>OY804596.1:22250113-22715517 GCA_963680895.1 Fragum sueziense | reverse complement strand
GAGAAAGCAAACAACTTTTTTGTTTAGAGTAGGGCGCTATGTAATTTCGTGTGCTTTTGATGATACAGCTTGTCAACATTATCCATTACGAAGTACATACACCGAAGGTGAAGAAACAACATCTTGACATCCGTGTATACGCGGGAGATTTTTGTGACGTTACGTTAAAAATGACGTCCGGAAAAGGGACTTTTAAAAATAAAAGACGTAAATGATAAAATATTTGATGAATATGTTTTTACTTGTTCATAGTACATTTATCTTAACGTAGAAAAAACTATTTAGTGTACTGTGTTTAACCCTAAACGTCATTTCTGACGTCACGACCCAATTTAAACGTTGTTAATAAACAAGCAGACGTAGGTATTTTTTTGGTATATTAACAGATGATGTTTACAATCACTCATTGAACAATTGTAAAAGATATGAAAGTCGAATTTTATACCACCGTGAGTACGCAAAATAAACGTAATTGAAACCCGGTGACGTCACTTTAGTATATTTCTTTAAAGAATACACAGAGCAATTAATATAATTCAATACTGTCCGATCTAAATCAAACATGTTAACCATACAAAACATCTAATGAACACAAGTAGATAGGAATAGGTATAAAATCATTAAAATTGTAGTTGACGTATATATATTCCACCCTTTCGTGTTTGCCAACCCTTTGAAATTGATATACCGGTATTCATGGTATAGTATGTAGTATCAACACGTATACATACATATACATTTCTGAGAAATATAGAAAGCTTACAGTACGTTTATATAAACGCTTGCTTAAAAGGTTCCCCAGTTTTGGCGTTATCGCAAGTATGTCCAATTACATCTATTACACCTGTTTTAAAACATATAATACGACGTAAAAGAATGTAAAACGGGATGAAATTAGATAAAATTCAATATCATGTTATATCACCTAATCCTAAAAATGAGCGAAATCAATTGGCGGCATCTGCTCCGTTTTGACAAGTAGACTCATCTGCTCCACACGCGCACAATTCAGTTCAATCCAGATTGCTTGATTTGCACTTGCACTTACTGGATCCACGTTTAGATTTTGTGCAACCACACTTTACCAGTTCAAGAAGTGCATATGGTCCTGGCAACAAGGTCGTCATAACCGGCTGGTATACATCCTGATCCTTTATCCGACCAAGGATTTTAGGATCTGGAATGGGAGGACAAGCTTAGGACCACGTCAAAGTTCCAAATTATGCATTGGAACGCTGCTCGCTTAACAGTTTCCTCAAATGCCGCATTTGTAGGTGGCAATCTTTCATTCGTATTGCTTCCTACGAAATAGCCACCACCGAAGAGCTTCCAGTTCTGTGATCTTTGTTCCAGGCTGATACAACTGGCAGACAAACTTTTCAAGAGACGCTTATGTTATTCCAGTTATGGAATGCCCCGTAGAGATGGCTTTAAAAGTTCAAATGCCTTCCAAAACAGATTTTCGCCTTTCCAGTGAAGGACCCTGTGTTATCAGCGCCTGAAAAGGCATGTACGACTGGTAAAACTTCGGCTGCTTCATTTCCTATGGCATCAACTATTGCTTTCAAACGTACAATGCATTTTGTATCGCCATTTCCTGAAACAAACACGATGTCTTGAGGTATAAAATTTGGAATTCGCCTCAAGCATAGCCAAAATACATCTGTGCCTGGCGAGTAAATACCAATCGGTGCGTTCAGAGTTCTCCCATCGTTAGCCATCGGTACCGTTGGTAACCATCAGTAGCCATCGGTAACCATCGGTATACCGATGGATATTTTGTTGATCACCAATTGTCCCGCGACTACACAAGTCGAGTAGTGTTGGTAGCCTTGTTTTGATTACAAAAGATGGCGGATAACAACCCACCTACGGCGGTCCCAATCTTATATTCTTTCATTAACAAGAGCATCGTCCTCTAACAGTTCTTGAAAGAATTTATTGTAATAGTTGAAGCAACCGTTATTCTATTTAGCCATTTATTTCTGAAAATATTGGTGGTTGGTTATCCGCCATGTTTTTTTACCGATCGCCACAATATTCGTTCATGGTTTGTTGGTTGCCGACGGTGCCATCGGCTTCCGATGGTACCATCGGTAGCCGACGGTAAAACACTCGGTTACCGATGGGAGAACCCTGAACGCACCCAATGAAAATGAAGCCACGTTTGAAGCAGTCAGTTGCATGGAGCTGAATTTTTTGTATCGGCCACTTTCTGTGAACTGGAATGATATGACATATCACCTTTCGTTGAACCGATGAACGTACAGTGTTACGGTATGCTAAAGCGAAACAACATTGTCTTTCTTTGAGTTTTGTGATGACCTTCTCTGCGCGGTAAACAGTGAGCCCGTCTTTAGTAGAAGACGGGGAGAGAAGAATTGCCATTGACACATTTTCGAGCGGTGTACTGTCTGTGGTGTGATACGATACCGCTTGTTTCTTGCCAAGTCGTTTCAGGCGTGTTGCGGTTTTCAGAGAAGATGGTCGATCATTGAGATCGAAGATAAGATGTATTTCATAATAGAAAAATACAGATCACGCCCCTCTTGTAATTATAGATACGACAGATTAAAACGTGGTTGTTATTGCGATGGCATCAATGAAGGTGCTGTAATTTTGCCTCTCAAGCCTAATAGGTTATATAGGTTTAGATGTATAAACTGAGAGACAAAAGAAAGTATACACATTTTAATTCTCAATATCTCTCTTAATTTTCATGATAGCGACTCGAAATTTTGAACAAAATCCTTTTACTCATAAAGCATTTATACACGGTTCAAAGATGTCACCTGGAATCAATCGATTATCCATACTCGTGCTACATGTCGGTTTTGCAAACTTTGCATGTGTGACTTAGTGTAGAATGGGATATTGCAGTTGATTATGATTTGTTTACCACAACATATCACAATGTTGTTTTTCTATTACATTAAAACGCAGTATTGGTGGCGGGGAGAAATTGATCAATATGTCAGCTTTTTTAATTAAGTCGCATTTTTCTATAATGCAGCATTACATGAAAAAAATACGTGACAATATACACATAGTCATGTGGATAGGAACACTTTTCGTATTCATTTTCAAAATCCGCCAATAAATTTTTAAGGAATCATGTCAAAGAACATTTTTGCATCAAGTCCTCTTTTCCCATGACGCAGCTTAAAATGGTACAAACATCAACAGAATTTACATGGTAAGGTAATTAGAAACATTCTGTGAAATTTTGATCCAAATCCGTTTATAAATGTAGGAGTTATATCAACTAGAATGTTTGCATTGAATTTGTGACGTATTTAAGCAACCTGGAAATGGTCGAATTCTGGGAAAATACCGCCTCTCCCGAAATGTCAAGAAACGGATATCGATAACAGGAACATATGAGATTACAAAAATGCAGGTCGGCACCCTGTATCATCAAAAGCACACGGGAGCCAATTTCGTTACATAGCGCCCTACTCTATTGTTGTAGTCGCTTTTGACGTTTTAACATCTCTCAGAAGATTTATTAATTCGGTATACATGTACGGCATTTTCATGATGATAGAACCTGTATACGATTCAAGACAATTTTAGATTGGGTCCATTTGAAAGCTAAATGAGACGACAAAATGTTAATGAATAATAGTACAGAACATGATTGTATTGATCAAAAAGTGAGAAAGTGCAGAAATTTCCTTTCCCTCAATGTTATTGAAGTTGTCTTTAAGAGGAATGACACAATTTATTTTTCTAATAAATCTATTGGGGTTTTACGCCGTTTTCAACTGCTTTGGTCACGCCGCGGAGACTGGAGCACCTAATCATGGATTCCTTTTGTTTCTCATACCACAACACCCTAACCGAGCCTCCAGCTGCTCGCCCAAATAGGTTCACGATATCAAACCATTGATGGGTGAAAGGGGGTGTCTCACGAATAGGAAAAATAACATGGGAGTCTGCCCACGCTCGGAATTTAATGCAATTTGGCGTGAAGTTAGTACACTAGATAACGGTTCATATTCATGAAATGTTTCAAATCGCACATTCCAGAAAACAATTTTCTCGGAATTTTAAGTTTTCACCATGAAAAAAGAGGGTACCCTGATTAAAACAGTGTGCAAGCGTTCTGGTTGTTAGTTTCATCGCGTAATTTATTCTAAAAATAATGCCCAGTAGTCCGTGATCCTGTATGAAACAAAAATATATATAATTATGTACAAAAAATTGTTTTATATCAACTGATGTAAGGGGGTAACCCAAAAATTCATTGTTTTTAAATATTTTAAGCAAATTCTGTTCAAAAATTTTCTTAGTTCCAGTTTTTGTCAAGATTTGAAAATTATGTAAAAGTTGCGCACAAATATACTGATGATTATCGTGAAATATCGAGAAAAAATAAAACCGGTAAAATGTTGCTTTTGGAATTTCCCCCTGAATATTGCACATTTCCAAGAATGGACAAAATTAAGATTTTTTAAAAACGACTTTTTTTCAAATGTTTTGTTTACTTTTTTGGTTATTTTAGTTTACCTGAGGATAAATCAAGATGCAAGGCATTTTTTCGGTTATTTCCTGTCATCTGTCCGTGTGTCTGTCTGTCTGTTGGCATTTTCTCAAAAATTCTTTTTTCTCCCAATCTAATATGTAAATCTTTTTGAAACTTGATAAAAAGTATCCTTGAGTTAAAGGAGTACAACTCTGTGTATTAGAATTTCTTTTTGTCATAAACTTTTGTTGCTGTGGCAGCATAAATGGGGAAACATTTCATATAATAAAAATAAGCTCTTTTTGTAAAGCTTTACACAGCCATGAGGTTTTAAATTTTGTATGTAAGTTTGCTAAGGGGTAGACTTCAAAGTTGGTTACAATATTTTTGTCCAGGGTAACATTAGATCTTGTCCCAGGTGTACCTACTTTACAAAAAAGAGAGGAAATTTTCTATAAAAAGCATTTTAAATTATTCAAGTCAGCCGTGATTCATGAAAGCTAACAGCAAGAGTTATTTATAGATCTTTTGAAATATGAGAAAGCAAATAAGAAAAAGCACTGATTTCTCTGATGGCATTTGACAATCGTGCAAAAGTGAAAATATTGTTGTGATGCATAAGAAACAGATAATCCACGCTCCCATGTGACTTTTAAGGGCTATTGATGGCTAAACAACATGTTAATCATATGATATCATTGAAAAGTGTATAAATTATGTATCAATACAGGTTAAGCTATGGTCAGAAAAATAATTGGAGGAAATAATTGCACCCTGTTTTATCCCAATAGGGCCACGTTTTGAAATAAACAAGCATATTTTCAACTGTGTAACTGAAAAGATATAATGATGTAACAGTCTTTTACTGAATCATAGGGGGTCTTCCATATCATGTTAATTCATTAGGGGCGCTTAGAGCAAAAATATTTGGTTATGTATTGGTTACCTGGAAGGGCACCTTTTGATGCTTTACCGTACTGGTTCTAAGCGTCTTTTCAATATCATAACATTTGGCTTGACATTTTTTGCATGTCATAGTCTCAGTCACTAAAAATGGTGCATAGACAATGTGACCAAATAGTAAAAAAAACTTGCAATGTGTATATGTATGCCTATTTGGGCTTCCATACATGTAATTTTGTAAATATAAGTAATATTTATATCAATTCTATGTTTTTTCCAATGAGTTTTTTGGGCATGAATATTGCTGTAGGTTTGTACTGTATGCTACAGCTGATTTTACTGAATATAAAAATGTTTTTAGGAGCACAATCAAATTTTTACTGAATACAAGTTTTGGACCAAAACATCACCTTATTCAATAATATGTATTATATGACATTGTTACCGGTTTTGGATTTCTATATAATTTGGCTCAAAGTAAGAGGAAATATGTAGCATGTTTTTGTGATGATATGGAATCTTGACAAAGACTCCAACATACTTAACTTTGGAATTCAATTTTACTCTTTTCCAAAATTTTGCTGAAAAATATGCATTTTTTCATGATTAATTCAATAAAAAACATTCATAATAATTTCCTCAAATACCTTTTCTGGTATGAATGTAATGCCTTATGTGTCTCGGATCAAATTCAATTGACAGATCTTGAAAATACACAAAACTAAAGTTTTGCGACACATGAAAAAGGGGCCATGTTACATGTCATAGGGGGAATAAGTCAAGGTGGCTTTTTGGAATCCAGTTTGAATTATCTAAGAAACTAAATGCATTTTCATAGCTTGTATATGGTCCTTTATCACCATGCAGAATTAAAAGAAAATTCATGCGTGGGCAGATTTGAGACACCCCCTTTTGTCAGAGAGGGCATTTGCCGCGGCCGGGTATCGAGCCCGGGACCTCTCGAGTGAGCGGCAGTGTGTAATGAAAGGGTAAATAATGGTGTTCTGTTTTGTTCTATTTTTCTCTCTTTTTTTTTTGGGGGGGGGGAGAATGAAGCGGGTTTAAGATGTTTAAAGCAAATAATTTATTTCTTATGGTTTTAAAAGCTGAGTTATACAAATACATTTACATGCCACGGAAATTTTGAGTGTAAGCAACTTCTGTTTGTGTCAAAAACGTGTATTTCTAACCTGTCTGTTTCATATTATACTGATCCAGCTATCCTTGAAACTGACCAGTTTGGTATTCTAACTTTTAGCAGTAAGGGCATATGTGGACTTGAATTGGAGCATCGTCAAGTGTCAAAGACTTACATAAAAAAAGCATCAAGGATTCTTCATTTCCTCTTTTTGTCCTGTTTTCTATCCATGATTGAATGTCCATCACCAGACATTTAATTGCGACTTAACAGAAGTAATATTTCTTATTCATCTAAAAGACAGAAAAAAGACTCATATTTACGAATGATATTCCTTTTGTATATATCGCTTAGCAATGTGTGCCCTTGTTCATACTCAGATAAAGTGAGCCCACTCTCTGACAAAATGGTAGCTGATGGAGTTTGGACATAATCATAGTACAAAACATTTTTAAATAAATGAGAAAATGCAGCATTTCTTCTTTTCTCTCTATGTTGTTGAAGGTGTCTTTATCTAGAACGTCACAAGGAGGTCTAACTGGACATAACATTAAAAAGTTGGTGGGTTCGAAGCGGTGTAATAGATGTTTTAATCAAATGATTTATTTTATTTGTACATGTAGCTGGATATTCACTTGCCTTGTATATGTCCATGTCGTTTCAGTCTCTGACCATCAGCCTCCGATTCCAAAAGAAATTGTAAAGCTGATGCCAGTCATCGATTGTAGACCATTTAAGACAAAATTTAAGTCAAAAAGTCGGATTTAAGTCACCAAAATATTGGTCTTAAATTTAAGTCAAAAAGTAGGAACTTCCTAAGTCTTGAGACATTGATGAAACGCGACTTACGACTTAAATGTATTTAGGACGTTTTTTAAGTCAAAAATACGTCTTAAATGGTTTGATGAAACAAGCCCCTGGTTTTGACGTCCCTAATAGAAAAGGCATGGGAAAACATTGAAACAAAAGAAGAAACTGCTAATAACCAGCCCAACCCATTCCAAAACGACAATTTTTGGAATTGTCCTATTCAAAAGCTGCTGCAGTTGACAATATTGATGTTGTTAAAGATAGAATTTGTCTAGGATATAGCTCAGAAAATATTGAGACAAAAGGAGAAACTGCTGGTTATCAGCAGTATCTTCTTTTGTCTCAATGTTTCCGAAGCCAATTCTATTAAAGACATAAAAACCAGGTCTTGTTTGGGAAAGGGTTAATTTGAAAATTCACGTTCTCTTTCTTCCCTTGCCTTTTAATTTTTACATCCAAATTTATTTTTTTTATCCAATCCAAAACATTATCTAGGAAAGCTAAATATCGGTATTCGACCTTTTCGACCTTCTACCGTCGTGACGTGCACTTGTGATGAACTAAAACAATTTTCGCTACAACAAGGTATAGATATTTTGCGTTTAAATGTGAGTTTATAAATTTTTAGCTCGACTTTTCGAAGAAAATGAGAGCTTATACTGTCACCCGGGCGTCGGCGTTGGCGTTGGCGGCGGCGTTGCAACAAAGGTTAAAGTTTTTTTTCAAACATCAATGACTTCCATACTATCAAAGGGATTCAACCCAAACTTTGAATACTTATTCACCATCACACCCTCTACCTTACTACCAGGGCACATGACCCTGGCTCCAGTTTATTTGGAGTTATGCCCCCTTTATACTTAGAAAATAAGTATAAGTTGTTACGTGCAACTCATATCTCTGTTTCTACTTATGCTATTGCTCTGAAACTTTGCACATGCTTTTGTGACCATAATATTAGCCCCTAGGCAAAGATTCATTACTCTCACATTTAATTTACTAGAATTTTAACCTTTTTTGACTTAGAAATTCTGGGTTAAGCAACTTAGAAAAGTCGAGCGCGCTGTCTTATGGACAACTCTTGTTTTTCTAATGACAATAAACTTGTTCTTAAAACAGACCGGGTTTACCGTTTTGTGTTGACAAACTGTCGGTGTTGTTATAAAATCTCGTAACTATTATAGATTCACAATTAAACGAGAATAGATACGGTTGTCTTGCTTTAATTTTACGTAGGTAAAGGTAGTAGTTCTACCTAAAAATAAACCAAAACAACCGTAAAGTATTCTCGTTTAACTTTGAACGTATAATACGGCTTCGATAAAGCCGTAGTTACGATATTTTATAACAACACCGACGGAATACATTGTTCGCAAAAAAACGTTCCTCGCTTTGGCCGAGTTCCCCACCAGTGACGAGGGGTGAATGAAAAATCTGGATTCTGATTGGTCACCGTGATTTATTACGTAATAACCAAAAGTATCTAATACATATAAAGACCGCTTGGTAAACAAGTTGTCAGTTATAGTTTTGAAATTTATACAGTGCACACTTCAGATTTTCCATCTTCAAAGTTTGTGTGAATTCAGTTCTTTGCAACAGATCAGGATCAGATAAGTAAGTTTTCTTTATTAGGCGATTCCTATGTAACATAGTTCAATCACTAGATCTATTTCAGGCACTACCCATCAATGAAAACGTCATTGAAGATTTGCATGCTTAGACTTGAGATATCAATGAAGGTGCAATAAATATACGAAAGACATCTGTATGATTTAACTTAAAGTGACATTTCACGATTATTTTTACATAAACTTTACTCTTATTCTATCTTTTTTTTGCGCATGCGTGGAAAATGGCGGATATGTTTTCAAACGAGGAAAATAAAATTGAATTTTATTGAAATATCTACTGTTGTTGATAATCTACGATCGTTATTAATGAACATGATGCATTTAACAACAAACTCATTATTTGGAGTTAATATGGTGATCATATTTATGGACAATTTATGGATTATTGATTGAAACAAGTTTCCACCTATGGGAAATAAAGGCAAATCCAAGTCAAAGGCTACCAGTGAAATTCAATCACAAAAAGTGAGGTGGTTAGTGAAGGGATTAAATCTCAAAAAGGTCAAAAACGGACTAAAAGTCAATCTTCTCCTAATTCGATGAGTCCATTTCCACAGAAAGTACAAATCATGAACAATAGTATATCTCCCGCTCAAATGGCACAAAACTCGTTCAACATGGCGGCATCGTTACCGTTATTATGCACACAGCCATTGACACCCTCACACCCGCTACCCCCGACACAGTATAGCCTACAGTACTCAACACCAATGTCCAGCCCACTCTTTACTCAACAATCACCGCTACAATATAACAATTACAGACTGTAAATCCAGCTCAGCCGGCACAGCCGGTACAGCCAGCAAGCAATGCTAATCACATAGAAAATACACTGACAAGACTGGAGTCAAAACTTGAAGCAATGGACCAAAAACTGCAGCGTCTTGATCAAATCGAAAATAACGCTGCTTTTCTGTGAAAACCACGTATCTGCAGCTTAAAACAAGCTGCAGATACGAGGTTTGCGCAGAAAAGCGACGATAAGCTTACTGAAATGAATACAAGGATCTCAAATTTCGAAACAAGACTATCTTCAGTGGAATCTGCTAGCAACCAAAATAAAATAAAGTTTACCGAAATTGAGGCCAGTCGATCTTATGACTCTGAAATGTGTGATAATTTGGAGAAAAGGTGTAGAATTATTGAAAGTTCGATTGAAAATGAAAAAAGAGTGAGCGAAAATCTGTCACATGAATTGGAGGCATGTAAGAAGGAGAACGATAGGCTCAATGAAAATATACTAGACGTTCAAGCGCGTTCCATGAGGGACAATTTACTATTTCATGGCATAGAGGAATTGAAATCATTCGACGCAAGTCTGTGAACAGAAAATCAAGGTATATGATCCATCATTAAAAACAACACTTTCTAGCCATGCGACATGCACCAAATTACACATACTTGTAAATACACTTCAAATAAGTTTATTCACCGTGCCGTATTCCAAGATTATGCTTCAAGAAGAAAATAATTTACTAATATCTTTTGTGTCTTTATTCATATGCAAGGGAGGTAATTTTGAACATTTTTGTCAAATATTTCCATAAGTATGCATTAATTCAAAATTCTAAACCGTTCAAAATGCTTAGGTTGGTATTTGGAATGAAAATATAATACAATGTAGGAATTACTGGCAATTTTCAAATTTCGCCAATGGCTCTTTGGTGCTAATGATGGGTTGTATACGTTAAAGGGTTCTGTGAAGAATATTTGAAAATTGAGGACGCAGTTTCTATGAAAATTAACCGTGCGCACAGATTAGGCCCCTTTAAGCCAGGTAAAACACGTCCAATAGTAGCCAAATCTAACTTTTACCAGGACAAAATGTTGGTGAAACGCGAAGCATTGATAATCTTGCTGGTTCGGACTTTCGTGTAAGTGACCAATTCCCGAAGGAAATACAGGAACGTCGTCAGAAATTGTACCCCGAGTTCAAAATGGCACCTGATGCTGGGAAAAGGGCTGTTATGTCGTATGACAAATTGTACATCGAGGGTGAATTGTTAACGGCAGTCAGTCTAGACAGACGTAAACGGCGTGATTAGGACACTGGCGGTCGGCACTTATCATTCCTACGGCGTGATTAGGACAGTGGCGGTCGGTACTGGAATGTTAACGGGATCGTGAATAAACTACTAGACACGGACTCCATCAACTTAGTTTCGGAATACGATTTGTTAATTTTTACCGAAACTTGGAATTCGAAAAATAGTATTATTGACATCAAAGATTTTCAGTGTTTTAACTGACCACGCCAAAAATTCAACAAAAAGGCAGAGAGGGACAGTGGTGGTATAATTGTGTACTATAAAAACTGGTTAGAAGGAAATATATCACTTGTTAAGGACAGATCCTCCAGTTGTTACTGCGCAACTTACTGCGCATATCCTAAATAACGAAAAAAAGCTGTTTCAGTAATTGGCCTTTTTAGCAAATGTATTTTTGTACATTTAGTTAATGTTTGGTTGATAAATGACAAGACCCTTTTCGGTTATTTCAATTTTCTCTGTTTGGTCAATAAAAGTGTAATAGTACTCGGATGGTACATTTCGCTTTCTTTTACGTGTTTAACATGTGGCGTTAGCGATAGGAAACGGAGCAACAAAAGCAAAGTGGTGTCTTTATGAGCTAGTCCGCTTCAGATGGACACAACAGATGACACTTTTTATTATCTAAAGCTGGTAATAAGGAAGAAAATGGATAAAAATAGTGAAAAAAAATTCGGACAGAGCTGCAAAAAGTAAACCAAATTTTACTTATAACGAAGAAAAACGCTTGGTTTGATATATTTGTCTTTATTTGTTTTTGTAGGTATGACCAAGCACTATATCTATACCAAAAAAGAAAAAAATCTTACCGCTGGAATATTTTTTATCATCGGAAACGTTGCGAAAAAGGAGCAATTTCAGCCAATTTTGAAAGAATGTTTTACTAAAAACTTCAAAATCATCCCTAAATTTTCCCAAATTGATACTCATTTAGACAGAATAAAATATATTGAACACAATAAAGACTTATTTATGTAATCCTAGTCACTTCGCACACATTTTTTGTGGGTATTTAAGTGACACCTCATTTTTGCAATTTTTGACAAGAGTAGTCTCCCTTGAAATCCAATAACTTTTTAATTCGCTTGGTGACCTATAGTTTTTAAGTCGTTTTTTTACTTCTCATATATTTAAATATCAGTACAGAAAAAATAAGAAAAATCTTACCGTAGGAAATAAATGGAGGATCTGTCCTTAAAACTGATTAAAGGGGGATAGTTTGGTTCAAAGTAAATGGACAGTTATTTGGCTTAGATAGAGACCTATATTTTTCACTGGTGGTGAACTCGGACAAAGCGAGGAACATTTTTCATGAACACAAGGTACAGATACATCATGTTTAAATGCGCGTTTAAAAACCAGTTTTAGTAGTTTGAGCATGTACACAACGATTTCCACGTGTTTATCCGCCCAAAACAATATGGACGAATCGGAGAGACACTTAGATGCTATTGTCAGTTTTGTTATTTTATTTCTCTGACTGATTCTGAAGTTGGTATTACAATTCTTGGAGTAGAAGTTTTTTTCCGATGTGAAAATCGTAGTTAACGTTTTTTGAAGGGGACTTGTACGGTTTATTTATGATACCGTAAACATTTTCAATGGCTGTTCGAATTGCAATGACTTTTGTCCTAACAATAGAATGGGTTTTCGGTTAAATATGGATAAATCGTAGGTGTTGTTATAAAATCCCGTAACTACAGCTTCAATAAAGTTGAGTTTGTGACGTTTTAGATTTACACCTTCGAAGCACTAGTGTTTGTCCGAAAAAACGTCACTAGGTCTATATATAGTAGATAAAATTTATTCTTTTTCAAAGACGAATTAATGGTATACAATAATCATTTCCAAAACAATAGGCCTATCTGGTATTGCAGCCCCCAATTAGAAGGCTTTCAGTAATGACCACCATATTATAGATAGTGCTTCGTTTGCCCGTCCGTCCGTTTTTCTACCCGTCCGCCAATTTGTCTAGCTGACTGCTCTAGATGTCAAAATACATTGATTTAATATGTTGAGAAGTTAAAATGTGTGTTCTAAATAAGAAAATATGAAAGAAAAATATTAAGAAAAAAGGAGCCAGATTATTTTCAGTATAGATCTATTTTTCTTTTGATTCAATGTTTGCTATACGCACTTCAACGTCAATTACACAAAACGTGGGAACGACGTCGTATTGTTTGACGGCGATGTTATAAAGTCATGAAAACAGATCATAAACGTAAACTTTTGTTTCAGGAGAAATGTAGTGAGACGTCTTTTTTTAACATTTTATCTTTAAGAAATCTAAAATATTGAAACAAATGGATTTAATTATAGAAGCACAAATATACTCCCCGTCATAAGAAAGTAGCCACTAAGTCTTGTCTAATGCAAATGGTCGCCAATTTTAGGATTATTCATAAATGTACCGAAATAAATACAAGATATTGAAGCATGGCAAGTAAATCGAAAACAGTCGAATTACCCCATTAATTAGACTGTTTTCGATTTACTTGCCATGCTACAATTTTGAGACGATTCCAACACATCCAACGTCTACACGTGACGTCATTACGACAGGACAACCATTATCGAAACGACTACCTGTGAAATCGACAGAAAAAGGCAAACGTTACAAATCGATTGCTTCCTGAGTTGAGTTCTATCAGCAGTAGAGGCTGCATCTATTGTTTTCTAAGGACAATTGCATAGCATGTATTAATACCAACGGTGTTCACACTCGAAAATGTCTTGTAAACGCGAATCTTATCCTTATCCACTTTCAGGAATTGTTACGGTAATAACAAGTATAGTAATACATTGACAATTATTGAAAGTAAAAGATAAAATGTGCATTTGTAAAATTTTATTCATGTACCGTATGCAGTCAAGGTGTTAATTAAAAAGGAAATGCACACTGTTAACTTTTCCCGTTAGTATACTTTAGAATGCATGCCCGTAGAAAGCAATTCCTTATGGGCCCTGTTTGGGCCAGTGTCTAATATTGGGGGGGGGGAGGCTAAATTAGATTTACCATAAGTTTTAAATGTGAAATGATGAAAATTCGGCATTTTTGCCAACTATGGGGGGGCGGGGGTTGGCTCCAGAGTCCCCCTGTTCGTACGGGCCTGGGATGTGTGAAACAGTGGATCCTCCTTAGAATAAATAGTGATAATGGTAATGACAAACATTACAGTATAGATCTGGAAACGTTCATTTAGGCTTTTGCGACCAACATGGATCCAGATCAGACTTTGCATGATGTCTGATCAAGATCCATCTTGTTCTCAATTAATAGCTTATTCTCCACCTGTACCAAATTTAAGAAGGCATAACGAAAATCTTACCGGTGAAACTCCAAGGTAACGATAAAAATGATGATGATGATGATGATGATGATGATGATGATGATGATGATGATGATGATGATGATGATGATGATGATGATGATGATGATGTCATCTAATTGTCATCACCTGTCAGTAATTTATCTGAAAGGGGAGTTAGGCAGTACAAATTGATTATAGTAGTACCTGGTGCTCGAATTTGATGCCGGAAATCTATTGTTAGATGCTTATATCAGTGCGATATTACCGAATAAATGTTTAAATGTGCCGTTAAGTCTAGTGCAATCGATTAATTTATCAAACATGGTCTCATAAAACACTGTAGCTGGAAAAGATAACATCGCAAATATGCTGTAACGTTGTCACGAAGAAACCGCACAATGATTTTCAATGACATGACATCGAAAACTGCCATTTACAGCCTTTATTTGTACATTTATATGTCTTTTTTGTTTATTTGCAATGCAAATAGATAAACATAAACAGTGATATCGTACCATTTCGTTCGGGCGATTAAGATCAACCCACATGATCTCAATATGCGCTTTGTGCACTTGCAATCCGTTTATACCATTTGAAAATAATGATCGATAAAACTGATATTTTCGTGCGTATTATAAATCATATCTACACACCTTAGTAACTTCCATTTGAGTGCATCCTTTAAAAAAAAGACGGAAAGAAAAGTAAAACAAAATGCCACGTGTATTGTTTACAAAATCCGGATGTGCAATGAAGTATCTGTACCCTGTGTTCATGAAAAATGTTCCTCGCTTTGTCCGAGTTCACCACCAGTGTTTTTGGGCAGTTTACATTCCCCCGGAAAACTCCAGTGTTTACAACAATGTAAATTCAGATTTATATCAATTTGGTTTTTTTGATAACATAACTGACGATATCTTACATTTCAGTAACCAAGGTGAAGTTTTTCTACTCGGTGATTTTAATAGCCGTGTCGGTGCAGACCCAGATTATGTACCTAATCTGGGTCTACATCGATTCACAGGCACAGCAAACGATGAAAATCAGTGTGGTGAATTATATAGAAGCACTTATGATTTAACAATAAACAATTTTGACAACAAATTATTAACATTATGTAAGCAGCATGATCTTAGAATTGTAAATGGTAGACTTGAGAATGGCGAATTTACATGTTTTACCACGAATAAGGGAACTTTTGGTAAAAGTACCGTTGATTATGTTATCACAAATTATTCGAATTTTGATATTTTCTCATGTTTTAACGTTTTAGATTTAAATGAATTCTCTGACCATTGCGCTATTAACTTTAATTTTGAAGTTAAATCCTTTGATTTGAAGAATCAAAGGACTGAGTCTAACTCATTCGATGAAATCATTTGGAATGAGGAAAATAAAACGAATTTTTGACCTCTCTATCAAATCATGAGATATTTATTGATCATCTAATTACGCAATTGGAAAATAACGAGATTTCATTAGACAATTGCATTGAACATTTTTCAGAGATCATGTACAAAACAAGCTTCCAGAACCTTGGGAAAAAGATACATGTAAACAATTCATCCGATAGAAATATAAAAAAAACCGGAATGGTTTAATAGAGAACGCTTAACAGCAAAAACTAAATTTTTGGAAAGTAGACAGAAATATAAAAAGGCTTAATCACGTCAAAACCTTCATTTTTTTACAAGAAAGAAATATGTACTGCAAGATTCGAAAGAAAGCGAAACAAAATTACTATAACAGCAAAATGGACTAGACTTCTAATCTTAGCCGAACCAATCCAAGGAACTTTTGGAAAATAATCAATAAAAATAACGGTAAAAGTAATGATTCTGTTGTGGGTAGGGATAAATTTCTTGACTACTTTTCAAAATTGGCAGACTGGCTATCATCTACTTTTAATCCTAACAATGTGAACCCACCAGAAGATAATATCAATTATTTACATATCCTTGACAAACCTTTCACTCAAGAAGAAATTGGAAATACGATTTCGAATTTAAAGCGTAATAAGAGCCCGGGTATTGACAATATACCCTCTGACTTTTTTTTTATTGAGTCTAGTACTATTATAGATCCATATCTTTTTCGTGTGTTTAATTTTATCTTAGAATCAGGTGTATATCCAGAATCGTGGACAAAGGGAGTAATAGTCCCGATTCATAACAAAGGTTGTAAAAGTGACCCCAGCAATTATAGGGGTATAACGCTAGTCAGTACATGTGCAATTGCTAAAATAGTTTCACTAAATGCTTACGCAATCGTTTGAATACATGGTGTGAACAAGACAAAGTTTTTAACGATTCCCAATTCGGTTTTAGGGACAAATGTAGTACCGTTGATTGTATTTTTGGTTTTACACAATAAAAATAAATTATTTTGTGCATTTATCGACTATGAAAAAAGTTTCGATACCATAGACAGGGAAGCATTATGGCTAAAACTGATCGCAACAGGTGTTAGTTCGAAGTTTGTAAATATTCTGAAAAGTATTTATCAAAATGTTTCAACAAGTATAAATGTAACTTCGGAACATGGATTTTCGGAATTCTACAACATGGGGTTAGGCCTCAAACAAGGGGAGCCACTCTCACCGATTTTATTTTTATTGTTTATAAATAACATAAGCGACAATATTGATTTGGATAATTTGACCCTTAACGATCTAAACATGCTTAGCTTATATATGCTTCTTTTTGCGGACGATACTGCCGTTTTTTCACAAATAAAGAAAGTCTGCAATGCATGTTGAATGACATAGCAGCATATTCATACAAATGGGGTCTAAAAATTAATGTTGGTAAAAGTAAAATTTGTATTTTTGAAAAACGCAAGAGCATGAATCAATTCGCATGGGTAATATATGGGGAAGAACTTGAGATAGTAGATAGCCTTTGTTATTTAGGTGTAAACTTCTTTAGAACAGGAAACTTATCTTTTGCAGTAAAAACGCTTTACGATCAAGCTTTGAGCTCAATGTATGGTCTATTGTCAATTTTTAAAAGAATCCCCATGGATATTAAAACTAAACTTTCGCTTTTTGATAAATTACATGTAGTAGCACCTATCTGTCTCTCTGGATCCGAGATTTGGGGAATATATGACTATAAACAGGCGGACTCCTTGCATATTAAGTTTTGTAAAATTATACTTGGGGTAAGCAAAAAGGCATCTAATGCCGCAGTGTTAGGTGGGTTGGATAGATTCCCACTTTCTGTAATTGCCCTTCAAAGATCATTAAAATATTGGTTAAAAATCCGCAATTCACAAGTGTGCATACTTAAACAAACGTATTCTGATATAAAACAAAGATTAATCAATGTTCGAACAATTTGGATCTCGAAAATTAAATCCGTATTTTGCAATCTAGGATTAAACTATATTTGGAACGATACAAATACAAATTACTTCCTTTTAATTCAGCAACGTATTAAAGACCAATTTATTCAAGGATGGTTTTCGAAAATTTCTACATCATCGAGATTGAATTATTATCAACACTTTAAAGGCAGAATAACACTTAACATCTTGCAAATTTTCCGAGAACTTCGTACAAAAAATAAATATATATTAATAAGATATGGTCTTTAAATTGCATATATGCCAAATCTTAGCTTTCTACCTTGTGTATCGGCTTAGATGTCGATCGATTTAAAACCCCATGATTTGTTGTCCCGGGGATAATATTTATAATAATGGAACATATGGGGTTTTAAATCCGTCGACATCCTAGCAAATACACAAGATAGAAAGCTAAGATTTGGCATATATGCAATTTAAAGGCCATATCTTCATAATACATATTCATTTTGTACGAAGTTTTCGGAAAATTTGCATGATTTTAAGTGCCATTCCCCCTTTAAGAATAGTTTTGAATTAGAATCGTATTTAATAAATATTAAAAACGATATACTCAGAAGTCTTCTTACTAAATTTAGAATATCGGATCATAGATCTGCTATAGAAACTGGCAGATACTATAACATCCAGAGAACAGATAGAATTTGCAAGATTTGTAACAATAATTTTATTGAATCAGAGTATCATTTTATTTTAGTATGTTCTAAACTCCGAGACTGTCGGAAAAATATCAATTGTTCTTTTCCTACAATAAATCTGTTTTACAGTTTGATGACATCCAAAAACAAGAAAATGCAATTAAACATTTCTAAATAATTATCAGAAGCAACGAGTATCAGAAATAACAGTCTACAAGAATGAATACGAGTTTATTTTATGATTGTATGTCCATATAATGTACACGTATAATGCAAAGATTTGATTAACTAAAGGTGGGTTCACAATGACGAATTTTCTTACGATTCCTTACGAATTGGGTATTCGTAATCACATTGCCGAAAAGGACACGAATTTTTACGATTTGAGTTAATCGTACGGACGGTTTACGTATTTCTACGACTAGTTTACGGGCGGGTTACGATTTATTAACGAACCATTAAGAGTGTTATCGACTTAGTTACGCAATATCTAGATAATATCTTATCGTTTACAACAAAAAAAACTGAAAGACAAAGTAAAGAAATCGTGCATACCCATAGATTTCGTTTTGAGTGGTCCATTCGGAAGACCTATCATAGTGTACACGTAAATATTCGTTAAGAACTCTTGTGTATTCGTAAATAACTCGCAATAAATCGGTGATAATCTGAACGATTCGTGCTCATGTATACGGGATCATTTTTGGCATGTCATGCATTTTCTTACGAATGTTCACGGATTAAATGTTCCGTTATATTCACTCGTAAACAACTCTTAGTTAATCGCAAATTACTGATGTAAGAAGTGGAGATTGTGTATGTTATCGAATAGAAAATTTTGAGTAAAAAGAAAGAACTGCATTGCTGATTATCAGCAATTTCTTCTTTTCTCTCAATATTTTCCCAAACCAGGGTCTTGTTTTGGGAAAGGGTTAATGGTTTTGAAGAATTTGTTGGTAAAACCCAAGCATATTTCGTTTGTTAGACATATTGTCTCGTCTAATATCAGATGTTAAACAACGAAGTTATTTTTTTCAACAACAACAAAATAATAACAAAGAATTTTCGTTACTAGGTCGGTAACAATCTTAATGATTCGTTAATAAACCGTAATCAGCCCGTAAGCTTGTCATAGAAACACGTAAACCGTCCATTGAATTAACTCAAATCGTAAAAACCCGTGTACTTTTCGGCAATGTGATTACGAATGCGCAATTCGTAAGGAATCGTAAGAAAATTCGTCAGTGTGAACCCACCTTTAGATAATTCGAATAACTAATGAATTCATATTTTCAATTATGAAATTTCTACACATAATACATAATGCATTGCACTGATTCATATCTTATGTCTTTAAAGCAGCATCTTTTGTCGTTTTATATTTATATCTTTTTATATTCTTCAATTTTAGCAATCGGCCACGTCTGCACATTGGCTAACAGAACTTCCAAGTGAACCTGTTGCAGGAAAAGGTAAACCAAAGTCGTGTGTGGTCTTGAACTTCTTTATTCATTGAGGTGAAATGTCGTCAGATATGCCGCTGAATCAAATACTGTGTATATGTACTTGTAGCCTAACTATAACAAGTTACTTTTCGAGTTTACTTTTACACGGTGGATAATCACGAGATATCACAATATCAGAAAATCTTCAATACTTTTATTAATACGGGATTGATTTAAATTTGAAGGTAGACAGACGTCACGCATTAGATAGACGTTTTGGGTTTTAGAAAAACCAGCTGATAAAAAGTTATTGAAGATCAACCGACATTTTGTTGATCTTTAATTACTATAATATCAGTAGATTGTTCAAAAACCCACCACTTTCAGCTTATTCCTATCATTTTTCAACATTCCTCCTTCAAACCGAATGCAAATTGGTCAACTATTAACAAAAATATTGAAGATTATGTGTAAATCTAAGTCACGTGATTATACCCCGCGTATTAGTAAGTTGTAAGATATCGCAAATGATCAAAAATTTCAATTTTATCAATCAAGCAAAATTTTGCGTCCGACTATTGCCTGGACATGGGAAACATTTTAACGGTCATCCATACAATACATTCTTGAGCATTGTCCGTACGATCAGTCGAATATCGTCCAATTTTCATTAAGGTATTCATAGGACAATGCAGGATTAACGGACAATGTATACTGGTACCTGATTCAACGAGCACTGTCAAAAGTCTGGTCGTATATCGGCTTTTTATTGAAAGTTTTTTATTGGTCAGTTTTCAATTGGGGGTGATGCTATATTTGCTCTCTGAAACGAATCAGATGAATATCGTATTCTTCTTTGCTACACAATATGACTGAATTTTAAGGGTCATTAATATGACCTTTGATCAGTAGTAACTATCATCTTATAAAATTCTTCATAGAATGTTTTTCCCGTTACAATAGTGCGTGTTTCTATATAAGTTATATAGTTTGTCATCCTCGGTAGCGTAGATGTACCTGCATTCGGTTATCATACAGTATGTATGTTGTTTCTCTTTTATCTTTTCAGGAAAACATGAAGCTTGCGTGCGTCATATTCGCTCTCGGGCTGTGGATAGTGGCAAATGCTGATGAATCTGGACTTACACTTCAAAGAGTAGCGGCAGGAATTGATGCCGGCCAGGGTATTTTCAATGCTCTTCAAGCCACGTCAAGTTCTGAAGCTTTCCACAAAATTGCATTGATCTCGGGGAAAATTGCACCGTTTTTAGGCGCAATAGGTCCGGCAGTTTCACTTATTTCACTGTTTTTCCCTTCTGCCCAGACAAAATTTATTAAGAAAGAGTTTAGACTACTTAACTCAAAAATCGACCGAGTATTTTACGAGCTAGGGGAAGTTCAATACTTAATAGAAGAGTCATCGTTAAAACTAGAATATTCCTCATACGAACATACAATTATGTCTCTTTCATCTAAATTAGATGATTATTTGAACGCAAACGCAAACAATGCACAGACCTTCAAAAGAATATTTGCCAATGAGTACAAATACAGTTTTAATGGTGCTACCGAAAAACTGTACAACGGCATGATGAAAAACAGCAATGTATTTTCGCGCGATATTCCTTACACTGCAATGAAATACACCAACTATCACCGACTGCGTACACAGAACATAATGAAGGGTACGTTGAATCTGATTATTCAAGGGGTCAAGGTCACTCTTGCTTATTATAAAGCTGAAGGTATCAGTGATAGCGATTACAAAGCACTGTCAAATGTATGGGATGCAAAGATCAGCCGACTTATTGATCACATAACGAGGAAAGACAACGAGGTGAAGAGTGCATGGCGCAATCAGTTAGATATAGATGTTGATTCAAAACTTAAACAATTAAGTGGGAGGAGTCACAAAGATTTCAGTAACAACCTTTATGATTTCCTTTCTGAGAAATATGACTGGCGCTACTGGTTTGTTGTTGCCTACAATCCTATAGGGGGCTGGGACAAACATACCGTCAAATATTGTGGGGGTTTCCATAGGTTTAGACAAAATGGGCGTAACATGGGGGTTGCCAGCGTAGAGAAAAGCAAACGAGTGGAGAATTATAGTACCACAATATCAAGGCTTACCGTCAATAACGCATGTACTTACATTACCCCGTCTTATTTTTCCGGTGGGTTTTTCATATGCAAAGAGGCTAGCAGAATATACAACGAAATAGAATCTGTAGTCCGCAAGGGATGTTCACCTTATGCTAGTTTTGGGGTTATTAAGAATGGAAACGGGCTCTCCACCAAGGGTGCTCCTGGTCGTCTCGTACTAAATTACGCCGGAAAAGCAACTATTTTTGCATTTAGTTAGACGCAAAATTTGACTGAGGGAGGGTTTTGATTCAGAACAAAATATGAAAAAGATTTTCTTTATTCTGCCATCAGCGTCTAATCAATGACGTTAATCCGCAATCTATTTCATTAAAGAATACCAGTAATTTGGCAATTTTAAGATTCACAAAACATTGGATTTTTTTCGTGCGTCGTCGTTTCGTATCCGTACCTTATCGGGAACATTCGGCGGTGATAGTTCCACCGCCGAATGTTTTCGACCGCGCCAGGATAATTCCGACGTAGCACGAATCTCATTAGGGGCAGAATAACAGAACTAGTGGCGTACATTTTGACCGGTGTAGAATCTAACCCAAGCTCAAACAATTCAATCCGAAATGTTGTAAAGAAAAACATTATGTCACTTCTTATTCATTTTATGACTCAACAGGTATATCGCACAGTTATATGTCATGGTGTTGGTCACTTCTGTGTAATCCTGATCTAATAGTTTTGTAAATTAACCCTTTCCCAAACAGCAAATTTTCAAAAGCCATTCCAGAGGACAACTGGACCCTGTTTAAGATAGAATTTGTGTATGATATAGCACAGAAAACTTTGAGACAAAAGGAGAAACTGCTGGTTATCAGCAGTTTCTTCTTTTGTCTCAATATTTTCCAAAGCCATATCTATTAGAGACGTCAAAACCAGGTCTTGTATTGGAAAGGTTTAAGGGTCCAGAACTGTAATTGCTGTGATTAAATCATATTTCAGCTACAATACAAATATGCGAAATTTTGTTTAATGTTATATTCACATTAAAAAAGTTGAAGGAAAACATACTACGCTATTGTATGCTATGGAGGGAAATAATACTTTACAATTTTTAACTTTTTTAATGTTTTGAAAACAACCAAAATTTCTTAATTTATAATATTGACAAAATAGACATACTAGACAGTAATGCAAAATTTTAAGCCAGTTATCTTCCTTGGATTCAGAAACATTGAAAAATAAAGTAGTAAAACATATAATTTGACAATTTCAACAACATCATCCAATTTTTATACAGATCTACTTGGAGGCGGTGTTACTGGCAATTACAGCCACTGCAATTCCGGAACCTTAAACCATTACCAGACGGCAAAATTTCAGGCTGGTTCACATTGATAGGTCTTGCAGACGACAATTTCAAGTGATGAAATCTTACATATTTAGGTATTTTGGGGTGAGAAAACATTTTGGGAATTGAAGAAATTGCTTGTCACAAGCATTTTCTGCATTTTCCACGATGTTTTCAAAGGCAATTATCTTGTGGGGAGTCAAAAAAGTCATTGTGCGGTAATGGGTTAAAATTTTATTTTATATGTCTTAAATCTATATCATATAATCATGCTTTTATTATCCATAGTTGTACAATTGAAATTTGTTTGTGACAAAGTCAAATGTGTGCTCCCCCATTATACTATTTAACTCGGCTCATCCTGTCACATAAAACAATAACCAAGTACCTTTTGACTACCAAAAACAGCAAAAGAATAGGGAAACATTGTGGAAAATGATGAAATTACTTGTGAAGATGGGCCATGCTGACTTTAGAGACCAACATGGATCCAAATCATGCAGAGCATTATTGTAGTTTAATAAACATCCATGCTAGTTTCTAATGGTCATTATTCAACTGTGGTAACCATTTAGCAGCAATATGGATCCTTATCAGACAGCACCTAGGTATTCAATTCAATTCAATTCAATTCAATTCAATTCTTTTAATGAAAATACTGCATTAAACAGTGATATCATACATTGCACAATATGTCACAAATAAAGCAATAATTTAGGTATAAACATTCTTACTACAAACATTACAATGTACATGATTATACATACACAGAATAATCTCTTGATCAAGAGTATAAAGACACATTGGTAGATAGGAAAATACAAGGCTACCAACATTGTATGCACAATTTCTAAACAGTTCTAAATAGCATAACTACAATGTATTATGTATCTCTAATTTCTAATGCTTGTAATAGGTATGTACATAATTTAGTTGCTTGATTCCTATTTTCAGGGTTTAGTATAAGTTTGAGCAAGTCTATTTCTTTCTCTTTGCAAATATTTGTTTTATCAATGCCAAACTCTTGTAACAAATCATCCCTTATTCTATCATATTTTGAGCAGAACAGTATAAAGTGAGATTCATTCTCTACTTCATTACAAAATTTACATGTCCTTTCATCACGTAGAGTTTTAGGTCTTGTATATCTGCCTCTTTCTATATTTAAGTCGTGAGCACTCAATCTAAATTTAGTTATTATAGAGTTATATTTCTGTTTTAGATTTAAATTCAAATAATTTGGCAAATTACCATCAAAATACAAAATAGAGGAGAATAATTTCAGCTTACTATCATCTTTAGATTTTAATATTTCCAGTTTACATTCAGTTTGTTTAAAGTAGTATTCATTCAACTTTTCATTTATTGTTTCACAGTCTACGGACATTAGATCAAATTTAATGCCTGTCGATTTCAAAGTTTTATCCAAGCAAGAGTACCATGACTTGCTTCCATTCAGATGTAGGGTTTTATCAGTTTGAAATGCCTTTGACAAAAGCCTGTCGTTGGGTAAAGTTCTTAATCTTTCGAAGTATTTAAGCATAAGTTTAATAATAAACAACGTAATTGGGGAACGACCCATCTCTAGACGACTTGCGAGATTCGAGGAATTCCGACGTATTCCAAGAACAGACTTACAAAATTTATGTTGCAGTTTTTCAGGTGGAAGGAGGTCAACATTATCTAAATTAATTGTATAGTCCATAATCCATACCTCGCTTCCATAAGTGAGAATAGGTCTAATTAGAGAATCAAATAGTTTTGAACTTAGCTTGGTAGGAAACTGGGAAAAGTTTGTAAGTTTTTTCTTCAACGAAAACATGGCCTTCATGGCTTTATTATATAGATCTTCTGCAGCGTGTTTCAAATTACCATTATAGAAAAATGTTATGCCCAGATACTTGTATGAATCGGTTACCCCAACCCTATTATTCTTGTATGTAAAGTGGTAATTTTCATAATTATGCTTGACTTTATTAAAAATAACAATCTTTGTCTTTTTTAAGTTGACATCTAATCTCCATTTATTACAGTACTGTTCTAATTTAGTTAAACAATTTTGTAAACCTGTGCTTGTTTCAGACAACAGGAGTAGATCATCAGCAAAGAGGAGATGATTTAAAGGTACATCACCTAGGAAGACTGGGTCATTTTTAGATTGATTGCTTACATAGGATCCTAAATCGTTTATGTAAATGTTAAAAAGTGTAGGACTCAAACTATCACCCTGTTTTACCCCTTTGTTATTATCAATTGGTTGTGATATGTAATTATCTTTGCGGATACAAAATGTGGTAGTCGAATACATATGCTTGATAATGTTTAATATTTTACCGCTCATGCCCAGGTTATCAAGCTTCAGAAATAGGCCTTCTCTCCACACCGAATCAAATGCTTTTGAGAAGTCGACAAAGCATGCATACATAGGTTTCTTCAACTTATGAAGATATCTATTTATTAAAGTTTTTACTATAAATATTTGGTCTGTTGTTCTATAGTTTGTTCTGAAGCCTGCTTGATTATCTTCTAAAATTTCATTCACGCTCAAAAAGTTTGAGACTCTTTTTTGTATGAGCTTTGTAAAAAGTTTACCTAAGCAGCTACATACACTTATTCCTCTATAATTCTCACAATCATACACTGACCCTCCTTTATGTATAACAGATAAAAATGATATATTCCAAACAGTTGGAAATTTTCCTGAGTTTAGGATTTTATTGAATAGCTTGACTAGTGGTAAAATAAGGATATCTTTACCATACTTTAAAAATTCATTCAAGATCAAATCTATTCCAGCAGCTTTAGAATTCCTCAGAGACTTTAGTGCATTTTTTATTTCTTTGCACGAAAAAGGTTTATTCAATTTAACATCCTCATATTGAGGTTCACAAGTATTATGGTCTGGTCTTTGATCCGTGGGGGGTTTTAGATCATTTTCGTTATAATTTAACAAGGTCTTGAAATATGTCTGCCAGTCCTGTATGTTAATGGGGTTATTTTCTTTAAATTCAAGGTTTTTAACTTTATCAAGTGTTTTCCAAAAGGCTCTGGAATCCTTTTCATTCATATCTGACAGTTGATTCATTAAGCTATCAATAAAATTCTTCTTTTTTACTTTGATTAGTTTATTATATCTCTTTCTTAATGCGAAAAAATTTTGCTTTAAATTGTGGTTGTCTGGGGTATTGTGGATCCTTCTGCCCAACTTTCTTAATTCTCTGCGAAGAAAAAAACAATTATCATCAAACCAAGCTTGTTTTTTCTTCTTTTTCTTTTTAGGCTTTGATAGTTTAAACCTAACCGACAATGTTGCTGCATCTAAAACAATGTTCGAAAATTTTGAAGTAACTAAATTAATGTCGACCTCCTTCTCAGTGTCTAATTCGACCATCAGTTCTGTTAATAATCTCTGAGAGTCAATGGATAATAGCTCTCTCTGAAATGACTCTTTACTATCGTCAGACCACATGAAAGAACCGGGCATATATGTTAGATTATCATTAATTGGTTTTGAATCAAGACAAAGATTTCTAGATCTCAACCCCATCCTAATCATACAATGTCCGGAATATTCATTAAGTGGTGTGACATTAAAATACGTTATGCAATGTAAAATATCTTCAGAAACAATACAATAATCTATCAAACTACAACCTCCTTTGGGGTCAAAATAAGTATAATTCCCAACTGAGTCTCCCAGCAATCTACCATTTAGAATTCTACTTTTTGTTTCAATACACATTTCTAAAAGGAGTTTACCTTGACAATTAACAATTTTGTCCCTACTAAGTCTGTTCACGCAATTGTCGCATGAGTAATCCGAGGGCAGTAATTCCTCGACAGACTTGGGAAACATACCATCATCTATTATAAAATCCGGCAAATTCCCGGTTCTGCCATTAAAATCTCCAGTCAATATAATTTTTCCCAAAGGTGAATACTTGGCAATATCCATTTTTAGTCTTCCAAATGCATGTTCTGGATCAAATGTTGGAGTTTTAGGTTTGATATAAATGACAGCTAGATAAGTGTCAAATTCTAGACCGAAAAATATTTTATCTAATCTTAGCCATATGCCATAGTCACATTGGCTCACTAATTGGACTCCTTTATCGAATGCATCTTTGTAATATACAATGATGCCTCCTGATCTACGACCTTTTTTCTTTACTTTCTTTGCTGGTTGGTGAAAATGTTTATAACCTGGTAGATTGATAGGAGAATCCTGATTGGTCCATGTTTCAACTAAACCAAAAAAATCTAAACTTTTAACAAACTCTTCAACTTTATATACATGAAAACCGGTTACATTCCATGAAGCAATTTTTATCATAGCAATAGTATTTGTTCTACCAATAAATTTTCAGTTTTGATTTGCGAGGTAAATTAGTACTTTGAAAATAACTATCTTGTGTTGTCTTTATAAAATTATTGGATGAGATTATTAGTATCTAGTTACACTTATTCATAACAATTTTCTTTTTAACATACAGATATTCACACTTAAAAGAATCAAGATAGTGAAATGTTGTATCCATAAAGTAACAATCACATATGGTATTATAAAGGATGAACAATAGTTATTCAATTTTCTTTCAGGCACAAACAGAACACCTGATTATAGTTATAAATGAAACATTCCAGTTACTAGTGATTTCTTTCTTCCATAAAGATTACCATTGTCTCATCTGAAAACAAGAGATCTGGTTTGATGCCAATAATAAATCAAAATTTAGAAAGCATTAAGGGAAAGGGAGAAATGCTGGTAACCAGCACTCTCCACTTTAGCCCTCGTGCTTCCAAACTAAAGGTAAATAGGTAATTTATGGAAGACTGTATTATAATAGTTACTTTCATGTCCCTTTAAAATATTTAGCCTTCAATAAACAGATAAACAAACATTACATTTAACTCCTTTAACTCATTACCAGACAGTCAAACTTTAGACTTGTCCAAATACAATGATGCAGCAGATGACCTCAAGTGAATGCAATTTTACATTTCTTGATATTTTAGCACAGAGGACGGGAAACAAGAGATCTGGTTTGATGCCAATTATAAATCAAAATTAGAAAGCATTAAGGGAAAGGGAGAAATGCTGGTAACCAGCACTCTCCACTTTAGCCCTCGTGCTTCCAAACTAAAAGTAAGTAGGTAATTTATGGAAGACTGTGTTATAATAGTTACTTTCATGTCCTATTAAAATATTTAGCCTTCAATAAACAAATAAACAAACATTACATTTAACTCATTTAACCCATTACCAGTCAAATTTTAGACTTGTCCAAATTCAATGATGCAGCAGATGACCTCAAGTGAAAGCAATTTTACATTTCTTGATATTTTAGCATAGAGGACGGGAAATTCCTTCATTTGCCACACTGCTTGCCATAGCCTTTATCTTGTTGGGTGCCAAATGTGGGAATGGGTTAGAGAACTAAATCAGATAGTGAAATACTAGAAGAGACACATTTGACAAATTTAAGTTACCATCAGTTTCTTCCTTCCCTATAAATGACCCGAAGCCTTTTCCCAGACTGAACTCTGGTTTTGATGCCAATGATAAAACAAGTTTAGAAAGTATTGAGGTAAGGGGAGAAAATGCTGGCAACCAGCACACTCTCTTCTCATCCAGTATTTTCAAACTGTTATGGGGTAAAGGCAAGAAGGCACTTTGAAAATTGTTATCTTAATACGATGTAAAGCCTTAGATTCTAGCATAATATTTACAACCTTGTCTTACTAATAAAATAAGTAAATTGTTGTCGTACTGCAATGAACAAACATTCAAATTTAAGCATTTCCCAAACAAGTCCAGGTTTTGACGTCCCCAAAAGAAAGGAAAAGGCTTGGGAAAACATTGAAACAAAAGAAGAAGCTGCTGATAACCAGCAGTTTCTCCTTTTGCCTCAATATTCTCTGTGCTATATTCCACACTAATCAAATCTTTACTTATCTAAATTTAGTTTTCTGGAGCAGCTTTCAAATTGGATCCCCCTCAATTTTTGTCGTTTGGGAAAGGGTTAAAGGACTAAATCAGATAATGAAATGCTACAGGGGACAAAGTAATGTTAGCAACTATTTCTTCCTTCCACATACATGAACTTTAGACTTTAACGAAACTGAAGTCTGGTTTGATGACAATAATACAACAATCTTTAGAAAGCATTGAGGAAAGGGGAGAATGCACTAGCACCAGCACACTCTCACCTTCCACCAGCACTTCCAGACTATGTGGTAAAAAGTTTATACATATTTCACAAATAGCTATCTTTTGTTGCTTTTGTACAAAGGATTCAAATATATAACAGTTGCCATCCTATCCTAAATAAGGCAATCTTCTTACAATAGTTACATATGTACATTAACACTAAAGATTTAATTAGATAGGTGACACAAGCAAGTTACCAACAATTTCTTCCTTCCATGCATTGGTGACCTTTCATCTATCTTGAAACAAAATCTTGTTTGATGCCAATACAATAACTTTGAGCAAACATTAGAGAGCATTGGGAGAGGGAGAAAAATGCTGGTAACCAGCATCTTCTCACCCTCTCCCAACACTTTCAGACAATAGGTAGAGCTAGATGATTACTTCTCAATATTGCTATCTTGTAATGCTTGGTAAGAAAAGACTCAGATTAAACAATTACTATCTTGTTCTGTCCTACATTAAATAATTGTCTTTCTACAGACAATCAATCTTATAAACTATCTTGTGACATTTTGTCAATGCCTCTATTTTAACAATTACTATCTTATCTTACATAAAGTAATTGTCTTTCAATAAAGTAAAACAAACATTCATTCTGGTAATGATACAATACTGTGTCAAAAAAAAAAAAACAAAAAAAAAAAAAAAAAAAAAACAAACAAACAATGCAATTGCGAGATGAATAGTGGTGAAATTGTAATTAATCCCTTCCCAAACCATGCCAAGATTTTGATGTCTCTAATAAAGAAGGATTGAGAAAACATTGAGGCAAAGGAAGAAAATGTGGAAAGTCAGCAGTTTCTCCCTTTGCCTAAACATGTCCCAAATTATACTGTACATGAATCCAGTCTTTATCAACCCATTGCCACACAGTGACTCTTTTTGACTCCCTAAAAGACAATGGCTTTGGAGGACATTGTGGAAAATGAGAACATTGCTTGTTACATGCACTTTTTCATTTCCCACAATTTTTCTACGTAAAAAGATCAAAGTGTTAAATTTTATTCATATTAAAATGTTGTCTGCAACATCTTTGAATTTGGACTAGTCTAAAATTCTGCTGTTTGGCAATGGGTTAGTGTCCACTTAGACATCTGCAACAGCCTTCAAATGGGAACATCCAAATATTCCATCGCTTGGAAAAAGTCTAGTCTGTTTTATGACTAAGTAGAAGCGACTGAGGGAATGGAAGAAAATGCTGTCTAGCAATCATTGGATACAAATAACAAACGGTATATCAAAAGCAACCTAGGTAGTAGGTAACACATACAAGTTGCCTATTATTACTTCCCTCCATATTATGATATATCACAACTTAACAAGTTTAAGATCTGATGCAACTAGCTGTTTAACCCTTTCCCAAACAAGGCCTTGTTTTGACGTCTCTGATGGAGCTTGGGAAAACATTGAGGCAATAGAAGAAAATGCTGATAATCAGCATTTTCTCCTTTTGCCCCAATATTTTCTGGACTATATTCTGTATAGTATCTTTATTTCCATCAATTTTGATGTCTACAAGTAACTTTTTAATTGGATGACCCAAGATAATACCGTTTCGGAAAGGGTTAAGGATGTTATAGAAGTATTATGAATTCCTAGACAGTTGAAATGAGAAAGCTCGTTTCTTTTAGTAGAGAAAACATTGTGGCAAATGAAGAAACTTCACAAGCAATCTCTTCATTTTCCACAATACTTTCTCAATTGTTTTCTGACAGGTGCCAAATGTGTCATTGTATTACTAGAGAAAAAAAAAAAAAAAAATCCTGTCCCTAGTTTTGGCATCCCTGTTAGAAATAGTTTGGCAAGACATCGAGACAAAAGAAGAAAATGCTGACATTAAATCAGCATTTTCTCCATTTGTCGCAATCTTTTTCACTAATGTATACTCTGATAATCAGCATTTTCTCCAAATCTCCTTTTGCCTCAATATTTTCTTTGATATTACACTTTAAATCCCATTTCTATTAATTCAAATGTCCCTATTGTCATCTACAACAACATCCAGATTCGACACAACCCACAGACCCTGCCATCTTGAAAGGGTAAAACTTGATCCTTTCCCAAACAACAGAAACCCCGGGGTGGTCCAACCCAAAGGCCCTCGCAAATGACAGTTTAAAGTAAATGAAATTTTCCAGTTTTTGTTAATGGATAGACCAATCTTATCAGAGACAGAGAGAAAAAGCATTTCCTTGTGTGTCAATAATCATCAATAATCTATACATGTATATGTTAATGGCATAATAATACTTTATAAGTTATTGAGGGAAGGAAGGAAATGCTGCCCACCAGCATGCTGGCAACAAGCATCATCCTCTCCTTCCACTGTGCTTTCAAGCCTAGGGATGCAAATTAAAAATACCAAAAGTTACAGACGATATATTTAGGATACATTCAGAATTCGATAAGAAACAAAACAATTCTTTCAATCCCCGTACTAATTGTATCTTAACCCTTTCCCAAACAAGATCTGGTTTTGACATCCTCAATAGAGAAGGCTTGGGAAAACATTGAAACAAAAGAAGAAACTGCTGATAACCCGCAAGTTCTCCTTTTTTCTCAATATTTTCTGTGCCATATTTTACACCAATCTTCTCTTTATAATAACATCCATTTTGCCAATTGTGGTAGTTTTTAAAGTGGATAACCCTAAAATTTTGTCAATGGGGAAAGGGTTAATATCTATTATATTATGTTATTGGTAAGTTATTTATTGAAAAGGCTTCAGTAATCATATCCTGGTTAGATTGTCAAAAGACAACAAATGATCTTTGACCCTTTTCCTTATCGAATTTTAAATCTGATCGTGTTATATAGGTAATTGAGAAAGCTTTAAAAAACATTTTCTATTCACTAGATCCAAAAAGAGATTCTGTCTGGGAAAAACATTGGGAGAAGATGACAATTACTGGTTTCCCAGCTTTTTCATCTTACCCCAAGGTTCTTCTCATGGAAGAGACACATACATGTTCGCAAACTCAGAAAAGGAGTTAACAACTAGTACTTTTTAATGATTATCAAATTAAAATAAAATAATTTTAAGCCGTATTAATCCATTTACACGTATAAACAATAAAGTTTTAGACTTGTCCGACAAACGACAAATTTAGGTGTTATAATGCATTATAAAATTTCTGACACTCTGAGTCTCTGTAGAAAGCTTTGTGGAAAATGATCAAAGGCAGTTTATTCATTTTCCACAAAGTCTTCCCTAGTATTCTCCTTTCCAAAGCAAGACCTGATTATGACAATGTCGAAAGAAAAGGCTTAGGAAAACATTGAGGCTTGGGAAAACATTGAGACAAAGAAAGAAACTGCTGAAGCAGTTTCTACATCTTCCACAATGCTCTCCATAGTATTTTCTTAAACCTTTCCCAAGCAAGACCTGTTTTTGGTGTGCCCGAAGGAAATGGCTTCGGAAAACAATGAGACAAAAGAAGAAACTGCTGATTAACAGCAGTTTCTCTTTCTGTCCCGATATTTTCTGTGCTAACTTATACACAAATCCTATCTTTACTAAGAGGACTTGTCAACTGCCACTCCTTTCTGATTAAAAAAAAAAAAAAAAAAAAAAAAAAAAAAAACACCTATTGGGAAAGGTTTTATAATGAGAGTGAAAGTTGTCTCTGCGTAGATGGGTTAAAAGATTCGACATACACTATAAACATTTAAAGTTAGTTTAGTTGTCAGACAATATAGATTTGGTCGAACAGTAACTGTTCAATACAACTGTTGTATTCTTCCTTTTAACTGTAGATAATATTTAAGTTACTTTTATTATAGTGCTATTAATGACATCAGGACTTGAAACAGTTTTGATTTTGGAACTATAATGCAATCCTAACCTCCTAACCTCAGAGAAAAAAAAAAAAAAAAAAAAAAAAAAAAAAAAAGGCTCAGCCTGTAAGTGGGTTGAGCTACATTAAGTCATTTTCTTTAAGAGTTCATACATTTGGTCCCGGAGCGAGTATTGACCCTCGGGGGCCGGTTGGCTGCGTCGTCTTTCACTTCCTCTAACATTGGGAGATCGATGTGGGCTTCGTTTATAATCGTCTTTATGGTAGCCTGTGTAGGCGTAGTTTGACCTGTATGTTTCATACGGGGGAAGACCTAAGACCGGGTTTAGGTGGTTTTTAAGATCGTGGATGAGAGCCAAGTTGCCAGAATGTGATAAGTGTACATTGTCATTTTGGAACATTTCACTGTCCCTTTCTCTAATTTCTGTGACTGGTATAATGCTCACTTTGTCAGACTCTAGAGAGTAAAGTCCTCCATTGTATCGCATCAACTTCTTATTATATAAAGCGTTATCGAGTCTTGGTATAGCTTGAAGTATATGGATATTGACTTCTGCTAGTAGAGAGACTATAATATTGACCAAAGATCCCATCTTAAGGAGAATTTCGTCCATGTTAGCTTTGGTATCCACATCATTACCTCCAACTGCGATTATAATATGGCTATACATGTCCATAGTACGGTAATTCTCTTCTATGTATTCATCAATATTGATCTTTGTGCTATTTGGGTCATATTTACGCCCAATTCTATTTGTGATCAAAGTGCAGCTTAACGTATTCCATCAATCATTAGATACCAAACACTTCGTACATCTTCGGGCGTCTTCGGTGACAACGACATGGGCAGTTGACGATGGCGCCGTCCATGACAAAGGCAAATTGACGAGGGTAAAGCAAATTGACGATGGATACTCTCGTCAATTTCTGTTGTCATGGATAACGCCTGAAACTACATGAAGTGTTTGGTATTTTGTAATATGGATGGATACCTTAAATGGACATAACATTCCAATTTTGATGCAAAGATTGGTTATTCTAATGCATATAAATGCTTTCAGTTTTCAGACGTTGTTATTTATGAGAGGAAAATTATGCCTTTAAAGTTGAGACAGAAATGGCAAATTACATATAAATCCGAACTGTTGTGGACAACAGTTAGATTAATTCTAGCAGGAAAATATATATTTCTCGTAAACGGCGCAATACTTTGGCTTGAAATTTTCAGAATTTTCATAAGAAAATATGCTCTTTCAGATATAAATAAATGTCAAATTTATGAAAACCTATCGTGAAATGTCACTTTAACAAAGTATTTCACAATGGTTTCAACCCTAATCTATGCACATGTATGAATGCCCTGTGATAAAGGTAAATTACTTTTTATTTATATTGCATATGAGGCTTAAACGGAAAGACTTCGGGTTATGCTGCATGTGCATTCTGATAAGGTTCATATTGATCCCAAACCCATTACGAGATGTTACTACCGAAATGATGCTGATAAAAATTCCAGATCAATGAAACTTGACAGTTTTTTTTTTTTTTTTTTTTTTTTGATTTTGTATAAAAACAACACTTTATTAAACAAAATAACAGCTCGTATTATAAGCAACACTTTATGAAATAAAAGTAATTATAGCTAGTATTATAAGAAATTTCTTCATTTTCCAAATACTTTCAAAATCCTTTATCTTGTTATAAGATATAAAAGGAACGTGATTTATGATCATTCGGTGGTATGAATAATAATTATACCCCTTGCTTCGTAGTATTTGAATGACAGGTTATACATGTATGTCATTTGAATTTTCGGTCAAATTGTATAAAAGTACTGTTGCACTGTCAAATAATATAAAGAAACTGTTGCTTGTCCGAGAATAGAAGCTGTCGACACTCTGGTTTAAAGTCTTCAACTTTGCCCAGAAAGGATAAACTAGGGATGGGCATCTGGTAACACGGACTGGGAGTTATCGTTTTACATGTACTGGTCTTAGAAAGACCAAGAGTGCATGGTTAGGCACAGCAGTTTTCGCAAAGTAAATGAAAACAGTGTTGAATAAGGATGGAATGAATGGGTGGATGGATAGATGGATGGATGGACGGATGGAGGGACGGACGGAAAGGCGGGCGGGCTGGCGATAGTCCCTGAGCCAGAAACATGTTTGCTCCCCCCCAGGGGGAATTTTGTAGACATAGTTTTTCATAAAGTACAATATCTTAGAAACATTTTGAGCATTGTTTGCACTCTGGCCGTTGGGGCTTTTGGCTGTAACCCTTATCTAAAACCCTTGACCCTATCATTTTGTTCATTCAAATTTACAATACTTATTTGGTCATATTTTCATTGAATATTGTCCTACAGATGTCTAATGGTAGACTGGGTTCCAGACTGATCATTTTTCCCTCCTTTACTTTCTCCGGTCCAAAGATCAGTCTGGGGTCAAGCAAAAGCGCCATCTGCTTTTTTCACAATTTTTGGGGGTAATTTCACGAACGGTAACTCGTCCAGATAATTATCTAGTACTATATTTGGTAACAGAAATCCCCATGGACTAGACTGGTACCCGTATTTCTTCATGGAAATCGGGTACCCGTCTTTTTCAAGATAATTCTAATTAGGCTAACAAATATTGCACAATTCAGCAATTATTGGATTTTATATCTTTTTGGTAAACTGTTATTGCTAAGGGTTAAACGGTTGGCTATAAATCCTACGGTGTCGGTCGCTTAACCCTTTTAAAAACGGCAAACATTTTGACCGCTTTATTTTGAATGCTGCCGAAAGGGATGTTGAACAGAAAATGATTTGTGAACCAAGAAGCTGAGAAAAAACTGAGGCAAAACGGGAAATTGCTGTTTATCAACATTTCTTCTTTCGCTTTAATGTTTCCACAAGCCCTTTCAATTAAACACGTTGAAACCAGGTCTTGTTTGAGAAAGGGTTTGCCCTTTCCCGAAAAAGACCATGTAATGGAAACGGGTGATCTAAAAAAAAGAAGAAAAAAAGCGGAAACTTAATATTACCATCAGTTTTCTCCTTTCATCTCAATATTTTCTTTCTGTGTACAAATGCCATCTTTATCAACAACAGTTTCTGGTTTTGCAGCGTTTTCAAATTGGAGCAGTCGAAGGGCTGACTAATAACCAGAAAACAAAGTTTCAATCTTGTCTAAATTCTAGATGTTGCAGACGACATTTTCAAGTAAATCATTTATTGATATGGAACTTTTTTTTTCTTTTTGGAGAAAAAATTGCGAGAAATTAAGAAGTTATGTGCCACAAGCAATTTCTTCATTGTCCACAATGTTTTCAAAAAGCTTTATCATGTCGGGTGTCAAAGGCGTCAATATGTGGGAATGGGTTAGTGTGACACACTTACAGTAGACAATAACACATATAACACCTCTTCTTATCAGTCTGTTATCTTATCCACCAATTTACACCTTAACAAACGACCGCAATTTAGACTCCCATTTTAGAAGATGCTTGCAGGCGACAAAATTTGTGATGATAAAGGTAGGATTTGTTTAAAATAATGCAAGAAAATACTCAAACAAAAGGAGAAAACTGTTAGTATCGAAATATCTTCCCAGCCTTTTCTATTGGAAAGGTCATGTTCGGGAAATGATTAAATAGTTTAAATGGCCCATTGATGAGTTAGTTTTTACATAAAAACACCCATTTCTCGTAATATTTATTAACTATTTGTCAAATTGCGTCATAATAATTTTTCATTTTTCTCTCGACCATTTTTTTTTTACATTTTGTATCAGACAATAGTAAGAAATGGAACATAACATTTTTCATTGTTTTTCATGTATAATAGAATTTCAAACAACATTAATTTCTCCTACTGTTGTAAGTTTGAAGGAATTTAATAGTTAAACGAATTTATGTTCGAATAAAAGAAAATAAATAAAAAGGAAAAGAAGAAGACAGAAGAAAAATCGTTTGCAAGGGTTCCATCCAAGCTTTAGGGTAGTTCACTGTTGGGCTTTAAAACAATCATTTTGTGTCGATATAAACCAAACAAAAGTCGTGCTTGTTCCTTAAAAAGTTTTTTTGTAATTGTTACAGAAAAAAATATATGCAGTTTGGGAATGGTTAATCTATCCGCATTGGATTTGCCATGGCTCACATAAAAACCATTGTCCCCCATTGCATTCTTAAAAATCTATTCATCCGTGCAAAACCAAATTTTACCTGACAATGAATATGTGATTTTGACAACCAAAACGAAAGAAGCACATTGGAAACATTCTTGGAAAATAATGAGAAAATGCTAGAATTTGCAGAAATTTAATTATCTCTCAATATTTCAAACGTAATTCATTCCATTATAGTATCGAGCCTCGTTTTAAAACGACAGGCTTTAAATAGGTTATACGTCTAAAAATAGATCAATCGGTTTATCGGCTTATCATTGGAAAATACCGTGCTTGTTCCCAGGCGTCAATATCGACACGATCAAAAACGGATGCCGCAATATGTAACGGGTATTGATTTGTTATGCGCTATTTTATTGACCAAATTGTATATTGACGACTGGACCCAGGCTAGTCTAATGGTATCAAATGAAAGCTTATGACTTGCTCTTCCATCTGTAGTTATTTTATGCAAATTAGCTCATTTGCATATTCATGAATATTAATGATTTCCCTTAAAATTTCCAATTTTTGGCGAAAATTTGATAAATACTTTCTTAAAAAAGGCGTTTTTGTCCAGGGGGAATTGTGTAAACATAGTTTATCAGTAAGAGCATTTTATTAGGAACATTTCAAGCCTTGTTTGCACTCTGGCGGTTGGGGCTTTTCGGCGTGACCCTTATCTAAACCCTTAACCCTACCAAATTGTTCATTCAAATTTTGAAAATGAATTTGGTCATATCTTGGTTGAATATTTACACACAGATGTCAGAATGGTATCAAATGAAAGCTTATGACTTGCTCTTTCATTTTAAGATATTTTATGCAAATTAGCTCATTTACATATTCATGAATATTAATTATTTTTCCTAAAATTGCGATTTTTCGATCAAAATCTGGTAAATACTTTCCAAAACAAGACATTTTTGTGCAGGGGAATTGTGTAAACATAATTAATCTTGAAGAAAATCATACATGAAACATTTTGAGAGATGTTTGCACTTTGGCTGTTGGGGCATTTGGCCAAAACCCTTATCTAAACCCTTAACCCTATAAAATTGTTTGGTCATTTCAAAACGTTTTTTTATCATATCTTGGTTGAATATTGACCTACAGATGTAAGAATGGTATCAAATGAAAGCTTATGACTGTCCCAATACTTTGCCATAAATTTTATGCAAATTATCTCATTTACATATTCATGAATATTAATGACATTACTTAAAACGGTGACCTTTTTAGCGGGTATTTGGAAAGTACTTTCAAAAACATTGTGTTTCTACTCAAGGGGAATCATATACACATAGTTTATCTTAAAGAACATTTTATTAGAAAAATTTTGAGCAATGTTTGCAATCTGGCTGTTGGGGTTTTTGGCCGTGACCCTTATCTAAACCCTTAACCCCATCAAATTTTTCTTTTGAATTTTCAAAACGTGTTTGGTCATAGCTTGATTGAATATTGACCTACAAATGTAAGAATGGTATCAAATGAAAGCTAATGACATTTTCTTTAATTTGCAGTTATTGTATGCAAATTGGCTCTTTTGCATATGCATGTATATTAATGATTTGTATATAATTTGTGATTGTTTTCAAGTTAGATACCTGCCAAAAGGTGGGTTTTTTTTTTCTTTCTCGTGAATTTTTAACCATCTGATATCCATGTTCACTCTTTTAACAACATCTAAGCCTTGTTTGAGATCTATTTGATGTTTTGTTTGGAAGTAACCGTGATTTTAAAGTGTGCAACCCATCATATTTTGTTTCTATAAATCTTATTATCAATGTATGTATTTAGTTTCCATTTGATTTTTTTGAAAAATCTTTATTGTTTAAGTGCAAATAAGTTTAATTGATTCCATGTATTGTACTGGTGTTCTTGCTTATATCTAGTTTAGTTGACAAACTGTTATCCTTTGATGAATCCAAAATTGCCGCAAAAAAAGGACTTTGAACATTAATATTTTATTAAATGCTATGTGATGATACAAAGGTGTCTAACCTGCGGGACTTTATTCTAATACACATATAAAATTAATTATTTCAATTATTTTTGTAATTTCTATGGCTTAATAGAGATCCTGGAATGTAAACAAATTGCATACATATAGCAGAATAACATTGTTAAGCAATTGTCAAGCTTCATTTTATGCCATTTACATTGAGAAATCAGCATGATTTTGTTCCATCTGGAGAGCCCTTCCTTGTGTTTTCCTCATAGCCAAGTCAAATGTTGGCCTTCAGTGTATTTGATATGTGGCTGACAGATCAGGGAGACTGGTGTTACCATTCCTTTATGCTCTATTGAGGTATTTTAACTTCAGATAATTTAAGCTTGGGGTGCCAGATGTAAAGCCTACATATCAGATGCATAAATCAAGAAATGTACTCACTGTACGTATGTAGCTAGAGTACAGACAATAACCGATTGCGATAAAAAGATTGCAGTCATTTACGATGCATTTATTTGTCTGTATCAGATCAGAACAGATGTGAACTGTGAACTGATCCATACTACCGACAGCCCATGCTAAATGTAAATTAAAATTCTTCCAAACCTATAAATATGTCTTATATGTGCTTTCAGCATAGTATAACCTCACAATGGATTGAAAATAGTTCCCTTGCGATACATATACAATATCTTTCAATATGGCATATGTTTTCAAGGATGGCATTCAATAGCCATAGATATCTTCAGTTGAATACTTTCCTGATATTTAAATGCTACTACTAAAATCTGGTTTAGATCAGCATATAAAATCCCATATTAAGACACTTACTTTTCGCACTGTTTTAGGGCAATTTGACCAAAAATGATTAACATCACACTTGGTGGCAATCTTGGAATTACTTACACTCTGGGAGTTTGGCTAGGTTATCATAATGGAAACCGACATAGATCAACATTAGAATGTCTATTTAATGCAAAGAATCATCAACATTTATTGTACTAAACATAACAGGGCTACTATGTACTTAACATTACAGGTTTACTATATAACATATACTTTAGCACTGTCAAATGGAATACATTTTATGGATTTCCCAAAATAAATGTTGTTTTATCCCAAACATTTAAAGAATCAATAATATTCATGAATAAGCAAATGAGCAAATTGCCAATATACAAGCAATTCACTAGTTTTAATTTGATACCATTATGATGTTTGTATGTCAATTTTTGATCAAGATATGACCAAAACATATTGAAAACTATGATGGACAATTTGATAGGGTTAAGGGTTTAGATAAGGGGTTTTGCCAAAAGATCCGACTGCCACAGTGCAAACATCGCTTATAGTGTTATTTATATAATGTTCTTTAAGATAAATCACGTTTGCATAATTCCCCCTGAACAGAAATGCCTTGTTTCTGAAAGTATTTTCTGAAAGTATTTTTAAACATGTTTTCGCTGAAAAAATCACAATTTTAAGGAAAATCATTAATTCTCATGAATATGCAAATGAACTATTTTGCATAAAAATAATAGCACATGAAAGAGTCATCCATAAGCTTTCATTTGATACCGTAGTGACAGCTGTTGGTAACTGTTGAATCAGGATATGACCAAAAACGTTTTGAAAATTCAAATAAAAATTTGATGGGGTTAAGGGTTTAGATAAGGGTCACGGCCAAAAGCCCCAATCGCCAGATTGCAAACATAGCTCAAAATTTTTCTAATAAAATGTTCTTTAAGATAAACTATGTTTACATGATTCCCCTTGAGTTAGAAACACAATGTTTTTGAAAGTATTTACCAATTACCCGCTAAAAAGGTCACAGTTTTAAGTAATGTCATTAATATTCATGAATATGTAAATGAGATAATTTGCATAAAATTTATGGCAAATTATTGGGTTACTCATAAGCTTTCATTTGATACCATTCTTACATCTGTAGGTCACTATTCAACCAAGATATGATAAAAAACGTTTTGAAATGACTGAACAATTTTATAGGGTTAAGGGTTTAGATAAGGGTTTGGCCAAATGCCCCAACAGATGAAGTGCAAACATCGCTCAAAATGTTTCATATATGATTTATTTTAAGATTTATTATGTTTACACAATTCCCCTGCGCAAAAATGTCTTGTTTTGGAATGTATTTACCAGATTTTGGCCGAAAATCGCAATTTTATGAAAAATAATTAATATTCGTGAATATGCAAATGAGCTAATTTGCTTAATATATCTTAAAATGAAAGAGCAAGTCATAATCTTTCATTTGATACCATTCTGACATCTGTGTGTAAATATTCAACCAAGAAATGACCAAATTCGTTTTCAAAAATTGAATGAACAATTTGGTAGGGTTAAGGGTTTAGATAAGGGTCACACCAAAAAGCCCCAACCGCCAGAGTGCAAACAAGGCTCAAAATGTTCCTGATAAAATGTTCTTACTGATAAACTATGTTTACAAAATTCCCCCTGGACAGAAACGCCTTGTATTGGAAATTATTAACCAAATTTTAATCAAAAATTGACAATTTTAAGGAAAATCATTAAAATTCATGAATATGCAAATGAGCTAATTTGCATAAAATAACTACAAATGAAAGAGCAAGTCATAAGCTTTCATTTGATACCATATTGACATATGTAGGCCAAAATTCAATGAAGATATGACCAAATAAATGTTTGTATTTTTGAATATAACATTTAAAAGGGTTAATGGTTTTAGATAAGGGTTACAGCCAAAAGCCCCAACGGCCAGAGTGCAAACAATGCTCATCTTGTAGCATTTGTTATAAGCTTTCAGAAAATCATACCCTTCAAAATTCCCCCTGGGGCGGGGGGGGAGCAGGGGTTATTGGTGGCTCAAGGTCTACGAGCTATCGGGCGGGCGGGCGAACGGGCGGGATGGGTTGGGATTGGATGGGTGGATGGATAGATATTTTTTGCATGCGGTGGTCCGAACCTTGCAGGCCTATTGCACCTGTAAAATTGCAACCATCGCAGGCAAAATAACAAAATTACTCTGGAATTAAGTTGATAAGTGCTTACACAAGTAGATTTTGTAAAGATATGCCATAATATTGTGGGCGGACTATAGTTACAAATCGACACGGAAGATGGTTCTTCGTGATTTCTATTGCAGTTTTATAAGCTTTACATTCTAGTTGTAGAGCACTCACAGTCATGGCTATGCTGTTAGTAATAACATGACAAATACCAAGAAGAAAGAACATTATGATAATAAACAGTGTTGTCTCTAGTCTTTTTCTTGTGGATCTTTCTGGACAATACACCTTTTATTTGGAATGTCAAAAGCAGGTATTGTGTAAAACGGATCAAGTAATAAAAAGTTTAAAAAGTGGAACATTTTCCATGCAAACCCAAGAGCAAGACATCGCTGCTTTTCAACAAAAACCTCGTAACTGCAGCTTGTTTTAAGCTGCAGTTACGAGGTTTTCGTTGAAAAGCAACGACATTTTTTCGAGCCCTATGAATCAATGCTTTGTCTGAAGGAGTGTCATGTCGAGTGCATGTTAAAGTGCAATCATGGATAAAATGTCTTCCCGCTGGTAATCAAAGCTGTAACTTGTTACATGTTATCGACCGATAGACCTTTTTCACGCTATATTTTAACGTACCCTCGTGGCTGTAGACACCGCTTCCGACGATTTAAGGTTAGACCTGGGTAATGGGCTATGTAGTGGAACGAAATATGTATTGTGCGAATAGACGATTTCAAGGGAAGTAATTTTCATTGCTCTCAGATTTTGAATTTTGACTCTTGTTGGGGGTTTGCCTACACTTTATACAATTTAGAAACATTTTCACAAAAATTGTTTGGAAGTTTCTCCGGAAATCTGAGCACGCTCAATTATTTCCGTTGTTACAAAAACAGGCGATATTGCATCTAACATCGGTACTTTAAAACGCTCGGACCAACCGACGTCACGGAATAAGTAGAAGAATAACGATTATACCGGAAGTGCATTACCAAGTACGTCTTACCCAGGTCATACCATAAACCTTATCTCCTTACGCAGATGGATGGAATTGGTTAATAAAATTAAAGTAGTAAGTACATAATTTGATACATTCCTATTTAATCTCGTGACAAATTTTTCTGACACAAGTGGAGTACATCTGATTAGGTTCCTGGTCCAATCCCTCTGCTTGTCTGAATGATAGTGTTCTTTTCTGTGGCTACATAACTCTCGCGTGAGCTACATGGATTCTGGAAATGAAAAGATATGGTACGGTTAAATAGATAAGGCAAAATCAAATAACTGCATTCTAGAACAACATAGTGGTTAACTTGACCATATTCTTAATATTGCACGTCTAAATGTCTATGTAATTCGCAGGAACTACATTTTTACTCATTTGTTTTGCATTTTCTCATTTTTACATAGACTGCAATATACGAGAAATTCAGTAGGCTATATAAATGACGTCAGATAAACGTCGTATGACTATCTATGACGCCATGACATAAAATTTCGAGAGGATCAGACTCAGCAGAGTCAATCAGTTGTCGAATTTGGAAAATGTAGATATCTCTACATAAAGAAACCATTCTAGATTCAGACAATAACCTAAGAGTGAAAAGTTTCGATACTAGTTAGTCTGCACGGACTGCGCAGACTGACTAGGGTGGACACTCTTCACACTTCCCAAAAGGTCCTGTTTAACTTGACTGGTCAAAAACGTTAACACTTGTTACTCTTTACATCGGTTTGCTCTTATACAATTCTGACCCGTCACGCTAAAAGGGACCTTATCCGAACTCCAAAAATCCAAATTTTGAAAAACTTGTGAGACTCAGCACAAGTCATCCAGATACTGTATGCGAAAAATGAACATACGAGGGCCCATCAATAATTTCGAGAACTAATCTTATATCAGAAAAATACATTGATAAACGTAGAAATATTACCCATTTCTTATAAAAGTAGCATCCCTTGAACAGTTTGCATTCATTCAACCGTTTGACTCACGCATGTGGCACGTGCTACAGGCCGTCACGTGACATCTCCCGCAAACATTTGTAAATGACTTACCCCAACTCTTCATTTTATCCATTATCTTCACCCCGTGATTTATTTCTAAGGTTCGGAAATGAATAGAAGTCGCAAATTGTATAATCTGTGCGGTACGGAGGGTTTGGTAATATTTCTATAACCAATTTTACAATACCTTTTTAACACGTTAGCAATGGCGCTACGCGCTGTCAGAGCGTGGCAGAATTCCGGACCTTATAATATTTGCGCGCTGTCTCATAAAAGCGGGTGGAAGACCAGATTTGATAGCTGCTGCAAAATCATAAGTACTTACTCGAATTTATATAGACATAAAATATTTCAGTGTAATTCCTTGAATATCGATGAAAATTATGACATTTGTCTCACAGGCTTATCTGAAAATCATTGCTTTTGTGGGTGAGAACGAAGGATAATGCTTCCAAAATTGATTTTGTTCTTTACTTTCCGACTGAAAAATAATGCATCGATGTCACGTTCCATATATTTATTTGAATCGCAAAGCTATGGTGGTCTTCCTTAAAACTTTGGTATTATTTACGTCACCTTTTGATCACCTGTCCCATTCGGCCAGGAAATGGCCAGCGCGGTACCCATCTTGCCGATGCGCGGCGCATTCCGAGATTACTGATCATACTGACCTTAGTGGTGTCATACAAATTATCTAAATTTCTTACTTCTATTTCAATACTAAATTTTCAATTTTCAAAACTAAATTCAAGGATTTTAGCAGCCTTCTTTTTAGCTTTATAGTCTTCGGTCAGCTGGTAAAACACCCATTTTCTCTTATCTCTCTACCCTCTCTGAAGCACCGTATCCGCTTTCAAATAAGTTTTTTCGGTAAACATATGTCTCTTTACAATACATGTAAAATTTCACGAGTGTCCGTAAAGGGATTATTGAGAAATACATACAACCTTATCATAAGGGGTTGCTCAAAAATACAAGATGACGTCATTTCTAAACAAACGCTATTTACGTGACGTCATGATTCTGTCATGACGTCATATTGTTTTGACGTCATCGTTTTAAAATAAGATGAGTAGGTTGGAAAATGAATTAGCTTTCAGCATACCAATTTTCGTGAAAATACGTCAAAGGGTAATTGAATAGTAGATTTAGTTCTCGAAATTATTGATGGGCCCTCGTACAGTTAGATATGGAAAACATTTCAGATTCAGAAAATTACATACAAGTGAAAAGTGTCGGCGCTAGTCTGGCTGCGCGGACTGCGCAGACTGACTAGGGTCGATATTTTTCACACATCCTATAAGGTCCCTTTTAGTGTGACGGGTCACAAATATAAGAATATGCACTAGTAGTCTCAAGCAAAGGATAAAACAATGATTTCATCTGATTCCTACGATTGCTATTTTTATAACCGCTATCACGAAGTAGCATCTATAAAGACAACTCTCTTGAGATGTGTTTCATGACTGAACGTATAAACCAGTGTATGGAGAATTATTTCAATAAAGGAACGCTGGATGAAGTTTATTGTCAATATTAGTAATTAGTAATTATATTCCTGCGAAGTGATGTCGTAATAAAACAAGTGTGATCAATAGAACATTATAATATGCATAATGATTTTAAATTACAGTCGACACTCGTTATCTCGACATCGGATAAGTCGAAATTCCGCTTAAGTCGAAGTTAAAGTCATGTCCCGTCATCAACATACGGATATCAAAATGTTTAATCAAAATAGTTCTGAAACAAATACAGCCATTAAAATTTAGTAGGAAAAGGATAGAAATTGCTCGTCTCGAGCAATACGATGTCCATCAAAAATGGTTAAATAAAGTTTTCATCGAAAAATAATCAAAATCGATTGAGTCAGACTCCGGATATGTCGAGGTATTTCGACGACCCTTCTGACTTCGACACAACGAGTGTCGACTGTACTTGTGCATTTGAAGGTTACTTTTAACTGCGATAGCAACTTTGACTTTTGTAGATGCTACAGATAGTCTACGAATGTGATGAACTGAGCCGCGTTTATTAGAGCGAGATTTTTTAAGATTTCTTAAGATGTTTTTGATACAGCGTTTTTAGACCGAGATTATAAGCGAGGTGTTCCGAATGTTCCATACTTCATACAAATGACGTCATCATGACGTCATTTGTATGAAGTACGGAGCATTCGGAACTCCGCGGTTTATGAATCATTGAGCATTCGGAACAACTCGGCCAATTTTCTCCCATATAAACTGACACGATTTAAAAACGCAAAACACGTTTTCATTAACCATTCATTTCCTATTGCCTTGATCGGCACCATATTTGGGGATATGTATGAGACAATGTATACGCTTCACGCCCCAGCAATTTTTTGTGTTTTCTGTAAACTATCCAGACATCTGAACCGCCAATTACTAAATGCTCGTGCGTCTCGTGTATTCAGACCACGTGTTAAATCACTAAGAATTTTTGTGTACGAATTGCCACTTTGATTTTCTTATTGAAAATATACGAGAACAACGAAAGAACATAGTGTATAAAATGCTGAGGCTTACTTTGCGAAAAAGGAACCGAGTTTTGGGCTTTTGGTTTACCGTGTTTCGCAAATGAGGGTAGCTAGACGCTTTAATGTAGCCGAATCGACGGTTCCAAGGTTTATGAGACGTGTAAAATTAATGATACAGGAAGATTTACAGACCACCTACGTCCCGGTCAGCTGCATGTAACAACTGTACGTCAACATAATTGTATACGTCAACGTCACTAACGCAACAGAGTTGTGACGGCTCAGTCTACAGCAAATTTTATGGTTGGTAATCGCGGGCGTCCTATACATCGCGACATGATGATAAATCGCTTGTGAAAACACTGGGTTCGCTGTCGTCGATGTTCAATGCCAGGCTCTTGACACAACGTACATTTTGGCATAATCTGACGTCCATTCAGGCATTATTCGTGGCTTTAAAGGTCATTTTCTGTCCTGTTATGTTAACAATTGTAACATTTACAATTTTACATGGCTATACATCGGTTTTGTAAGATGCAGGAGATACCATTTGTAGTAGTACTATTTTGCGTTTTTAAATCGTGTCAGTTTAGATTCTACAGAATTTACCGAGGTCTTCCGAAAAAAGTATAGAGCAATGGCGGCTCCCAGTGATCGTCTTAAAAATCTTGCTCAGAAGAACGCTTTATCCTAAAACATCTTAAGAAATCGCAAGATATCTAAAAAAATCTCGCTCTAAAGAACGCACGTCTGTTTGACAGTTAAATAGCCTTGAACATCACAAATAAATGTTGTTCATACTAGATGTAAGACTATACCTTTTGGTTTCCAGCATTTTTGGCAACAAAGTCTATTTGCAATTTCTTTAATGTATTAGACAATATGTAACGCAAAAATAGAATGCTTAGTGCTAAGACATGTGACTTTTGTTTATATCATAACCATTTCCAAAAGGAATTAATTAATACCGGCACAAATTAAAGCCAGGGAATGCAGGGCCTTCTGAAAGTGCATGAATATGCTTACTCTTATAAATAATATGATTCAAAGTAACTGGATTTGTATCCAGAATATTATCTTGTTTGTAACTCCATCTGCATGGCTGCAAAACCCTCTTTGCAAATGATACAACCATAGTTATAAGTAACCGCCTAATTGTACAAACACTAATCAAGTGGACTATCCTTAAAATAACAACATTTCGATGTTTTTTGGAAAAAAACATCGTTACGAAGTTATAGTTGAAAACGAGTATTCTATAGGCATGATAGGAGAGCTTTTACTGATCACCTGACCTCGCAATCGAATATTCGAGATGACAAGTTACGTTTTCGAAACAACGATGGCCCAGAAGCTACATTCCCTCAGCATCACTTGAAATGATGTTTCACATTGAATATGTCGGAAGCCACCTTGAAACTATGCATTTTTAAGACTGGACAAATGTTACGGAACTCATTTTGATCAGTCTTAAAACTGCGTAATATAGCGTTTATATTGTTATTTTGATGTATAACGGCGTACACTAAATGCAGAACTCATCTTAAACATATTCATTCCTTTTGAGAAGAGAACTTAACAGAACACAAAACAAATCATATTAGGCTATTTTTCATTTGAATACATGTTCGGTTAGTTTTTCTTCACTGAACAGCCGGAGTTCTGCACCGAACCGAAAACAACTTCCGGTTTACCGAAAATGATTCGTACCCTAGAAATCTCGTACCTTAATTTTACCAGTTCGTTTTCATGTACAACAAAGGCATATCGTCCAATTTATAGGCAACAATGTCATACTGGTGACATGGTTTCTCGATTCTGATTAATTATTTTCGAAAATGATGCAGTAATTCGTACTATTCCATTTCGTAACATTATTTACAGAATGTAAATTTCTGTATACTGTTTTTGAACTACGATTATATCTATTGTTTTAAGCATCCTTACCACCTATCTATAGGAATATGTTAAAAATATGCTGACATTTATGTATTTTCCTGTTGTTTCTCAAACCAGTTATATCACAAGACCGTTACCGAGCCTCCAGCGGCTCGACCACTTAGGTTAACGATTTCAAACCCATTGGTGGGTGACACTTTTGTCAGAAAGGGTATTTGCCGCGGCCGGGTATCGAACCCGGAACCTCTCGAAAGAGAGGAAAATGCGCTACCAACTGCCGTAAGGCCGCGGCCCGGTCAGAGTATGTAACTCACCCAGTCAGAATATTGAACTAGCGAATTCGACTAAGTCTGGTTATGTTACAAGCATATTCGAATCCGTCAGAGTACGTAACTCACCTAGTCAGAATATTGAACTGGCGAACTCGACTTAGTCCAGTTATGTAACAAGCTTATTTGACTCCGTCAAAGTACGTAACTAACCCAGTGAGAATATTGAAATAGCGTATTAGACTCAGTCAGGTTATATCACAAGCTTATTCGACTCCGTCAGAGTACGTAACTAACACAACTAGAGTAATGAAATAGCGAATTTGACTCAGTTCTGATATGTTACAAGTTTATTCGATTTTGTTACAGTACGTAAGTCATCCAGTCAGAATACTGAACTTGTGAACTCGACTCAGTCCGGTTATGTTACAAGCTTATTTTACTCTGTCATAGCTCGTAACTCACCCGGTCAGAATATTGAACAAGCGTATTCGACTCAGTTTGGTTATGTTTCAAGAACGTAACTCATCCAGTCAGAATATTGAACAATCTTATTCGACTCAGTCCAGTTGTATTACAAGCATATTCGACTCTGTCAGGGTTTGTAACTCACTCAGTCAGAGTATGTAACTCACCCTGTCAGAATATTGAACTAGCGAATTCGACTTAATCTGGTTATGTTACAAGCATAATGGACTCCGTCAGAGTACGTAACTCAACCAGTCAGAATATTTAACTAGCGAATTTGTTATATTGCTTATGTTACAAGCATACATTGTATCCGAACTGTCAAAGTAGGTAACTAACCCAGTCATACTATTGAACTAGCGTATTCCGCTGTCTGATTATATCACAAGCTTACAGGACTCCGTCAGAGTACGTAACTCACACAGTCAGAATATTGAACTAGTGATTCGACTCAGTTCGTTTATGTTACAAGCATAATCGAATCCGCCAGAGTACGTATCTCACTCAGTCAGAAAGAATATTGAGCTAGCGAACTTGACTCAGTTCGGATATGTTACAAGCTTATTCGATTTCGTCAGAGTACGTAACTCACCCAGTCAGAATATTGAACTAGCGTATTCGACTCAGTTTGGTTATGTTACAAGATTATTCGATTACTTCAGATTACGTAACTCACCCATTCAGAATATTGAAGTAGCGACCTCGACTCAGTTCGGTTATGTTACAAGCTTATTCGATTACTTCAGATTACGTAACTCACCCATTCAGAATATTGAAGTAGCGACCTCGACTCAGTTCGGTTATGTTACAAGCTTATTCGACTCTGTCAGAGCTCGTAACTCACCAATTCAGAATATTGAACAAGCGTATTCAACTCAGTTTTATTATGTTACAAGATTATTCGAATTCACCAGAGTACGTAACTCACCCAGTCAGAATATTGAACTAGCGTATTTGACTCAGTCCGGTTATGTTACAAGCTTATTCGACTCCGTCAAAGTATGTAACTAACCCAGTCAGAATATTTTTAAAATAGTGAATTCAACTCCGTCCGGTTATGTTACAAGCTTATTAGATTCTGTCAGAGTACGTAACTCACCATGTCAGAATATTGAACTAGCGAATTCGACTCGGTCCAGTTATGTTACAAACCTATTCGACTCCGTCAAAGTATATAACTAACCAAGTCAGAATATTGAACCAGTGAATTCGACTCAGTACGGTTATGTTACAAACTTATTCGTTAATGCATTATACTATGTTGTTAATTCATATCTGAAGTAGCTTTAAAATTGGACCTAAGCTATTGCTGTTTGGAAGGTGGGTTAACCTAAACCGCAAAACCCCATGACAAGTCGCCTAGAGTATGAAGATACCAATTAAAAAGCTGTAAAACGTACAAAAATAATAGATCTGGGTTCGATATTTTAATGCATTAGCATTAGTTACACATTTAAAGCCAAATATATACTGACATGTCGCCTTACTCGTTAACGTACTCCTTAGATCTACTTACGATATAGGACGAGTTCGTTAGAGACCTCAGTAACACAAGTAGGGCCCTATGCTTTAATTGTGTTTCCTTAAAGTCTAGAACAATTTACTTACCCTGCGGCGGATTTTAAATTTTTGGTGAATGTGGTTCAAACATACATAAAGGCAGTGGCGGATCAAGAGGGGGTCGGGGTTCAAACCAACCCCCTTTATATAGCTCGATTATTTCATTTTCACGCAGAAATTCAATTTCAAATTAAAAAAAAAAAACAACTAAAAACAGAGTTCGTTTATGGCACAATTAGAACGGAATTTCTGCGTGTATGATAATCAAGCTATAGTTTGAATCTAGGGTTCACACCCTCTGGATCCGCCACTACCATATGTGACCTGTCAAGCTAAAAGGAACCTTATCCGAACACCAAAAATCCTGATTTTGACAAAGTTATCGGATTAAGCACAGGCCAACCAGTTACTGTATGCAAAAAAAATGAACATAAAGTAAGATAGGGAAAACATTCCGTAATTAGAAAATCACATAAAAGTGAAAAGTGTCCGCCCTAGTCTGGCTGCGCGGACAGCGCAGACTGACTAGGGTCGATATTTTTCACACTTCCTTTAAGATCCCTTTTAGCGCGACGGGTCACATATCAGAAGTTCCGTGAGTATGTGGACTGTCCAGAGAATTATAATGTTACTCTCATTTCAACAGACGGAATATATTTTAGACGGGTCAAAACAGATTTCTGTAGAGACAATCTTAAATGAACAAAACAAAAAAAATGGTCTTTTGGGACAGAAAACATCGCGGAAATTGAGGAATAAGTCCGTCGTTGATAATTTCTTCATTTTCCATGATGTTTGCTCGAGCCATCTCTCCACGGTAGTCAGAAACGTAAATACGCAAGAAAATGGGTTAAAGTAGACCTTTACCGTTTCAATATTCGATTTCAAAAGTGCAGCTATTATTTCTGATTGACACAGTTTGGCAAATTAGAGTTAAATCGATAATAAATCGAAATTAACAAGTAAAAGAACATTTCAGGTCGTTGTTTGATTTAAATATCAATAGTTCAGTGAAGAAAAACTATCCGAATAGTTCTGCATGACATACAGAACTCATGCATAAGCAGTTTTAAAACTGGATGACCAGTTTCGAAACTGATCACCCAGTTTCGAAAATGAGCAAAGTTCCGTATACCCAGTTTTAGAACTGTTCGAGTTCTAAAACGGTCCACAACAAATACGCTTTTAAAGGTTAAGTTTAATCTTCCTACTTTCTAGATAGTTGTGAAATTGTATAAACAGTCGGTCAGACAGGTTGAATATTTCTAAAAACACCTTGTACTTTTTCTCACTTGCTTCCAATCAACCAGAAAAAAGACAAAACATGCCATTTGAATTTCTGGTCGTTTGGGATCAAATTTTAGGTAAAGTGAAATGAGTTTTCAAATAAGTCAAACATCCGACGAAAAAAAACATTAAGGCGGGGTACATGTAACATATCATTTGAAATTGACGCATAATAAGAAAGTTGTTGCAAATCTTCTTTCTCGAAACGGAGATATTTTGGCCAAGTATGTTGGGATCATTTGTTGGTAAAAGTACAAGATGTTTTCAAATAAACAATGAGTTCTAGAAAACGACTCGGTAATGCGAGATACACAAACTGCACAATTTCAGTCGTGGAATTGGTCAAGCAATTAGGGAATATTATACAGTCGACACTCGTTGTGTCGAAGTCAGAAGGGCCGTCAAAATACCTCGACATATCCGGAGTTCGACTAATCCGATTTTGATTATTGTCGATGAAAACGATATTTAACCATTTTTGATGGGCATCATATGTGTCCATGATTGAAATATAGTAGGAAAAGGAAAGAAATTGCTCGAGACGAGCAATTTCTATCCTTTTCCTACTAAATTTCAAAGGCTGTATTTATTTCGAAATTCATTTTCATATCCATATGTTGAGGATGGGACAAGACTTTCACTTCGACTTAAGCGAAATGTCGACTTATCCGATGTCGAGATAACGAGTGTCGACTGTATCTATGATGCGTCTCATTGAAGCTAGGTAATTGAGGTCAGTATGTTTAGCTGCCTGTATTTTTTGCGCTGATTCTCCATAGAAAGTAAGAAACTTTTTACCCATGACAAAGTTCCTTTCTAGTATAAGCTGATGCAGTACACGACACAACTACACATGTTCGGATAGATCCCGCATGCGTCTTGTTTTAGCTAAAACTTCTAGTCTGGATGCCTCTTATAACCGATAAACTAATTGCATTTGAGCCAGGATCTGGAAAAACGTCCCTTATGGCTTTTGAGCCCAACATAGATCCGGATCAGCCTGTGCATACGCACAGTCTGATCATGATCTATGGTGTTCTCTAAAAGCTTCTTCATGACATGTAGTAACTAAAACAGAGCAGCATTGGTGCATATTTGATTTCATTTGACAATAGACTGATCTTGAAACTCAATTTTTAAAAATGCTATATAAGGGACGTTTTCCAGATCCCGGCTCATTTGTATGTATAAAACCCAGTATGAACCGAGACTGCTTTATCGCTATATAGTAAACGATCTACAAAGGGGCCAGACAAGATAGTTACGCTGCAATTTCGACCGACGCTTCCATCGTCTATTGTAAATCCTCTGAGGAGCGTAATTAAATTCCATTGTCTATAACAATTTTATACCCTCTGGTTTTATCCATTTCTTTGAGTACATTGGTTTTGTTCCGTTAAATGTTTTGGCTATTGATATGTTATGACATAAAGTAAAAAGGCAATATGGAAGTGATGATCTCTTTATAAGAAGTGTTTGGTTTCAGGACAGACAAAAAAAGACAGATATAACGGTAAAGAAAACTCCCCAATCTAAGTCGCATGAAATATACGAATTTGTTAATCTGAAGGGCCACTATACTACATCCATCATTCTGACTGTCTTGTATTAATAGCTACTTCACACGACTCGACTTGATTAATCACATTGAAGTAGGAGCACCGTGCCTAAATGACTGAATCTGTTTGACTTGTTGATTTGATTGCCAAATTGAGCCAGTTCCAAACGTTTACATATTTGTTCATTTCGCGCCGGGAGACAGCTTTTGGCACGAGAACAGGACTAGATTGGCGAGTTTATTTATTGCGATGTTTTAACCTCTGAATTTTATGTCAATCCCTGTCATTTAATCAATGTCTACAAAGTGTTTCTTGAGAATTCGGATAAACGGAATGCTTTACTCTCCATATATATGAAATTGTATTTGGATAATAATTTCACCGTTTTTAGCGCTTTTGTTGATTTTATAAGTAACAGTTTAGTCATTTCTCGGTAGGACATAGCATGATTAACATGATAACTCTTTCTATTGTAGACTTGTCAGGGACCGGAATAACATGGGGACACTAGTTTACATAGTTGTGTGGTGAAATGTATTAAATAGAGCCAGAACAGACAGCAATTTTAGCGATCTATCAAGGTTTTGATTTCCGCAAATGTAATTATAAAATTGATTTAGAAGGACTAAATGAAGTTCATTTGAAATTTCTATCGACAGAAATAACCCAGCTATGCAGTTTTTTGTTAATTCCATACAATATTTCATGAATGTGTTTTGCTTTTTTGTATGTCCGACATCAAAGCGGTTGTATGTTTTCAAGGTCCCGACCCATAACTTTATAATAAAAATAATTAAGAAACCTGTACACATTTCTGTTTTTCGTTTCCTCTCCATGGTATTATCCTTTTTTCGATTTTCTGTCATCGCTAAAGCTCATGAATGTATATATTACAGTCGAAATGTTAACCCATTACCAAAAACGACAAAATTTTGGACTGATCCATATACACAGATGTTGCAGACAACAAATTCAAGTGAAATGACATATAAAGTTTTCTTGTGTAGAAAACATTGTGTGAAATGAAGAAATTGCTTGTCACAAGCAATTTCTTCATTTTCCACAATGTTTTCCAATCCCTTTTTCTTTTGGAGGAGTCAAAAAGAGTCAATGTGCGGAAATGGGTTAGATAAGAAATACGAAAAGAGGTATCAAAAAGACAAACATTCCTATTTTGCAGTCTTACCATACAAGGGAGCTCCTGCAAATATTTTATTTCCGAGTTACCATGAGCGGTAGAGGATTAATGTTGAAATATTGGCCTTTAAATCTGGCATATTTTGAAGAAAATTGGAAACAATTAAACACAATTTAATGAATTTCGAGGATTGAAGAGGCTCTTTGATTAAACTGACAAAACCAAACAAATTATCGCGCCTTTTTTAATTGTTTTATTCGATTATCCAATGACACATTTCCAAGACATTTTGTTTTCATACATAAACACCAAATGTCATTCGAAATTATTTTAGTTTTGGGTTGATTTTAGTTTGGGTCTATTTCATTTCTTAGTAATTGAACTTACAAATTAATATGCCTTGATTTTCTTTGCGCATTTTCAGTAATAAGTGTAACTAATATTTACTGCATAAAATCGGCACTTTACCTTCAAAGAACGTTTATAATTTATTAAAAAGTTAAGAACTGTGAACTATTTAGCAACTAATTCAAATATAAGAAATATTAAAACCAGAAATATTCAATTCTGGCAAATCAGATTTTTTCACCAGATATTCGATGTGAAATGTTGACATATGAATTGCAAAGATTGGCAGGTGCAGGGATTAAATGATGAAATAAATGATACGCCGAATCTAATCGAGTACAAGAGTAAGAAACATTCTCAAGATGATAAATAGACGGTGTATAATGATGTTTTACAATGACAGAAAAATATACATTTACGCTATCCTGATTGGTCAACATTGAAGTGGCAGCATTGCATTAATTAGCCTTTATTCTGAAGCAACGAAGGGATAGGTAACTTGAAACGAGAAAATACATGAGCGAGTTCTAAAAGCCAAGCTAACGTCAAATACAAAACCTCTTAGACACACAATAACGTAGTATAATTGAAATGTATAGGCAACTTTAACATCTAGAATATTGTACGAACACTTAGATCTACATGTACTTTCTTAATCAAACTCACATATATTTGGACCAGACAAGCGTCGCTCATCCGATTAAGCTTCAATTACATGATATCCAGTAAACCTAAGCTACAATATCAGACGTTACGTACAATAGAAGTCAAACAAGCATAGCAATTTATTCTGTAAGATCAATTATGTAGCAATAAATCGAACCTCGCAACGTCTTGAACACTATCGAATAATATGCTTTATGGTAACCTAAACTGATGTCTTGATTAAAACGTCATTTAATGTCTTATATAAATAGATAAGAAGACAGATAACGATATTTGCTTGAGAAAAATAGTAACTGCGGTGAGGCCAACTCAAATTAAATTGAGGTAAGGGTGTTATTGCTGCTCCCGACACAACACCACAAAGTTCTATTTACTTTGAAGCAGTAAAAATGAGTCTACATCACATGCCACTTTTAATTTTGCCAAGTATACTTGTACCTAATGGTTTACATATCACAAAAATACTATGTTCATTTTGTGTTTATACAATTTGTAGCGTGTATTCAAGTAAATGACATATCAATGATTATAATGAATCAGAATCTTTGAAGACAACTCTCTCGAGATGCATTTCACGGCTGAAAGTATAAACCAGTGTATGGAAAAATGTTTCAATAAATGTCGAGTGGGTTCGTTATATGCAATACCAGTAGTTAGTGATTATAAGTCTGCAAAGTGATTGAGCTATAATACAAGTGCGTACAGTTGGAACTATAATATTAGACATCGTCGCTTTTCAACGAAAACATCGTAACTGCAGGTTCCCTTTGAAAAGCACCGACATACGAGGGACGTTCAATTAATTTTGGAACTGGGGTTCTATAAGCCATACTTATGTCGCAATTCAATTTTAAGCTTCTTCAATCCTTCGAAGTAATCCTCTTTGACACCCACACACCTCTGAAGTTTTGTGATCCATTACTTATATGCCAATAAATGGGCTTTTTTTGGAACGCCCCGCAGACACTGGTAAATTGCACTGTATATGGAACATGAAGGCCTATACCGACGACCAGAGGCTTTTTTCGTCATCATGGAGAACACAAAAAAGCAACACGGGCTTAAGCCCGGCTATAAGGGTGGATGAAGACGCTGTGCATCATGTGTCTCTTTCAAGAAGTCTTGGACAAGATGGCACCTGTGGACAGCTCCGTTGTGATGGATTTAGTACATGTCTCTTTAGCCGGTCCTAGGCCTGCTCTTTTCGTGATATTTCTTTACTTTCGCCGACATTCATTTGTTGTATGAATGACCGACGATTGTGGTACTATTTGAAACATTAGTTTGAACAATAAGACCGTTACATTTGAAAATTACCGCGTACAAAACTTTTGCCGCGCTTTTAATGTTTTGGCTATTACGGACATTGTCTGATCATTTCGCAACTAGTGCTTGCTAATGACACGACATTGGTGCTCATAATAGTAGATCATTGTTCAATCATGTGTATAAAGCTCAGAAATCCCACATTTGTTGCATTTATTGCATTATTTCAAAATATATTTTGCATGGATGGCTCTCTGTCCTGTAGACAGCAGGTGGGGACCCAATGGGCATAAACCTGTCTGTGTTTTAACCCTTTCGTCAAAATCGTATATCATGTCCCCGATGAAAAACCAACATTATCTGCCATTTCTTGCACATTGAACCATGCATCTTGTTCGATCATGTCGGAATTTACAGCGACATTTGCTTTGGTACTAGCTCTACTCGGTTTGCCATAGAGGGGGTGACATTCAGGCCATTTTTACCAATTTTATTTTTTATTATCTTCCTAAAAACTGACGTATATTCAACGTTTGAATGTCCACGAATATGATATAGTTCATTATATACATGTGATGCAGATATTTCAAAGCCTATGCGACCTTTAATGTAGACCCGTACATCCTACTTCAGTTCGTTTTCCATTTTGCGCACAGCGAAATAGCCAGTGTATATGACTGAACCAACTTAAAAGTTTAATAACTTTTGAAAGAGTGAACGAATTTGTCTCAAATTTTGACCAAGTATTGACAGTAATTTTCTCGTCAAATAGCCGCAAGCACCACTAGTTTTATAGAACCATGAGGTGTGGTGGACCATTAGTACCACTTTTAATTGAACGCCCCTCGTACTCAGTGCTGGCTTGAGCGGTTAAAGTTTCTTTGGTCTGACACTTTAGTCTTGGCTTTTACAAATGAAACAGAAACTTTAGTTATGTATTAAAGCATAACATGTTGTGTTTTTTTTTTTTATTTCAAACTTTAGATTATTAATTGTGTAAATATCAACAATTTCCGACAACTATTTCTAACTAAAATATTCTAATGTATTGTTTGATATAAGGATTAAGAAACTTGGTACATAAGCATATCATTTTTTCCTGCTAGCGTTAATCAAAGACTCGTACAATTTTAACGTTGTTGCAGATAAAACATGTAAATCATTTTAGAACTGTAAATAATATTATATACTAACCCAAAGAGCCAACGCAACACGAACTTTAAAGGATGGGTTGCGATAAGGGGTCAAAAAATAGATTTTCTTTAAATTTTGTGGATTGATAGGGTTACATAATATCTTTAATTTGTATGTGTAAAAAATCTGGTTTTGGCTTAGTTTCCGAGATATGGGTAAATAAAGTGGGTGGGGTAAGATGGACTGAATGACAGTAGGGGTCATTCTAAGTCGCTTATCTTTCTTATGTTTAGGCCTAGATGCGTGAAAATTTGTATGCGTGTCTTGTGATATATGCGTTAAACATTTATGGGCTTATATATGATATTCCATGTCCATCTTTTCCGTAATATTCATTCTTCTTTCTTTCGCAGAATTTCGCTATTTTTTAACGATCAACTTTACCAAACTATCTCCACACGTTTTATTTGAAACACGATTTTTATGAAACTTTACAGATGTATTATCCAGATATTAATGTAACTTTGTGTGAAATTTGAAAGAAAAGCGTTCGTTCGTTGTTGAGATATTTGACCTTGACCTTCAAAATAACATCAAATTCGGGAATATCCGTTAAAACTAGGTATTGTTGGGAAAATGGTTAGGGTTGAATGGCATGTGGCAGCCCATTCATAAAAGCATGCATTTCACACATGATTGGGTTTTTATTGTATGATTTTACCGTTAAAATTGCTATACTCAATGTAATAAACTTGGTCACCTCTCAGAGTAACCCGTTTATTTCATCTCATGAAATCATTGATAGATAGATAATTGTATAATGCCTGTCTATACATTTACCATTTTTTCTTTTTGTTGATAATATATAACGTTATACAAATATTTAGCTTAAGTTAATTATTTGTATGCACATTTGGTCATTCAGTTCTAGATAAGACATCGTTTTTGAATTCTACATTAAGTTAACTTGTTTTGTATATTCTTTAATTGATTTTTGTTGTATAAGGCAATACAACAGTTACTGTACAGTAGATTTGTTTTTTATTCATCGTTTCATTAAAATGCCGTTTAGCAAAGAAAATGCTAAGTGCAGATGCTGCAAAGAGTCGCTTGGTAAGCGTAAATGTATTGTCACTGAGGATCAAACAATACAAACTCTTATGGAACATCACCCAAATGTGTATTTGCAAGAGGGGGATGCGATTTGTAAAAAATGTTTACATTTTTCCCAGGGGTCTATTGCGAGTTTGAATGTAAATACACCTTCAGAACATGAAGAGAAAAGGATTAAATTAGATATACCAGTATCATGCAACTCACAGAAATTGTGTTGTATTTGCAATAAAGCAAACAATAAAAAGAAAGACAGCTTTGATAGTTTCAAATGCCTTTCCTATATTGAACGGTCTAACATATTTACGTATCAAAACTGGTGTTTTCGTCCCACATGGTAGCAGAGCATGTTCAGGGCACTTTCTTGGGGAGAATATAACAGACGAAGCGATACCTATGGTTTCCGCTTCAAATGATGACGTTTATGTAAGCAGCAGTGATGTCAGTTCTTTCATGAATAGTCTGCGTGAAGTCGCACGGAAATGCAATAGTACCATTGATTTTGAGAGGGGTACAAAAATGTCAGATAAGGATTTTGAGAATTTGACGGGGATAAATTCTTGGCAATTTGAACATGTTTCGTCGTATTTGACGTCTATGCGTTCGACTGAAAAGCGAAGTAAGCGCAAAGCGTTAGGCCTTTTTCTGGTAAAATTAAGGACAGGAGTCTCATTAGCTATTCTTTCAACACTTTTTGGCATGGATAAGTGGCTATGTAGTAAGACTATCAAAAGTGTGCGTGATGACCTTATGAAGAATTTTGTTCCAAACTATCTAGGATTAAATCACATCTCAAGACAAACTGTCATAGATGAACACACTACTGATTATGCAAAAACCCTCTTTGGCAATGATGACAATGTGGCTATAGCTGTTGCCGATGGGACATATGTTTATATTGAGAAGTCAAGCAATTACAGCTTTCAAAAACAATCATTTTCGCTTCATAAAGGGAGGCCTCTTGTTAAACCAATGATGCTGGTTGCAAGTGACGGATATATCTTATCTGTATTTGGGCCATACTTTGCAGATGGAAAGAACTCAGACGCCAATATAGCAAAACATCTTATTGGATCAGATGCCCAAAACATAACCGACTGGTTTCAAGATCAAGATGTTTTAATTTTAGACAGGGGCTTTAGGGATGCAATTGATACATTTGAAAGCTTAGGTATTAAGACCCAAATGCCACATTTCTTGAACTCTCAAAAACAACATTCTACTATAGAAGCAAATGAAAACCGTTTAGTCACGAAAGTAAGATGGGTTGTAGAGAGTGCCAATGGAAGGATCAAGCGATGGAAGGCCATAGCCAATGTAATGCCAAATTCCCTTGTTCCTTACATTGGTGACTATGTAAAAATTGTCTGTGCATTATGCAATGCTTTTAGGCCCCCTCTAGCAAAATCTCTCGAATGTGACATAGCTCTTGCAAATAGAATGTTGGCTCTTGCAAAACAGCAAAATAAACTGCAACTTAAGATATCATCCAATGGCCTTGACACAAAAAGATCTGTTTGGAAAGAATTGAATGAAAGTGATCTATCTGATTTCCCTATGCTGTCTGAGAATGAATTGCGGGATTTAACTCTTGGGGTTTACCAAATTAAGCAGGCTAAGTGCTATACTGAAGATCATACTTCCGATGATGGCCAATATAAACTGTTCACTTCTAAAGAAGAAGATGGACTTATCAAAATCAAAATAATGTCAAGACACTCAAATAGTAAAATTTATAACCTTTGGATAGAGTATGGGGCCGGACTTATTCCAATTACTGGGTGGTATTGTCAGTGTAGAGCAGGTGCTCGTGTTGTTGGTTGCTGTGCACATATAGCTTCAGTTTAATGGTTTCTTGGTCACTATAGACATCAAGATGAGGTCGATGGGAAAAGAGAAATTAAATCAGAATTTAGTAAAATCATTCACAATGCGTCTTCTTTATAACCATATAAGATATAAAATCTGAAAATGGTGAATTTTCTCCATGCAAATTTACAATTCTTGTCCATCATGAGATGAGTGAATATAAACTCTTAGACAATTCAAGTTGCATATAAAGCTTTCGTAGTTCTAGCAATCTTAACATAATGCTAATATTTAATTTCAATCATCTGTTACAGTAATATTAATCATAGCACTTTTCGCGTAGACATGTTTCATGTTCAATATTAAGTTTGATAAGAAAACTGAGAAGTAAAAAGAATTTCTTTTCTTTCCCATTATTCCAAATGGGTTGTACGATACAAAAAAGTAAATATTGCTACAAAACTCATTAAGAACAATTAAAAGAAATCATGCTTCTAATTCTTATGGCTAAAATTGGCGCTTTAACTATCAAATTTTGGCATTCCCCGAGTTTTGAATAAATTTTGAAGGTCAAGGTCAAATATCTCAACAACGGACGAATGCTTTTCTTTCAAATTTCACACAAAGTTACATTAATATCTGGATAATACATCTGTAAAGTTTCATAAAAATCGTGTTTCAAATAAAACGTGTGGAGATAGTTTGGTAAAGTTGGTCGTTAAAAAATAGCGAAATTCTGCGAAAGAAAGAAGCATGAATATTACGGAAAAGATGGACATGGAATATCATATATAAGCCCATAAATGTTTAACGCATATATCACAAGACACGCATACAAATTTTCACGCATCTAGGCCTAAACATAAGAAAGATAAGCGACTTAGAATGACCCCTACTGTCATTCAGTCCATCTTACCCCACCCACTTTATTTACCCATATCTCGGAAACTAAGCCAAAACCAGATTTTTTACACATACCAATTAAAGATATTATGTAACCCTATCAATCCATAAAATTTAAAGAAAATCTATTTTTTGACCCCTTATCGCAACCCATCCTTACAATATTTTGATTATTGAAAATGTGAATTCGTTGATTTTGACTTCATTTTGACTGTTGACCATTATGATAACACCTGGAATAACAAATGGGTCTAAATCGATTCCGTAACGCAAATAACGTTACAAACGTAATGCCGGGGTGTGTTTCAAAAATGAAACCCAGATCAGTATCTCGTATGTCCTCCTGTAGCATTGAACACAGCACAACCTATCTGTGACATCGAACGTAACTAACGTCGACAAACGTTTATAGGATTTTTTTGTCACTCTTGAATTAATGTTTGTCCCATTTAACGCAAGGTCTGTAGTTGGACTTGGCGTTGACGTAAACGGATGTCAAGCAGATTCCATATTTGCACAGGAGGTCAGATTACCACTTTTGGGCGTTGCACCACTGGAGACAGACTCGTGTGTGCATAGGTAGTAAACTGGGACCCACATAAGAACGTCGAGGTGGGAACCCACGTTTACGTAACCTGTCAACCTGTTGTCCTGTACCTTGGTAGTTACACGACTTCTGAAGGCTCTTGGCATGTCATTAACATTACCGGAAACGCCAAAACAAACGTAAGAAAGAAAAATAAATGACCTTGAAAATAACAACAAAAATGATTTTTTAATCCAAATGGAACTTCTAACACATTCAGACATGGTTGATGAGTAAGATTAATTGAACATACTGGTTTGATGAAACTTCCGCTATAGTCATGCTATCGTAGACCACGCAAAGGCTAATAGCAGGGTAACCACAGTCAGCCAGGAGCAATCCAATCACTTACGCCTGTCGGGACAATGCTTACTTGCGGCATTTTTGTCTATCACCAGATAGTTTTTTTTGCTTAATCTTATCGGGTTATCTTGCGACTTTCCAAAAATGCACGTGCGCCGGTTTATTACACGCACTGTTGCACGTGCAGCGCGGGTATAGGGTTTTGAACCACGGACTCTGTGTTCAGCGAAGCGTAACAATTTTTACTTTTTATTTATGTGGACAATAAAATCACTTTATAGAATAATGAAATCTTAAGTTTCGTTGTTCTATCATATCTCATTAAAAAGTTACAACAAAATATCTTGTTGCGTTGGCAGTTTGGGTTAGTATACTTGTTATTAGCGGTGCATCCAATATATGATCAAAACTTGATTTGTAGCCTTATTTACACGTGTGCACAACTTTATTGGCAATGGTAAAAATACCACTGATGTTATATTGCCTCATGTGTACACTTTGTCCTCCACCAATTCTCCAAAAATGCTATTTATATGCTTATCTTGGTACACTTGCACAACCAAACACATTTAAAACAGATTTTATGCGGCTTTGAGACAGATGCCCTTACCTGACATTCCACAATGATAACATATATAATTGCAAAACGCCGAAGGCTCAGTTACGATAATTTCTTTTTTCAAAGCCAACATACTTACTCCCGGAATTGAACTTGGTGGAAGTAGTTTGTCACACGGAATACAATTATTAGTTTACATGAGTTTGAGAGGTGAGCATACGTAAACGTTCCATCTTTTCTGAAAGTTTTAAAGGGGAAGAAAGTCAGTCTCGATAAACATTATATGTAAAGGTGCGTCTATGTGGTGGAGATATTAAAGGGCAACTCTAATATGAAATGCACACATGAAAAAGATACACACATTGAGTATTTGTAAATTGATCAACACGCTTGGGTAAAATATCAGTTATATTCAGCGCTATATGTACAGCGACGATTAATGGAACCAAGTCGAAGATGATGCGTTGAACCACACAACTGCAAATGGCCGGACTGATACAACATTATCTTTTATGCTTAAACCCTCTTGTCTGGGTGCTTCTCATAATCAAGTATCAGATTGGATCGGTGGGTATAAAACAGAGTACGAACCGAGATTGTTTTATCGCTATAATAAAAGAATTACGTGTGATTCAGACAAGATAGTTATTCTGCTACATTGATCGACGCTTCCATCGTCTATTGTAAATCCTCTGACAATTGTAATTAAATTCCATTGTCTATAGCAATTCATAACTTGTCTGTCCTTTTACAAGCAATTTTAGGCAAGTTGGTTTTCTTCTAGAAGAAGGTTTTGAAAATTAATAAACTTTGAGAATAAAACGCATCTCTTTTTAAAAAAAGTAAGGTTTTTGGTCGCTATGAAATGAAGGAAGATGTCAGTAGAGCAATTCTCCAATCTCAGTACAATAAAACTTTGAAATACATGTAAATGTTCTTTAACTATGCAGACAAATTACATTCATCATTCCAACCAAAATGTGTCTTGTATCAATAACTTCTTAACATATCTTGCTTTTTTTTATTAATCACATTGAAGTAGGAACATGATGTGTAAACGACTAAATCTGACTTGTCGATTATTTTGCTAAATTTAGCCAATTCTATTTTTTGCATACTTGCTCATTTCGCGCCGTGACTTTGTCACGAGAACAAGACTAGATTGGTGAGGATATTTATTGCGGTGTTCAATCGGCTGAATGTAATATCAATCCATGTCATTTAAACAATGTCTACGAAGTGTTTCCCAAGAATTGAAATAAATGCACCACATTCCGTTTTGTTGTTGTTGTTGTTTTGTTGAAAGGCGAAAAAAAAAGAAAGAGGTGCCAGATATCAACAAGTCTTGAATAACAGTCTAATAATACTAAGGACCCCATGCAAATGTGCAATTTCCTCGCCATCATTGATGCTTGTGGATTAATTTTGAAATATTGGACTTTGAATCAGACATAATTCGCAGAAAATAGGAATAGGAAGCAATTTAAAAGATTTATTTTGGGTGCAAAAGCTATTTGATTAAACTGGCAAAAGCAAACAACATAACGCGAGTTTTGTTTAATTGTTTTCACTTACCATATCGAATGCAATAAATAAATGTTTTGTTTTTATTCGTGGAAAGCTGATGCGGTTGGAAATTAGTTAAAATTGGGTTGGTATCTAACTCATTGCTAAATAAGTGCTCTTATGTAATATGTCATGATAGGATTTTTTTTGCACCATTATTTCTATTTAACTTGACAACTGATATAGTAAACTCAGCAAAAGTTCTAATCGGTCACCTTATACTTTGCGTCATAAAATCAATAAACAAACGATTCCAAACATTTTATTCTGGAACACTGTTGAAGAAATCAATTTCCAACATGTCTGTTGCAATTCGATTATTTTAAGACGTTTCTGTAAGATCTAACAGCAGTTCATAAAGAGGTACCCTCAATTTCAAAATTCACAAAACAAGAAGAGCAGTATTAGTAACGTGTGTGGACACCGTTAGCTTCAATAACAGCTACACATTAGCTTGTCGTGGAAAGGATAATGTTAAGAAAGTCAATCACAATCAAATTCGTCACTCTGAAACCCACCGTGACAGCGATAAATGAGCACACGTCCGTCGGCAAACTGGTGCAAAGTTGCGGTCTAATTTGTTAAAAAGACGTTGGCCAAGGCAGCCCTGGTGAAGAGAAGGTAACGGCGCGACAAAACTAGACAGACATTTCGATGACGTCTACAGATAACAACACCTGAGTGGCTACTTTCAACAAATCCCAACACTTTACAACCTATTGTGCACAGTCTGGGGTGTAATATTGCGTTCATGTCGACCCCACAGTCAACCTGAAGTGATTGAAGCCGGGAAGAATCTGTTCCTTTCATATGATAAAGGAAAATAATGGTCATGGCGATGTATGGCAACTCGTCGAGTCTGTCTCCGATGGCGAACTGCAACACTTCCGGTGGCCTGAAATTCCATGTGTAAGTCCTTGATGGTTTAAATAAGCCTACGTAAACGTTCTGGCGACTTGAAAATGATTGGATACAAATTATCAAAACTGCATAGAAGAAAACAAAACTCGATCGCCACCTACTTCCGGTTTTCTCTGCAACTAAATTTTACCAGTGGTAAACAAAGGCCCCGTTGTAGCATTTCGATGGCCCTGCCTCGCACTTCGTTTGTCATTCTGGTCATGTTATGTGTTTTTCTGACTATACAGTCGATAGAGATCTAACGTGTATAAACTTGGCCGTGGCTTCTGTTGCACGAAGATTTTTCACGTGCAAATCGGGAAAACGAAGAACATGGACATCTTTACCACCCCTCAATGTTTCAGCGCTCTCAAAAAATACGCATAGTCAATGATATGGGCTAAAAATAACACATGTAAAATTTTACACTGATTGGTTGATTAATAATCGAGATATTGCAATTTTAAAAGTGACCGATTAGAACTTTTGTTAAGTATATATGAAATAACCCAGCTAGCAATCTATATGGGTCCCAAATTGATCCCATATGGGCACCCTTATGGGTCCCATAAGGGCAATCCATATAGCGATTCAGATTATGGATATTTTAGATATGCGCATGTATACATAATTATTCTGTTGTACATGAATGGGCGCAAGTCAATTATTGTAACTGGGACCCTTAGCCTATTGTCCAAACAACATGGGCTTTCCTACATAGGTCCTATATGGGCATGCCCATATGGGCTTACCCATACACAGCCCATATACTGGGAATATGTGACCCATCTGGGTCCCTTATGATCCCACATGGGCTTGCCTACATAGGTCCTATATGGGTCCAATATGGGCCTACCCATATGGGCTTACCCATACACAGCCCATATGGGACCCATATAAGCATGTTTGCTGGGAAGTTAACTTGATAAAGTGTACTAGAATCTAAACCCTTAAACACATAAAAAGAACTGCAAGGAATAAGCAAATTTCACATAGGGTCACATTTTCAGTGGGAAGCAATTAGAACTGTTTATTTGTGTCAATCACTAATTCACAAACAAGGAATATTAACTCTTCACATGCTGCTGACATAATATTCCTGTTGTGACCTAATCTTTGACAGGTAGTAAAGACTGAGACTTGCAGTCTGACCCAGCCTAAACTGTATGCTTTCTATTCAATCATTGTGGCGAAAATAAAGACAAACACTTTGAAGTGTCTCAGAAAAGGACATTTTGTTTAATGAAAATTTAAAGATTACAACAAAAAGATGAAAACGTGAAATGCTCAAATATGAAAAATCCGATTCCTTATAGCTGAAATCCGATGTAAAATATTCACAGATGAATTGGCAACGATTGACAAGAAATACATGGGTTAAAAGATTCAATGAATACGACAGCGAATCCAATCAGAAAAACTATGCTCCTGTGCCAAAACTCATCTTAGAGCATGTATAGAACAAGTAAGCAAACAAAGAAATCCGCCACAATAGTGTCAGGGAATCTTACAATTCAAGCATATTCTGCCATTTAAGTACGCTGTTTTACTTGATTGTAATTAATCAAGTTTTTTGTGTTGAGTGAGTTATTGATACAGGTAGACACATCCGCAAGATGATAAATGGACAGTGGATAACGGCATTCTACAATGAAAGACAAATATATCATCACGCCAGCATTCTTGTACAAAGGTAAACTAAAACGAGCAATATTGAAGAAAATATTATTTTGAAGCAATGCGTTGATACCTTAAACAAGCTTGAAATATTTCCATAAGAGAAGCGAATTAGGAAACATTTTTTGTCGACGATGAACGCGGCATAATTATGGGCATAATTTTCTATTATCTTTAAACTATTTCACGATTATCTAGCCTAATCTTTCTATTAAATCGAAATCACTAAGAGACGCTATATTTGGACCAGACAAAAGTTCTTCAGTCGATAAACAATTGAGCTTCTATTGCATGAAATCAAATAAACTCAGAGTACGATATAAGACGTCAAGTATGATAGAAGTCAAACAAGCATTATACTTACTCCTGAAGATCTAATCATTTAACAATGCATGGTCTCCAGCAATATCTTGATAAAAATGACAATAATGCATATTGGTAACCTTAAAATGATAAGTCATCTTAAATAATCTTTTCTTGATTTTGTTCTCAACATATTTGATTACAGACATAAAATATACTGAGTCAAAAAAGAAAGTGTGCACAGAGAATAACCGGAATTTCTATCGTAATTTTAAATATTGATATTATAATATTGGTATCAAATTAAAGATAATTTAGTTGCCTATTTGTAGGTGTCTTTTAAAATCGTGTGCAATGGAATTTTACTTGTGTTTTCTTAAGATGTTTGAGGTAGGGGTCAATTTCGAAATTCACAGAACTTGCTGACGAACGCGAGGAGATTAAATGATGCAGCTTTCTTGGGATTTCTGCTTCAATTTTTATCGTGACATGTCTTCAATTAATGACGGCAAACATCTGTGGTCTCACTATTCGAACATAACGTTTTATCGTTTGGAATTCTATAGCGTTCATTTTGCAAGACGTATTCCACGACCTGCAAATTCTTTAACCGGACCCTAAATTTTGCGAAACTCAATCGGAAGAGATGTTTGGCACTACACTACCCTCATGACTAATTTTCACGCGTCCCGTGGCGATGACGACGTACCTAATGCAGGCATAACGTAAAATTTAGGCATTATGATAATGTGATAAACATATGGTCTCAAATCTCGTGTGAACCATCTATCTGCCTTGGTCGATTTTCAATGTTGCTTACATATGCTTGCTTTACTGAATCGCCATAATCGGTGTTGTTTTGAAACGTTGACGTAAGGTCGTCAACGTCATGCAACGGTCTTGTCTAGTCATTGATGCATTCGGGATATCAGACCAAAGCCTATCAAAAATGTACCCTTTGTTTGGGAAACATGATTGCAAGCAAACGCCTAATTTAAGAACGATGTCATTTTGACGACAACGAGACATTTTACGCCGGCTCAAGAGACTAGCAAAACTTACGTGTGAAATCTATCGTGTTAACTAAGACGTATCATCTGTAGCTATTCAGCATTTGAAATTTGATGTTTGATTTAGCTTTATGCACTTTGAATACAGGTTTTAGACAATAAACTTGATCATGAAACGTTTGTTTCGATAACCACGTCCAAAAAGGTGCTATTAGCGTTTGGCGATATGCCAGACAATTTAATCTTCCAATGTTGCTTCCCGTATCAATAGACATGAGAAAGTTGATATTTTAACTCCGTGTAGAAGTTTGGTGGGGTTATTCGCAGCCGTTACGTAGATATTTGAAGAAGTAATTATACAGCACACTTTCTTTAGTACTAGCAATTTTACCCGTCTCGAAATTTGACCTTTGACCTCGATGACCTAGACCTATCCGGGGTTGACCTTTGAACTCGATGACCTTGACCTATCCGGGGCTGCCCTCCACCTAATCCCGTCCCGTAACCCGTAAGCAATCCCGTCCCGTAACCCGTAAAAACGATACCCGTAACCCGTAAAAACATAAATTTGACCTTTTACCTCGATGACCTTGACCTTTCAAAAAATGAACCCCTCAAGCTAATATCCGGGGCCGCCCTCCACCTTCCCTCCAAGTTTGGTGAAGATCGGCCCAAGGACCTGGGAGGAGTAGGGGAACAAACAGACAAACAGACAAACGGACAAACGTTGCTCAAATTATAGTATGATACATCGCATTTGTTTAAGCATATGACGTCCCTTCAGAGCGTATAATGTTCGTGCGTGAATTAAGGATATCTGTACGGGAAAAAGATAAGTACAATGAAACAAACACAAAATAAAAGCGACAGGAGCGCGTGTTTACTGATTCGGTCTATTATCTTGTTCTTTAATTACACACACAATGTAAACGGTGCAAATAAGGGAGTACTCTAAAGCATAAGCCAATATCAATTTTGACATTATCACATGCAACATTATACAATTTATTATGATAAGTATACTTTATTTTGTATTTATTATACCATTGCAAATGCGTATTCAAGTAAATGATACATCAATGATTCCATCATCTGATTTCTAGTTGATAATCTCGAACACGAAATATCATCTATAAAGACAATTCTCTAGAGATACGTTTCATGACTGAATGTATACACCAGTGTATAGAAATTGACTTCAATAAATGTACTGTGGGTGTTCGTTATTGGCAATAACAGTAATTAGTAATTATATGTCTGTGAAGTGAGTAATAAAACAAGTGGGTATAGTTGAAACAATGATATTCACTATACTTAGTACTGGTTTGAGCGGTGAACGTTTCTTTTGTCTGAGACTTACGGTAAGTTAGGAGAGCGGCTATTTGATTTACAAATTTGTGTTCATTGTGCGGCACCAAATGACGATGCTATAATTTTAAGCATTTTTTCAAGCAAACCATTCCCCTTTTTTGTGATGATGAATGTGAATGTGATGATGAATGTAAAATGAAGTATTTATTGTTCTTAATGTAAACACATGCCAGAAAATTTTAGATTTCTGTTGAAAATATAGACATTTTTGTCCTTATAGCTCTTGGTATTATTTTCAAGATATAAAAAAAATCCATTGGGTACATTTTTGGCGAATTGAAGAAAAGTTGCAAAATTGTCTAAAAATGTGAGTTTTCATCTGTTCCCATATTTTTTTTTCCAGAAAATGGTTTTGAAATATTTCTTTCAATAATTTCATCCCATTTGTGTATATGTTAAGTCTCTAAATTGAAATGAAATTTGAAATTATCCATTCAGAATAACTTGCCATATGACTTTAAAACATACGGGTAATTTAGCGAAAATGATCATTACTAGTTAAGGGCAGATAACTCCGACACGAAAACGAGTCAGGAAACTTACCCTGATTTTTTTCTATTTTGTTCAGGAAATGTTACTTTACACCATGTGTACAAATAAAAAAAAACATTGGGTGGATGAAAAGTAACCCCCGAATCCAAACTTACCTTTAGCCTTAGCTTTTGCAAATGAAAGAAAAACGTATGCTTTGCATTAAAGGGACATTAGTATCCCAAGGCCTAAATCCCTAATGATCCACAGAAGTTGGCTTTTACCATGTTGTCGCACCGTTTATAGAGTTACAAGACAGAATAAAAAGATTCACACAGTAAATGACATAAATCGATAATCATGCAGCGGTGTAAAAGTATGTAAAATATTCAAAGTGGGTTGATAGTGTTTACGAAATGATGTGATATTGGGTTTTAAATCCGTCGTAATCCAAGCCAATACAGATCAGACAGAGCTGAAATTTTGCACAGGGAAAAACTAAAGGCCATATTTCAATTATGCACGGTTATTTTTACAGCAAATTATCCCGAAAATAAGTAAGTAACTGTAAATATGTATCTTTAAAGCATGAACATATTATTTTTCATATTAAACTTTAAAAGTTTATCTATTGTGATTATTTCAGCAATTTCTTACTACTATTACTTATTACAATATTTCAATGTTATGTTATATCACGAACTAGAAACTTGAAACCTAAGCATGTCACTTTTACTGCTAGAGTTAATCAAATATTCGTACACATTAAGAGTCGTTGCAGATAAAAACATGCTTATCATTTTAAAAAGTAAATATAGAGAAATATGGTACATGTATTAGCGTTGCATCCAAAATATAATTGAAACTTGACAACGTTTTTTGGCAATAATAAAAATACTATTTTTTTAATATTTGCCGTCGTGTCCTCTACCAATTCTCAAAACACGCTACTCATGGACTTATCGTGGCGAACTTGCATCACCAAACTCATTTAAGACACACTCGTAGGCGGATTTGAGAATAAGCCTTTACCCGACATTCCACAAAGGTAGCATATAAAATTGCAAAACGCTGAAGGCTCAGTTACGGAAATTCCTTTCACAAAATAAAGATATTAACCCTTTCCCAAACGTCAAAGTTTTAGGATGATTTGCTTCAAAAACTGCTACAAATGACAAAATGGATGTTATTAAAGATAGAATTTGTGTAAAATGTGGCTCAGAAAATACTGAGACAAAAGGAGAAAATGCTGGTTATTAGCAGTTTCTTCTTTTATTTCAATGTTTTCCAAAGCCTTTTCTATTAGGGACGTCAAAACCAGGTTTTGTTTGGGAGAGGGTTAACTTCTGGCATTGACCTTGTTGGAAATTGTCACACGGAAGACAACTAGTATTTTACATGAGTTGTTTTCTGAAATTTTTATGGAAGAAGAAAGTCAGACTCGTCGGACATAATATGAAAGGATACGTCTTAGCGCAGGTAGTATAAAAGAGCATGTCTAATCCTTTTAATAAGTATAAAATGCACACATGACAAAATGCACAGAATGAGCGAATGAGTGTTTGTAAATTGTCCAACTAGCCATGGTTAATCATCAGTTATATAAAGCGTTTCATTTACAGTTACAATTATTGAAATCTAGTCCGAGATGATACACCGCAACAAGTAACTGCACATTGCAGGACTGACACAACATTCTTGTTTATGCCTAAACCATCTTGTCTTGATGCCTCTCATAATCGAGTATATAATTGGATTGGTGGGTATAAAACCAAGTATGCACCGAGATTGTTTTATCGCTATAATAAAAGAATTACATGTGATTCAGACAAGATAGTTATTCTGCTGCATTGATCGACGCTTCCACTGTCTATTGTGAATCCTCTGACAATTGTTATTAAATCATTTTGTCTATAGCAATTCATTACTTTTCTATCTTTTAACAAGCAACTTTGTGCAAGTTGGTTTTCTTCTGAAAGAATGTTTTGAAAAATAACAAAAGTTGTGAATGAAACTCATTTTTAATAAAAATGCTTTTAGACGCAACGAAATGAAGGAAGATGTCGGTAGAGCAATTCTCCAATCTCAGTATCATTAAACATTGAAATACATGTAACTGTTCTTTAATTCTGCAGAAAAATTACATTCATCATTCCGACCAAAATGTGTCTTGTATCAATAACTTCTTCACATATCTTCTTTTTTTTTTTAATAATTACATTGAAGTACAATGTAGGAACATGATGGGTTAACGACAAAATCTGACTTGTCGATTCTTTTGCCAAATTTAGCCAATTCTAAATTTTTTGCATACTTGCTCATTTCGCGCCGTGACTTTGTCACGAGAACAAGACTAGATTGGTGAGGATATTTATTGCGGTGTTCAATCGGCTGAATGTAATGTCAATCCATGTCATTTAAACAACGTCTACGAAGTGTTTCACAGGAATTCAAATGAGTACACCACCTCTAAATGTTGTTTTACCTGCATGTAGTTAAAGAAATATATAAGTTACACCCGTGTAATAACGGTTCATATTTATGTTTTGGTAATGCACTTGGTTAGAGCAATCTACATAACTTCCCTACATCTTGAAAACAAAAGTCTTCAACAAAATTGAAATATCAAAAAAAGTAATAACTGCTCAGATAATTCAAATACATTCTTAGTTAAAATTTCCAGGGTGATTAACAAAGAAGTTCTACCTTTAGGTGTGTTTCGGAGTTGTTGTCTTCCGTTCGCAAGTTGCTGTATTGGTAAAGAACATGGATTTAGATAAGACGGGAGAAAAAAGACATCACAAATTCGTTTTCTTTTCAACAAAAACCTCAACAAAAACCTCGTAACCCAAGCTTGTTTTAAGCTGTAGTAGCGTGTTTTTGTGGAAAGGCGAAAAAATAGAAAGAGGTATCAGAGGTCAACAAGTCTTGAATAACAGTCTAACGATATTAAGGAGCCCATGCAAATCTACAATTTCCTCGCCATAATTAATTCTCGTGGATTAATTTTGAAATATTGGACTTTGAATCAGACATAATTCGCAGAAAATGGAAAAAGGAAAACATTTAAACAAGATTCAATGAATCATTTTGGGTGCAAAAACTATTTGATTAAACTGACAAAAGCAAACAACATAACGCGAGTTTTGTTTAATTGTTTTCACTCACAATATCGAATGCAATAAATCCAATATATTTTGTTTTCATCCGTGGAAAGCAGATGTGGTTGGAAATTAGTTAAAATGGGGTCGGTGTCTAACCCATTGCTAAATAAGTGCTTTTATGTTATATGTCATGATTGGATGTCTTTTCGCACCATTATTTCTATTTAACTTGACAATTGATATAGTATATTCAATAAGTTAACTTGATAAAGTGTACTAGAATCCAAACCCTTAAAATCAAAAGTGAACTGCAAGGAATAAGCAAATATCACATAGAGTCACTTTTTCTATTAGAAGCAATTAGAACTGTTTATTTGTTTCAACAACTAATAAACAAACAAGAAATGTTACCCATTCACATGCTGCTTAAATATCATTCCTGTTGTGACCTTATCTTTGACAGGTACATGTAGTATAGACTGAGACTTGCAGTTTGATCCAGACTAAACTGTCTGCTTTCTATTCAATTATTGTGGCAAACATAGAGACAAACATTTTCAAATGTCTCATAAAAGGTTATTTTGTTTTATGAAAATTTAAAGATAACAACAAAAAGATGAAAACGTGAAATGCTCAAATATGAAAAATCCGATTCGTTATAGCTGAAATCCGATGTAAAATATTCACAGATGAATTGGCAAAGATTGACAAGAGTTACAGGGGTTAAAGATTCAATAAATACTACAGCGAGTCCAATCGGTGTCACTCCTCAACGAAACGGGCCTATTAAATGTATAGTAAAATGGTTCAATTTGGCAGCTTCTAGCTCCTCTCAGAAGTCTTTGTGGCACTTTTTACTTAGTCTGCCTGACAGACCATTTCTTTGTCTTTAATTTACTACCAAGAAAGTGGTATCAATAGCACCATCAGCTAAAATCACGCACCCGTGAACACAGCCACCCTTGAAATTTGCCATCTATTTCGGGATCTGCATGTGACACACCCCCATGAAAGGTCACGACCGCGCAAGAAACTAGTTCCCAACAAATTCCTTAAAACACATCCTAGCAGTACACTGATGGTCTGCCAGTGTAAAGAACCACATTTCATGCATCTGCCTATTCTATAGACACAGAATCAATGCAAAAAAAGGAGCGAATCCATTTTTGACGGAACTATGTTTGTATACTACGACCCGGAAGCATTTCCCGTTGTGGAGTGTCTCCAATCGGGAAAACTATGTTCCTGTGCCAAAACTCATCTTAGAGCATGTATAAAACAAGTAAGCAAACAATGAAATCCGCTACAATAGCGTCAGGGAATCGTACAAATCAAGCATATTCTGCCATTTAGGTACGCTGGTTTTACTTCAATGTAATTAATCAAATTTGTTGTGTTGAGTGAGTTATTGATACAAGTAGACACATTCGCAAGATGATAAATGGACAGTGAATAACGGCATTCTACAATGAAAGACAAATATATCACCACGCCAGCATTCCCGTACAAAGCTATACAAATACGAGTAATATTTGACGAAATAAATTTTTGAAGCAATGTGTTGATACCTTAAACAAGCTGGAAATGTTTCAATAAGCGACGCGAATGAGTAAATACGTTTTGGCGACAATGTACGCAACATAATTATGGGTAGAATTATCTATTATTTTTACACTATTTCACAAACATTTGTCTATTTAATCAACTTGATAAAGAGACTATATAATATATTTGGACCAGACGAAACATATTCAGCCGAAAAACAATTAAGCTTCCATTATATGATATCCAATTAACCCCAGAGTATAACATCAGACGTCAAATATAATAGAAGTCTAGCAAGCATAATATTAAGCATAATATCTCTTTAAGATCCAATCATTTAGCAATGAATTGACTGTGGAAAAATCTTTGAAAATACCAGAATGCTTAGTGGTAACCATAAAAAAGGTAATTTATATCAAATAATATATTTTTAAATTTTGTTTTCAACAAGAAAGGACGTCATATAGGTTTAAGTATATGATGTCCCTTCGGAGCTCATGATGTTCGTGAGTAAATTAGTGATATCTGCACGAAAAAGGTAAGAACGATGAAGGTAACTCAAAATAAAGGAGACAAGAACACGTGTCTACTGCTTTCAGCCTATCATTTGTTTCTTAACAATACACAAACTATAAACGTTGCAAATCTGAATGAGTACTCTAAAACATATGCCAGTACCAATTTTGGCATTATCACATGCAATATTATACGATTACAAATGCGTATTCAAGTAAAGTATACATAAATGATTTCATTGATTTTGACATCATCACAAGCAATATTATACAATTGCAAAATTTAATGCGTATTCAAGGAAAGGATACATCAATGATTTCATCATCTGATTTCTAGTTGATAATCTCAAAGACGAAAAATCACCCTCTCGAGATAGTTTCATGACTGAATGTATAAACCAGTATATGGCAAATGATTTCAATAAATGTACTGTGGATGTTCATTATTGGCAATATCAGAAATTAGTAATTATATGTCTGCGTAGTGATGGCGTAATAAAACAAGTGAAATCAGTAGAAATAGTGCCATGCAGTACATTTAGTAATTGAATTCGCAGTTATAGTTTCTATATATTGATGCAAGTCTACCTAAAGAAAGAAATTGATAGTGGCTGAAATACTGTTTTTCATTATAAAAGACATACAGTAAGATATAACCTTTCTAATAACGCATTTTCAAATAAAAAATACTACATACATTTGAGCCAGGATCTTAAAAAACGTCCCTTATGGCTTATGAGCCCAACATAGATCCGGATCAGCCTGTGCATACGCACAGTCTGATCAGGATCCACGTTGTTCTCTAATAGCTTCTTCATGACATGTAGTAGCTTAAAGAGAGCAGCATTGGTGCATATTTGATTCCATTTGACAACAGGCTGATCTTGAAACTCAATTTTTAAAAATGCTATAAGGGACGTTTTTCCAGATCCCGGCTCATATATATTGTATTGATCTTTATAAGCATCCTCTGATAGCGATGAGTTACTATATCACGGTGTATGTTCACGTGACTCAGTATTTCAGATAGTTTTCACTATTTCTGTTAATACGTATTTGACCAATTTCAATTCGGTTTGAAGCAGAAAAATGACAGAATGCCAGCAATATGTTGTTTGTGTTGGATTTTTGAAAAATCAACTGACAAAAAAATATTGTAGATAAACCAAACCTTTCGATAATCTTCAATAACTTTTTTATTAGTTGATTTTTTTTTAAATTCAACACAAACATCATATTGCTGGCATTCTGTCCAACTTCTCTGCTTCAAACCGAATTCAAATTGGTCCCGTATTAACAAAATTATTGAAGATTTTCTAAAATTGTTGTATCACATGATTATCCAACGTGTATGTTGTCGCTACTTTTACACAGTATGCATTAAAAAAGAAGGTGTCTATGGTTGGTGTCTACAACAAATTACAGTTGTTCAAATTATTAACCTTTTCGCACTAATGTAATTATGGACGGGTATGGGATATAATTCGTTGAAGAGAACCTAGAATATGTAGTGGATGTCGGTTTTTAAGAGTGTCAGGTTATTATCACGCCCTTGAATCCGATTTATCTATACTCCATGTCACGTGAATACTACAATTGTAACTCGTGCTAAACTCCATCACAATAAAACTTCCACAACGACTGGTTTACGATTGTGTATATGACCGTGATATAAAATAAAACATGAACCGAAACAGAAGTTTGCTTGTTTAGACAAGACTTAGACGTTGTAACATTAATTGATACGCACATTTTCAGTTGTAATTCGTACAGTATCTAAGTAAAATACAAGTATAATATTTTAACCACAAATGTGTGTATTTATATTACATAGAAAATGCCTTTGGGATTGCTTACAAAAGAGGAATAAAACAAATAGGCGAAACATGTTAATCCTCAGTAAAAGTAATACAATGTTCTCGTGCGAATGTGCGGATGTCAATTGATAAAATAGCTTATCTTAGTCTTGAGAGCATAAACTGGTGAAATATATGAATTTCTTCTTCTGGAGGACCATTATACTACATCCATCATTCAGACCAGAAATGTGTCTTGTATCAATAACTACTTCACACGGCTCGACTTGATTAATCACATTGGAGTAGGAACAGCGTGCCTAAATTGCTGAATCTGTTTGACTTGTTGATTTGATTACCAAATTGAGCAAATTCCAAATGTTTACATATTTGTTCATTTCGCGCTGGGAGACATTTCTTGGCACGAGAACGGGACTAGATTCGCGAGTTTATTTATTGTGGTGTTTTAACCTCTGAATGTTATGTCGATCTCTGTCATTTAATCAATGTCTACGTAGTGTTTCCGAAGAATTCTAATGGACGACTTACTTGCCACTAAGAAAACATTGATTCTATACATGTATCAAAATCACAATCTAAAGAGACAATACTACCTACTAAGAGTACAAATTATAAAGGGTAACCATCATATAAATAATTGATATTCCTACCTAACCCATCGACCAAAACATATAAACAATAACAAAAAAATACAAACAAAATGACTACAGCCCGCAAAAAAGTATATATATACTGCGCAAAAAAAGTTAAGCACACTCGGAAAATGTTGTTTGCTAGTCAAAAACTATTCCAAAACCCTTAAAAAGAAGATATTAATGTGCTTGTAATTTCAATTTTCTGGTGCTTCCTGAAAATTTTGTTTCAAAATTCTAAAGCGTTAATTAGGTTTTTTACGTTAAAGTGCACGAGGATCAGGTCTCGAAAGTCAAACAAATTTCAATGACGCGAATGTCCAGCATTAGCAGCTAAGACCGCAATTCAATGTTTTCCCATGTTGCAGACAAGCTTTCTGACCACACAGAAAGGAATTTTGCCCATTCATACTGCAGATAACGCTCAAGGCCACTGACGTTACAAACGTCATTACTTTCTCTAGTTTGACGTCCAACAAGGTTCTTCATGTGTTCTTTTGCTGGTTATTAAGCAGGTCAGGCGTAGATCATTCTGTATGTTCCTTGGAGTAAGCGGTGATTATCTTGCTGAAATATCACAACGTTGTGTCGTTGTAAGACGGTCCAGTAGTAAGTTGGATGATTTCATTGCAGTATCCATGCACCTTTTGGTTGCCATTAACTGAAATGAGGTCTGTTTAACTGTTGCCATCTATTCCTGTCCAATTAATGACGCTGCACTCGACTTAACAGCCTCGCTGATGACGTTATTGGTATCCAGCCTTACGCATCTTCTCCAACCACAAATCCTGCCGTAAGTTAATGACACGTAAAATGAGATTCGCCCGGACATCAGTCCAATGTCTCCTAAATCAATATCGATGTGTCCATACCCACTGACGCCTTGCCTGTCGATGCTTAACGTCATTGGCGTAAGATCGGAGGACCCTGATGCAAGTGTGCGGAGCCTGTTCCGGACAGTCTGGTCACTAACGGTATACCCTGTGACATCCTGGAGGAGTAGCACTAAATTCTTACTAGACACGAATTCGAAACGTCGTCAGGACGTCGCTGTGAAACGATCCTCTCTTAACGTCGTTTTACACGGTCTTCAAGATTTAGGTCGGTCGTTGGTGGCTAAAGTTGCATAAACCAAGTGCCGTAGGCGCGTAATTGTCAATTCGAGCCAATTGAAATGCAAAGCGACATCTCTAAAAGACATACCTGCTTGGAGCATGCAAAGAGCTCTCTGACGTCGAATTAACGTCATCATTTCTCGCCTTCCCATAATCAATTTCAAAGAACTTGTAACAGTTAAATTGATTCTGCTAACCGATCTGTGTAATCGTATGTTTTTGGACAAGCTAGGCATTATCGATGTCACTGCACACGTGCCGCACGTGACTTTTGCTAATCTGGACTTTGTCAAATACACTGAATGTTCACTCTACACATGCACTGTATGCGTAATGGTAGTCGATCGGGACAACTGAACAGCATAAAGCAATGTTCATTTAATTATCATAAACTGAAAAAATAATGTGTTGAAAACCTGCTAAACTTTTTTTGCTCAATATATATATAAATATGTTGTAATTTAATTAACAAAGCTTTACTATATAAAAACATTTTGCTCATTTTACAGACAATGGCGTTTTTAGAGTGGGTTAGGGAAGATCAAAACGAGCCCCCTTCACAGAAATCCTGGATCCACAGAAGTTAAATACGTACATCTCATCTTCGGATATTTCGGGGTATGAGCTACGCTACATGACCCTTGTGGCAATTGGCCAGTAAAACTTTGAATTAGCCGCCGAATATCGATACGAAACGCGTGAACGCAAGGCCCAACCAAATAATTTTCACAAACGGACAAAGGTATAAAATCAACTACTAAGCTAAAAATTGATGCAAACTTGTTTAATCTTTTCATAGACCCGTGCGAAGATTTGAGAACAATTCATAAACTCAGTCTCCATGAATTGGCATATTGTCAGGCCTTGGTCTTTTAGGCCCGTGTTAGTGAGACGAGTAACTAGTATAAAATTCTTAAATGAATTCATGCCAGGGCTATAGATAAAATTGGTTTGGACTTTCCAGAATGAGAAATTTCTTTTAATGTTTAAAAACCATATTAATATGTTATAGGCACTAATTTGAATCGTCTTATATAGACGATTTAAATTGAGTATCCACATCAAAGGTTTGGATTTGGAATAACAAATTTAGAATGCATTCAATTCCTCTTATCTTTTGTTCTGGTCATTGCGAAACGCAAAGCTTGGTGACGTACTTCTTTTTTCAGCATTCATTTGATAACTTAATACAAATTCAGTTGACAATCACTATGACCAATTTCTAAAACAAACAAGTTAAGTAGTTGTCCGAATTAAAATATGTTGCATACAAAGAAATCAGAGTTACTTTGTGCATATGATGTGAGGGTTGTATGGTGGAAAGTATTGAAGAAAGCGTGAATTGCTACTTCCTGTCATCACTTTCAAAACCATCTTAATTTACGATATTTAAAACGATGTTTGTTTGGAGAGCATCAAAGAAACTCTGTTTCAAATACTACTGGAACAATGTTCAGGCGTGCCACGATGCTAAGTGCAAGAAATCTGTCAATTTCAATGCGGATAATATTATCAATAGGAAGCATTCAGTTCTACGAGGTATGTCCATAAAATACGTAGACAACCAAAGTTTTCCACCAAATAGTAGTTTTATCGATCCCAAAACACTATCAATTTAAAGGTCCATTTATTCTTAAATACTTCTGCTACATTTTATATTGTTTTCGAAAGTACGTACAAGCAAAACCGTCACCATAGCAACAGCATAACGCTACCACGGGGCACTTCAGATATTTGAAAATAAAAAGACATAAAAGTAGTCTTTTGTCGCAATTTTTTTTAAGAAAATACGCGGGAAATACACTCACTTCAGCAGTGACGTCATTTGACGTTTTACCGGAAGTTTTGAACGTCAACAACTTGCCAGGAGACGTTATAAGCAATAAACAACCGGCTGCTATGACGGAAGAAAAACGCGCCGTTATTAAATTCTGTGTCGGTGCGAACATGACACCAACGGAAACATTCAAGTTTATGCAGCGAGGCAAGGCTGACGTGTCCAGAGCTCTAGTGTTTAAATGGCATAGACGGTTTATGGATGGACTGGAAGATATTTGTGACCAGACTAGACCGGGAAGACCTCGGCGAAGCGATCGGGATGTTGAGGAGGTGCGTCGAATCATTTCGGAGGACAGACGAAGGTCAGTACGGGAGATTAAAGAAATGACTGGATTGAGTCGGAGTAGTGTTTTTAATATTTTGACAAATGACCTTGAAATGAACAAAGTGTGTGCCCGATGGGTTCCGCGCCTTCTCAGAGATAATGAGAAAGAGACTAGGATAAGATTATCACAGTCATTTGTGGACAGATTCGAAAGGGAAGGGAACGCGTTTCTGGATCGAATAATCACAATGGATGAGACGTGGCTATATCTGTACGAGCCTGAGTCCAAACAGGAAAGCATGGTTTGGAAGCACCCCAAGTCCCCACCACCCAAGAAGGCAAAGACGTGTAGATCCGCCGGAAAGTTTATGTTTATGTTTTTCATGGACTCTGAGGGGATGATATTGCAGCATGCGGTACCCAACGGAACGACAGTCAACGCAGATTATTACCAAAAGGTTAGTCTTTTCATACATTATTTTACCTCCGCCTTGAAAAAACATAATATAAATGTAGATATAAATTTATTTCATAGCATTGTAAACGCACGTTTTAATAAAAAAATCTCATTTAAGGCTTATTTTAACTTGAATCCGACAACAAAAGTATACTCATCCCCCCCCCCCCTCCTCAAATTGAACTCCATTTCCAATATTCTTAACGTGGATTCGTTTCGATAATTTCCAGGTAATTCGCAGAGATCTGATCAAGGCCCTTCGACGCAAACGCCCAGACAGAGAAATAGAGCAGTTCCTCTACCATCACGACAACGCGCCTGCTCACCGTGCAAATGAGACACTTTCTGTGATAGACTTCTTGGGATTCGAACGCATCGATCACGCACCTTACAGCCCAGACTGTGCGCCTATGGACTTTGCAGTTTTTCCGCGATTAAAGGCGGATCTGAGAGGCAAACGATTTGCCGACTTAGAAGAACTTAAGTACTTTGTTCGCTCCTCTGTAGGATCATACAAGAAAGAGTGGTTCCGCGAAACGTATACCAAATGGGTGGACAGACATAGGAAGTGCGTGAACGCGGGTGGAGAGTTTGAAAAGTTGTAACGTCGACGTCGTAAACGACGTCAAAGTGCCCCGTGTATGATTTTTTACTTGTTTGTTCCATGTGTATTTTTGTAGCTGTTGCGTGTATTTTCATAAAATTTGGTACACATATTCATATTAAAATTCTGCACACGCTGGTGTAAATTTTAAATAGACCATGCAATTATTTCTTATTATTCTGGACCTGTCTACGTATTTTATGGACACACCTCGTAACGTTATGTTCGGCTTAAACATGTTTACCGGTAAAAAGCCGAGTAAATTGAAAAGTCTTGAAATCTTTGAATATTCCTGTTTTCTAAATCCACACAAAAATATTGATGAAATGACAAAGATTGACAAATTGATCAGAGGTTAAAACGCTGCAACAAATACTACAGTAAATCCAATCAGGAAAACTATGTTCCTGTGCCAAAACCAATCTTAGAGCGTGTAAGGACCAAGTAAGCAAACAAAGAAATCCGCCACAATACCGCCGGGGAACCATACAAATCAAGCATATTTTATCATTTATGGACGCTGGATTTACTTCATTGTAATTAATCAAGTTTGTTGTGTTGAGAGAGTTATTGATACAAGTAGACACATTCTCAAGATGATAAATGGGTGGAGGATAATGACTTTTTTCAATGAAAGACAAATACATAATCTTTCTTGGACAAAGTGACCATTTTGGGCGGATCTTTTTCTGGCTCAGTACTCTTTCATAGATACCCCTAATTACCCACTGAATTTTTTCATGGTCATGCAACCTTCAATAGGAAAACTTTGAAAGCCATTTAAGAACTCATTTGGAAGAATCACCAGAGACAACGGATGTCTGACAGACATCGATATATTTTTCATTAATTTTCTTTTCTAAGCAATCTTAACTAATGTTTTAAGTATTCTTTTAGATATGAGTCATTCCAATTGTTGAACCCATTAAACAATTTGTCATCTAGTCATCTATTTGATATGGTATACTATTAGGTGTCAAGTTTAATAGAAGATATCATGTGGTCGGCAAATCAAGCTTGGCATGTTATTCTGTAAGGTCAATTATTTACCAATAAAAAGGGGTCTAGCTTCATCTTGAACACTGTTCAAGAATCTTAGATCTCTGAAGAAAGTTCCATCTCTTGCACCATTCTAGTCGTTTTGGCACCTAATATGATAATATTTGAAAACATTTTGAAAAAAAAGCGCGTGTGCCAAGTTTTTTCTTGATTTCCCATGATTTTCTACTAAGAAAGGTTTACAAAAATATAAAATTGCATTCAAGTTAAATTGTCGTCTGACACAACTTTGAATTAAGACAGGTCTAGAATTTTGCCGCCTGTTAATGGGTTAATGGTTATAACACGGAATTGAATTGTTTGAACAATCTTCAACGGATTAACATAAATGCATATGATATAATTTCCAAACGGATGATTAAGATGGTTAACAAATTTGACATTACACATGTTCCCAAGAGAGGGGTATTCATAATAACCCATAAAATTGTATTCTGTATATGTATATTGCAATGCCTTTGATCTCTCTAGATTATGATGTTCATTTGTGTAAATGAAGACACGCAATTAGTAATTATCTATATTTGTAATTACAGTCTCAAAGGAATGCTTGTGGGTAGGGTTCAACACAATGCCGAGCTACGTGTGTGGCCAGGGACTTTTCAAGGAATGTAATTATGTAATTCTGTACTATATTTCTGTTCTTACTGTCCGAACAATTTCGTCCAATGCACTTGATTAAATATTGTCTGGTGCACTGTATCTATCTTTCTCAAAAGTCTAAAAGTAAAACTCTAAAATGCGTTTTTTTGTTAAAGATGTATTAAATGCGTTCGCACACAGAAGGTTTCTTATGACTGTAATGACTCGTTTATACTTTAGTTAGGCATACCATAACAATAACAAGCCGCTTACGGATTTTTGCGTCGTTTGTATAAGTTTGTCCCTTAAACCCAAGAGCCATTTTTCTCGTATACAATCGTGTTATTGTTTTGAAGTAGCGACAAAATACGTTTGATTTAATGTGCAATCGCTGGACGTTTTGAAAAGCTCTGAAATTGCAGAAATGTAGAATAACTTCATTGAAGATCCACTGCCGTTCGAGGATAGTAAATATATTTTAGTGGTGGCGATCAACCCCATTTGTTTCTTAGACAGATGTCGGTATTCAACTAATTCAGTGTACCGTAAGTGTAGTAATATATATGAGGCGCGTTCTTTAGAATGAGATTTCTTAAGATTTCTTAAGGTGTTTTGGATAAAGCGTTTTTAAGACAGAGACTTTGACCGAGCTGTTCCGAATGCTCCATATTTATACAAATGACGTCATCATGACGTCATTTGTATAAAGTATGGAGCATTCGGAACACCGCGGTTTATGAATTATGGAGTATTCGGATCAATTCGGTCAAATTTCTTTTATATTGTTTGTACAGAGTTGACCGAGGGGTTCCGCACGAAGTATAGGGTAATGGCGCCTCCCATTGAGCGTCTCAAATATCTTGCTCAAAAGAACGCTTTATCCTAAAATATCTTAAGAATTCTCAAGATATCTCAAGAAATCTCGCTCTAAAGAACACACATATGATTTTGGCTATTGCGTAGGTCCTACAGCTCGACTTATTTAGTCATTTACTTTGCCATAATTTATGCAATCGTGGTAGTCTATTTCTGCATGTGGTACCGACAAGGATGATTGGTTAAGAAATTGATGGAAACCACAAGAATATTACACTCTTTAATTTCAAATAAAAATCAAAATATTAGTTTGACGACCAAACCTCTATAACTTCAGCTTAAATCATATGATTTTAAAGGGACATTCCATTGATATTTTCTCATGATTTGTCCTTTTATTTTTATCTGAAAACGCATGTTTTCTTGTGAAAATTTCAGCCAACAATTTCAACTTCTACGATGAATATTTTATTTTCTTGTAATTGAATTAATTGTGGTAAGCTACAATTTACATATGAGTAGAATTTGTCATTTTTTCTCTCAACATAAAAAGAGTTTTTGGTTAATAAGTAACAATTTAAAAAAAATACTGGTAGCATTCAAACAGCGAATTTTGGCATCGAAATATACAACAAAAATAATATGGGAATGCAATGTCTCTTTAAATCTAATACCATAATAAGTAGTAATAGATAAATCACCATTATAGGTATGTACTACAGTGTGACATTTTCTAACTAAGAGCATCTACATAGGCAGACTACCATTATATCACTCTATAAGTTCAATGTAAACTATTCCATTTTGCAATAATGTAGGAAAATGTGTTTGGGTTTGTTCGAATTCTCAAGAAACACTTTGTAGACATTGATTAAATGACAGAGATTGACATAATATTCAGAGGTTAAACATCGCAATAAATAAACTCGCCAATCTAGTCCTGTTCTCGTGCCAAAAGCTGTCTCCCGGCGCGAAATGAAAAAATATGTAAACATTTGGAACTGGCTCAATTTGGCAATCAAATCAACAAGTCAAACAGATTCAGTCATTTAGGCACGGTGTTCCTACTTCAATGTGATTAATCAAGTGGAATCTTCTGGAGTAGTTATTGATACAAGACACATCTCTGGTCTAAATGATGGATGTAGTAAAATGCCCTTCCAGACAAACAAATTCATATACTTCTTCATGTTATATCATTGCATCATATAAAGGAGGCAGTTGTACATGTAAACTCGTATTCTAATGAATTTCTCTTTTCTAAATCACATTTGTGATAACAGTAAGTGCTACATTTATGTGGTATTATAATGATACATCTATAACATAGTCACTTTCATTTTAAAATTATTTACATGTAACATTTTGATAGCATGCAGTTGTGACTGGGAAACGACTCTTGGTTTTTTCTGTACATTTCGCATCAAATATGTATTCGTACAAATAAGTGTATATGTCGTAAGCAATCTTGAAACTATGCAGTCTTAAGACTGCACAGATGTTACGGAACTCATTTTGAGCAGTTTCGAAACTGCATAATATAGCGATTATATTGTTATTTTGACGTATAACGGCGTTCTCTCGATGCAGAACTCATCTTAAACATATTCCTTTTGAGAAGGAAACTTAACAGATCACAAAACAAACCATATTAGGCTGTTTTTATTTGAAAACGTGTTCGGTACCGAACAGCCGAAGTTCTGCACCGAACCGAAAAACAGCGTCCGGTTTACCGAAAATGATTCGTACCCTAGAAATTTCGTACCTTAATTTTACCAGTTCGTCTACATTTACAAAACAATGCATATCGTCCAATTTATAGACAATATTGTCATAAAGGAGACATGGTTTCTCGGTTCTGATTAATTATTTTGGAAAATGATGCATTAAGTCGTACTATTCCATTTCGTAACATTATTTACAGATTGTAAATGTCTGTAGGCCTATTCTGTTTGTGAACTACGATTGTATGTATTGTTATGAGCATCCTAACAACCTATCTATAGGATTTTTTTTAAAAATAAGATGAAATTTATGTAATCAGGTCTAATAGGAAATTTTAGTTGACAAAGTTGGCATTTAAAAAAAAAAAAAAAAAAAAAAACTCCTTGAAAGTAAGCAAGTTTTATTACGGAACATTTCACCCTTTAAGGGGGAATGCTCCAGATTCCTAAATCTTTTCCCAATAACAGAATTTATTTATATTTTGTGTGTTGAAATTACATGTTATTACCAATTGAAAAAAAATCATTCATCCTATAATATTGGTCAGTATACGTGAACTACCCGGTGAAGCTAAATCATTCATCCTATAATGTCGGTCAGTATACGTGAACTACCCGGTTGAGCTAGATCATTCATCCTATAATGTCGGTCAGTATACGCAAACTACCCAATGGAGCTAAATCATTCATCCTATAATGTCGGTCAGTAAACGCGAACTACCCGGTTGAGCTAAATCATTCATCCTATAATGTCGGTCAGTATACGCGAACTACCCGATGGAGTTAAATCATTCATCCTATAATGTCAGTCAGTATACGGGAACTACCCGGTTGAGCAAAATCATTCATCCTATAATGTCGGTCCGTATACGAGAACCAATCGGTGGAGCTATATCATTCATCCTATAATGTCGGTCAGTATACGCGAACTACCCGTAGGAGCTAAATCATTCATCCTATAATGTCGGTCAGTATACGTGAACCACTTGGGGGAGCTAAATCATTCATCCTATAATGTCGGTCAGTATACTCGAACTACCTGGTGGAGCAAATTCATTCATCCTATAATGTCGGTCAGAATACGCAAACTACCCAATGGAGCTAAATCATTCATCCTATAATGTCGGTCAGTATACGCGAACTACCCGGTTGAGCTAAATCATTCATCCTATAATGTCGGTCAGTAAACGCGAACTACCCGGTTGAGCTAAATCATTCATCCTATAATGTCGGTCAGTATACGTGAACTACCCAATGGAGCTAAATCATTCGCCCTATAATGTCGGTCAGTATACGCGAACTACCCGGTTGAGCTAGATCATTCATTCTATAATGTCGGTCAGTATACGCAAACTACCCAATGGAGCTATATCATTCATCCTATAATGTCGGTCAGTATACGCGAACTACCCGTAGGAGCTAAATCATTCATCCTATAATGTCGGTCAGTATACGTGAACCACTCGGGGGAGCTAAATCATTCATCCTATAATGTCGGTCAGTATACACAAACTACCCAATGGAGCTAAATCATTCATCCTATAATGTCGGTCAGTATACGCGAACTACCCGGTTGAGCTAAATCATTCATCCTATAATGTCGGTCAGTAAACGCGAACTACCCGGTTGAGCTAAATCATTCATCCTATAATGTCGGTCAGTATACGTGAACTACCCAATGGAGCTAAATCATTCGTCCTATAATGTCGGTCAGTATACACGAACTACCCGGTTGAGCTAGATCATTCATTCTATAATGTCGGTCAGTATACGCAAACTACCCAATGGAGCTAAATCATTCATCCTATAATGTCGATCAGTAAACGCGAACTACCCGGTTGAGCTAAATCATTCATCCTATAATGTCGGTCAGTATACGTGAACTACCCAATGGAGCTAAATCATTCATCCTATAATGTCGGTCAGTATACGCAAACTACCCGGTTGAGCTAAGTCATTCATCCTATAATGTCGGTCAGTATACGTGAACTAACCAATGGAGCTAAAATATTCATCCTATAATGTCAGTCTGTATATGCGAACTACGATGGAGCTAAATCATTCATCCTATAATGTCAGTCTGTATACGCGAACTACCCGGTTGAGCTAAATCATTCACCCTATAATGTCGGTCAGTATATGCGAACAAATAGGCCTAGGTAGATCTGGGCCCAGCTGCGGATCCAGGGTTTCTGTGGACGGGGTTCAAACGTATAGGAGGCGAGGTTCGTTTTCTTAATATCACACAAATTTTACTGAATTTCTACATGAAATTGAAATAAAATGTTCGTCCCCCCCCCCTAACCCACTTTGGATCCATTACTGGGGCCTACAAAATTTCATCTGAATTTTTGTTCCCCGATCCCGCTAATATTGAAATTTGTCAATGTTGGCTAACGTAGATCTAGATCTATCAAAAGTTTGTAACAATTTCTTGTACCGACAATTTTAAGTGAACAAAAATATTGTCTTTTGGGACAAAAATCATCGTTAGAAATAAAGAAAATGCTCATGGTCGGAAGTAATTCCTTCATTATCTACGATGTTTAACTTTTTCCGAGCCATCTCATCAACAAACAATTCTGACTTGGGGATCATTGTCTAGCAACGTAACGCCAGGTAGATAGATAAGCAGGTGCGCAATAAAATCTCGGCTTACGAGACTCCACGTTATTTCGCGGAGTTTCCAATCTCTGTTGTTATTATTATGTCTTTGTCAGAAGTGAATCGATCAAAAATCAAAATTTACCCGTAAAAAGTCCTTTCAGGTCGTTGTTTGATTTGAATATCAATAATTCAGTGAAAATAAACAGTCTGAATGGTTCTGCATAACATACAGAACTCATGCATAAGCAGTTTTAAAACTGGATGAGCAGTTTCGAAACTGCTCATGCAGTTTTGAAACTGAATAAAGTTCCGTATATGCAGTTTTAAAACTGCTTAAGTTCTAAAACGGTTCACAACATATACAATTTGTGATAAGTCTAATTGTTATGAATTACATTGCAATTGTCTGACGATTTTCAATAAACAATTGTAGCATCAATTGTTATTTAAAAGCGTCACTGTCTGGTCTTGTTCGCATTTAGCATTCTCATTACAGCGAAAGGGAAATTTGCTTAATGTCGTATTTTGATAATCCTACGGAGTATCCAAATTCGAAGATGTTGCAGACGACAATTTCAAGTGAATAAAATTTAAAGTTTGTTGGTTTTTTTAGATAGAAAACATTGTGGGAAATGAAGAAATTGCTTGTCACAAGCAATTTCTTCATTTTCCATGATGTTTTCCAAAGCCATTATAGTGTTGGGAGTCAAAAGGAGTCACTGTGTGGTAATGGGTTGAAGACAGTCCGTTACTTACCAAACAGCTCGATTGGTTTAGTTTCGAGACTGTATCTAATATTAGCGTAGTTTAGTGTTTCGTATTGCCAATGACAGACACTCCTCATGGAATATAAGTTGTAATTAAGAGAGCCTGACACGAACCATCAAGCTTTTTTGGAAACTAAAAAAAATCGATTTTTATTTTTTGACTTTAAACTGACCACAGTAATGAAACTAGACATATGATGCCAATTTCGTTTTCATTTTTTCCGTTTTTTCTATTTTTTCACGCTCAGAAATAAAGTTAATTTCTAATCAAAATTCGTATTTTAATGCTGTTGCTAAGGGAAAGAAATGGTTGCTAAGGAATGAAAATGGTTGCTATGGTAATTCCTAAGTACTTTTAAAATGTTTTTTAACCCTATGATTTTTTATTTTATTTTCAACCTATTTTACATGTCAGAAAGAATTATTTTGTCACTTAAAAATTCCGTTTTTCATGATGTTGCTAAGGGGGAAACGATTGCTAAAGAATACAAATGGTTGCTATGGTAATGCGAAAGTAGTTATAACTTGTTTCTAAACATAATTATTTGTTTGATTGTTGTTTTTGAAGTACATTAGTTCAAAGTTGTGCATATGATTGAGTTTGACTCCAGTATTGATATTTATGATTTTCCCAAAATTCGCGATATTTCATGCAATTTTTCCACATTTTCCCCAAAACGCTTCAAAGTTATATTGATGATTTTTATAGAAATACTTATCCCCAATATAAAACACTAAGAATTTCATGTTCATCTTGTTGCAGTTTTGAAAAATAATCGTCATAATACAAGTTGTTTTTTCTCAAATTCGAGAAAGTCTGAATATGTGTTGTTTGGGACCTCCATAGCAACATACCTGTATGTTGTAAACCTTTGAAATGTTTCAGTGGTGAAATTTCATACATTATAGATTATTAATCTTGTCATTTTATTTTCAAGATTACATATTTTACATGTCAGAATGAAATATTCTGTTATTCAAAATTCCGTTTTTTCATGATTTTGCTAAGGAAAATAAACGGTTGCTAGGGAATAAAAACGGTTGCTATGGAAACGTCCAAGTACTTATAACATGTTTCTCAACCTTATTATTTGTTTTTACGCTGTTTTTGAGGTAAAATGATCAAAACTGTGTATATGTTAAGGTTGAATCTATTAATGGTTTTCATCACGTTTTCCAAAATTTGTGATTTTTGGGCATTTTTACACATTTTAGAGTGCCTCAAAATGTTATTAATGATTCTTGTAAAGGAACTTTTCCTCAATTATAGACACTGCGTGGTTTATGTGTATCTGGTTGCAGATTTTAAAAATACGATTTTATAATAGGGCAATTTTTCAAAATTGTGAACTATTGAAAAGTAGGTCAACTTTTGGTAACCATAGCAACATAAATATAAGGTTTAAAGTTTTAAAAACATTCTTTTGTGAAATTTGATATGTTATTGAATTATGATATAAGGTATTGAAGTGTGTTGTATATTTGTAAATGTAAATAAAATCTACTTCAAATTCGTGAAAAATCATTTCATTTCCTCAATATCCATGGCAAAACAAAAAATCCAAAAGAAAAATAGAAAAAAACGAAAAAAAAAATGAAAAAGAACGGCATCATATGTCTATTTTCATTACTGTGGTCAGTTTAGAGTCAAAAAATAAAAATCGAAAATTTTTGAGTTTCTAAAAAAGCTTGATGGTTCGTGTCAGGCTCTCTTTATCATTCTTCATATTTAGAGAGACATCCCATTTCGATTTTACTCTTGTTAGGTATGTTTTGGTGCGGAGACTGATTATTCTCGTTCATGTTTTTGTTTTAATGCTATTCGTTTTTTAATGTTGCCGATAAGCCAGAAAAAAAAACGTTTTCAAAGTTGAGACGAAAACGACAATTTTGATTTAGTTTAACAACATCGGTAGACTTATTACCACTCCCGAAACGTACTGCGACACATAGTTAAATAAGGCTGGATACCAGTTGAATTGGAGTCCACCTCACTTAATTTTTTTAAAAAAAAATGTATGTTTATTGTAAACGGCGATTATTTTGATACGACAATTTCCGAATAAGAAAACATGCTTTTTCAGACAAGAGGACCATGATGGTCCTTAATCGCTCACCTGAACCTAGATAGAATGAAAGTCACAATGTTGTCAAGAGCACATAATTTAAGAAGTGAGATTATGATCCAGCTGAAAACTGCTTTTATAATCTTGAAATATTGTTAGAGTGAAAATAAAGTCGAAAACTGTAATTTTGTAAAATTCAAGGGCCAATAACTCTGGTTTTTGTAGTCAAATCAAGCTGAAAGTTTCACTCGTCCAGGATCTTATGGCCACCAACATTGTGGCCAAGTTTTGTCTTGATTAGTCAATAAATGTAGATGCTACAGTGTAAACAAAGTTGAAAACAGCAATTTTGTCAAAATCAAGGGCACATAACTCCAGACTATCTACTTCAATCAGACTGAAAATCGAAGTCACCAACATTGTGGCCAAGTTTTGTCTTGATCGGTCATTATTTGTAGATGCTAGAGTGGTAACAAAGTCAAAACTAGCCATTTTTGACGTTCAAAGGCACATAACTCCAGACTTCCTAGTCGGATCTTACTCAAAATCGAATTCATCTGAGAACTTATAGTTACCAACATTATTGCAAAGTTTTGTTTTGATCGGTCAATATTTGTAGATGCTAGAGTGGTAACAAAGTCAAAACAAGCCATTTTTGACGTTCAAGGGCACATAACTCTGGACTTCCTAGTTCGAACTGACTCAAAATCAAACTCATCCGAGAACTTATGGTCATACATGTTTTGGCCAAGTTTAGTTAAGATTGGTCAATATTTGTGGGTGCTAGAGCGGTAAAAACAAAATGTGAACAGACAGACGGACGGACGGATAGACAGACGGACGCCGACGGACAAAAAGCGACCACAATAGCTCACCTTGAGCACTTCGTGCTCAGGTGAGCTAATAAAAATACATGTAAAAATTATGATAAAATTTTTATGGGATGTATGCCTTTATAAGATTTTTTTTACAAATCCTTACAATCATCAACTATGTTAGGTCAACATGAAGTTGATTTTATTATACAATGACTTTCCCACGTGTTTTCTGTTTGGTTTATAGATTATTTTTGCCAAGCAAGAACACGGTGGTTAATCACATGATACAACAATTTCAGAAAAGCTTCAATAACTTTGTTAATATGAGTCCTATTTCAATTTGGTCTGAAGCAGAGAAGGTGTACAGACGTCACGCGTTAGATGGACGTAGTGGATCTTTGAAGAATCAACAGATAACGAAGTTATTTAATATCAACCAATATTTAGGTTGATATTCAATAACTTTTTTATCAGTTTTTTTCAATTCCTCACGTCAAGGTTATACCTGACATTTTTCACGTTCTCTGCTTCAGACTGAATTCAAATTGGTCAAGTAATGACTAAGTTATTGAAGATTATCGGGAATTCTAAGTCACGTGATTATACACCGTGAAGACACAGGTTGGCAAGCAGTAGTGTGATCCTGTCGATAAAATCATCTTCAAGTTGAATCAACATATCAGAGATTTGTTTCGCAAAATTAAACTAGCGGTTAAATTGTAAATCGCTACAAGATTTCAAGTTGAAGACTGTACAATGAAGATGATGTGTGAAATATCATTGGTTGTAAAATAAGAAACCATGCACCGTTGTCAGTGTAAGTCTACAAAGGACTGGTGATGCGAAGATATATTTGTCTTCCTTTGTTGAGCATCATTATCCACCACCCATTTATCATCCTGAGAATGTGTCTACTTGTATCAATAACTCACTCAACACAACAAACTTGATTAATTACATTGAAGTAAAACCAGCGTACCTAAATGGCAGAATATGCTTGATTTGTAAGATTCCCTGACGCTATCGTAGTGGATTTCATTGTTTGCTGACTTGTTCTATACATGCTCTAAGACGAGTTTTGGCGCAGGAACACGGTGATCTCGATTTGATTTGCTGTAGTATTCATTGCATCGCATAAACCAATTGACTATTTGTCAATCTTTGTTTTGGCATCAATAGTTTATTGTGTATTTTTGTGACAAGAATATATAATGATAACTTGATGCTTTAACAAACACTTACTACAAAACAAAAAATAGAATCAGAGTTAAAAGGTGTAGCTCCTTTGCAATGAGTGTGATTTTGATCATTAATATAATTATTATGTATTTCTAGAAATACCTTTGCCATTTGATAATTATTGAAATGAAAAGTGTTTTGTCATTTACCCTGTATATTATATATATGCCAATAAAGAAATTTTATCTTTTATATTTTGGTTTCATTTGCATACATATCCAATGAAAAAATCTCGCGAAATCATCGTGATTTTTCAATTTGCAACAAGTGTAATCTTTAAACCCTCAATACAAGAGCTCTGTAGTATACCACAACATGCTACAAGTTAAATACAGTTATAAAACTGCTGAGAAATTAGGTGATACATATCATTAGACTACAGGGTCGATTATTTGATATTAAACATACTCGCAACTCGCCCGAAACCATTCCAACGCTTGGTGTTGATTTAAGAAGAAACATATCTCTAGTGTGATAAAGATTTAGGGACATTTTAATACGAAATAACGAATAACAGGTCGCTACAAGTGGCACTTTAACCTTTTGTACCGGAAACATACCGGCACCTGCAACAAACAAAAGCAGTACTATATGTATATCATACAGCCATTGTCTAATAAAACCAATATATCAATTACAATTAACTATTTGTAGTACGCTTTGTAGTAAGCATCAATGAGAAATAGGCAGCTTTCTATTGAAATGCAATATTTGGTTGACATATGCTTAAGCCAATTTTTTGTTCATCTATCTTTTATGGACTTCTCAGGAGATCCTTTTTCCAATGACAACTAGATACAAATACAAAATATTCCAATGCATAGTATAATAATCATATCGGCCTTTTGCCAGACAGAGAGTACCGTGAATGGTAGAATTCCTTCGAAAAACTCTGTAGACATTGATGAAATGTCAGAGATTGACATAAAATTCAGAGGTTAAAACATCGCAATAAATAAACTCGCCAATCTATTTCTGTTCTCGTGCCAAGAGCTGTCTCCCAGTGCGAAATGAACAAATATGTAAACATTTGGAACTGGCTCAATTTGGCAATCAAATCAACAAGTCAAACAGATTCAGCCATTTAGGCACGGTGTACCTACTTCAATGTGATTAATCAAGTCGAGCCGTGTGAAGTAGTTATTAATACAAGACAGAATGATGGATGTAGTATAGTGGCCTTCCAGCTTAACGAATTCATATATATCATCGTCCGACACATTAAGTTTGTTAGTAATTGGACATCAAAACATACAGATTTTAGGACGGTTTTAAATCTAAAGAAACGTAACAAGTATTAGGAAAAATCGTCATAAGAAATCTGCACTTCAATGTCACATTTCCTTAACACTAGGTACTCTGTGACGGATTTATCTATTTAGGCACACTGTTTCTACTTCAATGTGAACAGCCAAGCAGAGTCCCGTGAAGAAGTCAAATTGATACAAGAAAAGTGGTGGATATAATGTAGAGGCTATCCAGATTAACAAATTTGTATGTTATGTAAAGTGCGTTGATCAATGATTTTATTTATTTAACACCAACTACCTCTCTTTTGCTTTATTCAAAACAATGTTTCCATTGCAGGTAGAAATATTGTTTAACGAACCACCTTCTATTGATGCTTTTTGGAAATGACAAGCTCAAACAGGAGTACCGTAATGGTCTTTAAAGAGGTATTTAATGAAAATTTATTCTAAAATTTTACTTTTATTTCTGTCTGAAAAAGTATATTTTCGTATGACGATTCTAAAACTGTACTCCCTAAATATTGCGCCGTTTACGAGGAATATATGAAAGTTAACTGATTGTCTTTTACCACAGTTCAGATGTTGATAGAATTGTCGTCTCAACTGTAAAGGCGTTTTTCGGCTAATCAGCAACAGTTTCAAGAAATTGGTAGCATTTAAACGCATTAGAATAACTAACCAATCTTAGCATCAAGGCATATTTTAAAAAAATGAAACGGGAATGTGATTTCATTTTGATTGCTCATCTGAACTGAGATGATATGAGGTAAAAAATGATGGCACGATATTAACAAGAGCACATAATCAGAATGTGAGATTTTTATCTACCAGTAGCTGAAAATGATAATCACTCTAGATCTATGTGTCAATTAACTTGCCAAATTTGTATCTAGATTTGTCAGTATTTATAGCTGTTAGAGTGAAAGAAAGCTGGCAACTGTTATTCAATCAAATTCAATGTCGCATAACTTAGAAAGTTAGTTTATGATCAGAGTAACAATTACATTTAGGTAAGATATGGTCACCACCATACTGTCAAAATTTTGTCTTGGTGGTCAACATTTGTGACTTTCAGACCGGAAATAATGTCGAAATACAGCAATTTTGTCTTCTTCGACGGTATTTAATTGACGACTTTCTGGTCGGATCAAGCTGCAAATAAAAGTGCCTGATGTCCTTAAGTCACCAAGATTATATCATTTTTTTGTATTGACCGCTAAAATTTAATAGCTGACGCTGTTACAGTGCAAAAAGCCGAGAACGACAATAATGTTCAAGGAAAGATACCTCAGTACTTTCTGGTCCGATAAAGTACAAGGTCTTTGTAACAGACAGATCTGTATCCATGAACGTATCAAATGTTAGTGCCGTGGCCCCTCCCCCCCTACCGTTGATTTATTTTACGTGTTGTAAGCGCCTTTCAAAAATGAATTTCTTGCGAATTCAAGAAATTTCATTGATGTGTTAAGTCAAAGGGATTGACCTAGTTAAACTGTATTCATTAGTCTAATTTTAATACATAAGGATGTCACAGACATATAATTTCTAATAATCAATATTGTCAATAACGGACACTAAGGACAACTTCACATTAATAAACCGCCAAATCACTGTTCATGCAGTGGAGATTTTGCATCATTGGATGAATAACAACTACGAACAAAAGTAATCTCGATTCTGATCAAATATTCTACGTCAATTTTCAAAGGGTTTGTTGTAACTACGAACAAAAGTAATCTCGATTCTGATCAAATATTCTGCGTCAATTTTCAAAGGGTTTGTTGTAAGTACCCCGCCGTACTGAGCTCTTTTCTCGGCTATATGAATTATTTGTGAAATCATTTTACTTTTTCTAAAAATAGATACAAACTGACCAGAAAACCAAATGATAACGAGGCAAATTTGTCTGTAGATCCCATCCCATCGTGCACAATCTCCACCGTGGTTAAAAGACTCTATCAGCAAAGACAGGGCGGGGAATCATGTGACACATCACCACCACCAACAACAACATTTGCAGAATTCAATGTATATTCAATCATTCTGCTTCTATACTACATGACATAATTGAAAACAGTTTGAAAAATTTACATGTATGTATTTTTCGGATGTTGTTGATCTTTGTAACAGCACCTGATAAAAAAGCATTGCTGTTTAAAAGATTTCTCACATCAAATAAATCTCCGATATTTTCACAAATTTTGCTTCGAAAAAAATTCAAATCGATGACGTATAAAGGTAAGCTTGGACTCGGGGGGTTACTTTTTATCCGCCTAAAGATTTTTTATATTTGTACATATGTTCAATTGTTGTAAAGTAACATTTCCTGAACAAAATATAAAAAAATCATGGTAAGTTTCCTAACTCGTTTTCGTGTCAGATGTATCTTCCCTTGACTAGTATTGACCATTTTCGCAAAATTACCATTATGTTAAAAAGTCATATAGTAAGTTAGTCTGAATGGATAATTTCAAATGCTTTATAAATTTAGAGACTGAACTTATGCTAAAACGTGATTAAATGGTTGAAAGAAATATTTTAAAACCAATTTCTCGAAAAAAAATGTGAGAAAATTTGAAAAATCACATTTAAAAAAATGCAACTTTTTCTGAATTTGCCAAAAATTACCCAATGATCTTTTGTTGTTTTGTGATATTTTGAAGATAATACCAAACGCTATTTCTACACAAAAAATCAGCACACCTTTCCACGCAAATAAAAAAGATATTTGACTTTATCTTACCCCCACCCACCCTGTTTCAGCCTAATTAGGACAGAAATATCTATATTTTCAAAAAGATACTAAGATTTTCTGACATATGTTTACATTTACAACAATAAAGTACTTCATTTGACATTCATCATCACAAAAAGGGGAATGTTTCGCTTAATAAAATTTGATGAAAATTGTGGCATGGGCATTTGGTGCGGCAGAATACACAAAAAATTTGCAAGTCACATGGCCGCTCTCCAAATTTACTTTAAGGTATGCAACCCATTATAAGCCCAAAAGAACCAAAGGAAATTTGAAAAGTGCCATTGATTCCTAAACTATGTTACATTTCCATTCCAAATAGAAACATAATCATTTTGAACGGTTTACAATTTCGAATTAATGCATACTTATCGAAATAGTTGACAAAAATGTTCTAAATTGACTCCCTTGCATATGAATATAGAGTAAAATAGTATTTGTAAATTGTTTTCTTGTTAAAGTAAAATCTTGAAATCCGACACGGTGAATCAACTTAATGTGAAGTGTATTTACAAGTGTATTTGTAATTTGATGCATTTCACATGGCTTGAAAGTCGTGTTTTTAATGATGGGTTGTATACCTCTATACTATAAGGAATTTGTAGATTTACTGTAATAGGACTCGGTTGTTTTGTTGAACAAATACGTCATCGTCACGCCTCACTGGTCTAAAAATAGATTGGGAATCCTCTATCGTACAAATATGGCTGTGAACATCGCGAAGTTTTTCAACGGTTCAACTTGCTGAAGATGACGTTCTAAGAGCTGGATTGCCGTAATCATTTGTTGAGAAACATTATAATTCAGAGTTGAGAAGGTTGCTGCACTGTCGCGTACTTTTTAAGATAGGTAACTATGAAATAACCATTTGACAAGTAATGTTTACACAGACGGTCCTACCTTAGCTTCGTCGTGTCGCTAGTGCTACTCGCTTACCCTTTCCAAAACGACAAAATGTCATGTTGGGCCAAATTGAAAAAAGTCTGCAGACGACAAAACGGATGTGAATACTTTTAGTGTTTTATGTCAGAGAAAGTATCGAGGCAAAAGTAAAATGATCATCAATATCCAAAGAAGTTATTCAATCTCATTTTGTCTGCTGTGCAGGTCTTTTAAATCTGATCGATCATCCTTTTCTTCTTCTGCATCAATGTTTATTCAATAATTTTCTGTTAGGGACGACAAAACCGGTCTTGTTTGGGAAATGATTAATCTAGAAAAAAAACTAGAATTTGTCGCTGAATGTGATTTGCCATGATACCCCCACAGGCTTCCACTACAACATAGGGCAATAACTCACAAAATAAGCAAGGTAGAGTTACGCTCCTTGTACGTTGCACTTCTCCTTGGTGAGATCTATCTACCCGTGAAGTTTCATGATCATAGCTACTTTACTTTCACACTTTTCGATGTTTTTTCTGGTTAAGCTGCTGTGGAACCTCAAGAAAAAACGTTTGTCATTTCTGGTCTGTCTCCGTATCTGGAATCAATGTTGCATGTTGCATATTATGCGCAATGTTTCGTAGTTTTAGTTCCCGCCTGCATTATCTACGATCGACTAATATCTCGCTTGAAAATGATATTTTTTCGCTAACACTGTTACGAAAAAATTGTCCGATTCATGACCGATAAACAAAATATTAGACTGGTACCCGGCAAGCGTTGTTGGGTTTGAGTTTGAGTTTAATGGGGTTTTACGCCGTTTTCAACTACCAGGGTCATATCGCGGCGGCTGGAGCACCTACCCATGGATTCCTGTTGTTTCTCAAACCAGTACTACCACAACACCCTTACCGAGCCTCCAGCTGCTCGCCCACTTAGGTTAACGATTTCAAACCCATTGGTGGGTGACAATTTTGTCAGAAAGGGTATTAGCCGCGGCCGGGTATCGAACCCGGGATCTCTCGAATGAGGGTCACATGCGCTACCAACTGCGCTAAGGCCGCGGCAAGCGTTGTTGGGGGTTTTCCCATCAGAAATCTATTTTTAGCACAAATTGGCGCGAAAATTGTTCGCTATTGACCAAACGCCGACTGTCAATCAAAAACATCGATTAGCCAATGGACGATCAGAAAAATGTCATGCACCAATTTTTCATCGTTGTACGTGTTATTGTATCGATTTATCGACTGACAATCAAAACAATCGACATGCCAATGGCAAAGAATTTTGTGCTAACAATGGACTAGGTTAGCCGTTATGTTTTGATAAACCGTCGATGTTGTTATAAAATCTCGTAACTACGGCTTAAATGAAGCCGTAGTTACGAGATTTTATAACAACACCTACGAAATACTATTTTGTTTGTCCGAATTTACGTCACGATTAACTGGATAAAATCGTTCCCTACTAACGATCACATCCCCATTGTTTGTCTTAAAATCTATGTTGGGCGGAGCGATCTGTCTATTGGCGTTTGTTCAATTGCTGTTGTGTGACGTGATTACCCACCATGGTAGAAGGTGTAGGCAGACATGTGACCATGTCATTCACATCTGGTAACAATTCTTTATGCTTTGTGGAATTTAATTTAACAACTTTAATAAAAAAAAATCTAGTATTTTTCAATTCGAAATTAATAAACCTGTCAAAAACATTTAGACGAGGAAAACTGTCTTCAAATTATTTTTAAAGCAGTCTTTTATCAGAATTTTAACAAAACTGTAGTCGGGAAGGCACTTTTCCATAATGACTTTTTAATTCCGAGTATCATACACATTATATAGTCTACAAGGCTTCTTTATTTTTGTATACAGATTCCCAAATGTACAGAATATTTAATCCTTTCAAAAATAGAATATCTTAGGATGGTGTGATTCAAAAACTACTGCAGACCACAAAATGAATGTTAATAATTTTCGAATTTTGGATGCACAATTATCATCGGGAATATTGAGGCAAAATGAAAAAAATGCTTATTATCTTCATTTTAATCTTTTTAATCTGTTTCCCAAACCTATTGGGGACGTCAAAAAGCAGGTCTTGTTCGGGAACGGGTTAAATTTGATAACCTTTAACTAGCCAGTTCGTGTTGGATACAGACAAAGACTGCATATGCATTATTTAGTAATGTTTTTACATTTTGAAAGACAGTTGTCCCTCATTTTCACCTTTTGCTCAACATTGTATGTACCAAGATGGTATGCAACGTGATGCCATGGGGTAAAGATGGTCGTCTTCCGCTGTCGATTTATTTTTAATTAAAGTGGAAAGGATTCGGACTTATGTGTGGATTTTTTGGCTGGAGGTTAGTTTTTAGTCGACGGACGTTTGTCAGAATTTGAGAAGCTTGGAATGAACGGCTTTTATGAACTTTGAATGATTATCTGTTGGGGAAAGGACACTCTATAAATAGCTTATTGGGCGAGGTTGTAGAACCGGTTCTATAGCACGTGATTTGGAGCGACCGTCTCTCTCAATTAGCTATAACAACACCGACGGTATACCTGGCCGAGTAATCACAAAAGGAGACGTAATAATGGGTGTAGACATTAACTGTTACAGAGTTCGCATTGGACTCTTTCGTGGTGGTTCAGCATTTTCACCCAAAGCATTAAACCGTGTTTGCAAGCAAAGTACTGATGGTACCGATATTCATTATCGAGTATTTTCAACCCTGTTTGTTATACTTATTGTGTTGTCCTGCTGGAACGTTGTTCTCTATGCTATTCAAGGGTGCCAGGCAGCACTATACTATCATCACATGGTCTGGAGTGTCTCGTCGTCTGATTCATATTGTGATTCACATTGTGTCGATCATGAGTACTGTTTTTCAAGTCTGTATCAACAATATTCGCAGAGGCTACTTATGTTATCGGCTGACGTCGAACTGAATCCGGGGCCTTCTACCGACACAGCTACAATATTAGAGGCTATTGAAGCGTCTAATGCGTCAATGTCCAAGCAAATTGAAACTGTAATCAGCGAAGTGTCAGCTGTGAAATTAGAAATTGGGTCTATAAAACACGATGTTGCGGCAATTAAATCACAGGCTATTAACATTGAACTAAAACAAGCTGGTTTGGAGGCTAGATTTTCGGAGTTGAATGATAAAGTTGAATATATCGGTCATGCTAATGATACAATAGAAAATGATATTGCAGCACTTTCTTATAACTTTGAGAAAAAAATGTGACGAAATAGATGTGTTACAAGATCGTTTAAACTATGTCGAAAGGGAGTTACGTCAAAATGAGATACGCGTGTTTGGCCTGAATGAAGAGTCTGATGAGTCGATTGATCAATTAAAGTCGAAAGTTAAAGATGAAATTCTTAGAATTGCTTACCCTAATGAAAATTATGATCGGGATCCTATTATCAGTGCAAGACGAGTTGGAACAGCTCAGCATAACCAGTCTAGAATGGTCATTGCCAAGTTATCTAATGTTGAATATAAGTATGGCATTTTCAAGGCTAGGGATGTCCTTCGTCATAAGAACATTAGGGTATCTAATGTTCTTACGAGTTTTGAAAGGGCTGAGTTGAAACGTCTGAATGATTCTGGTAAAAAGGGATATTTTAAGAATGGAAAGTTGCATATTCTCCATAAATCAAACAATGGTCAGACTAACAGACGCCAGAGGTATGCTACAGGTCAACGGGTACATCCCAATTCCACTCAGCTTAATGATTCTAATAGCATGTATGTTGATGCTGCCGCGTCTTTACCTGCCCAGCAGTCTAATGTGGAATAGGGATGTGGCCGAGGCCAGTCGCATAAAGCTGATAATACAAATTTTGTTTCATTTTTATCATGGAATATTTGTGGTTTATATGGGAAAATTAAAAACCCTGACTTTGTTAATTATGTAAAAGAATTTGATATTGTTTGTTTACAGGAAACATGGTTGAAAGAAGATTGTACAGATGATATTACTAATTCATTGCCAGGCTTTTCGATTTTTGTTTGTCCAGCAAAGACTTCTACGAAGGGGGGTAGGAATCTCGGTGGTGTATTAATACTAGTTAAAGATTGTATTTCTAAATACATAACAAGAGTTGCAGAAGAATTTAATTTTGGAGTTGTATTAAAACTAAACAAAGACATGCTTACATTTAATAAAGACACCATTTTGATTTCTATATATATCCCACCGGAGAAGTCAAATTTTTATAATAATGAAGATTTTGCAGGCATATCTATTTTAGAAAATCTATTTTTGAGCTACCATTATGAATTTGGAGACTCGGAAATTATTATTTGTGGCGATATGAACGCTCGTACAGGATCACTTCAAGAGAATAGCTTGCTTCCAGATGTTTCACAGTTCCATGAGTTTTCTGACCTTTTTGACAGTGTTGCGTCTTCCATGGATCAGAGAAGTAATATGGATAAAGTTATTAACCGTTCTGGCAGTGACTTAGTAAATTTTTGTAATGTTTTTACTTTTCTTATTGTTAATGGTAGATACGGTTCAGATAAAAACGTCGGCGATTTTACATTTATTAACGCAAACGGATGTAGCGTGGTTGATTATTTTGTTGTATCTGAAAACATTTTAAATGTTATTTGTGATTTCAGTATAGAGTCTTTGTCAAATAGTGATCATTTGCCTCTACGATTGAAATTATTAGGACAACGTATATTTGATCAATCGGCGAGTCGAAATGTATTAGATGTGCAACCTGATAATGTAACCAAATGTTTCTATAAATTTGATAAAAATAGTATTTCGCTTTATCAGCTCAATTTAATGGAGTTTTTTGAGAGAGGTGACTTTGACTATATGGATTAAAATTTACAACGTGAACCCAATATTGATAGTGTTGTATCTTCTTTTGAAAACATTGTATTACAATGCAGTGAACACGCAAAAGTTCATAAGAAAACTAATATAAAAAAGTTGAATCAACATGCATGGTATGACAAGGAATGCAGTTCCCTTAATACATTTAAAAACAAATCTCTCAGAGAATATAGGAAATATAAATCAGATTCAAATTTACAAAATTATCTAGAATAAAAAAATAATTACAAATCGTTTTGTCGGACTAAAAAGGATTTGTACAGGATTAAAACCATAAACGATATTGAAAACAGTCTAAACGACTCAAAGGCCTTTTGGTGTCATATTAGAACATTGGCAAAAGTAAACAAACAGTCCGTCTCTATATCGTTGGAAACTTGGTTTGACCATTTCAAAGGTGTTTATGCTTCAATTGCCCCCGATAATGAGTTAATAGCATTGCAAAATGATTTGCGCGAAAACGAAACATCAACACTTCAGGATTTTTCTGCTGAGATTTTTGATAGCCCGATTACGGATAATGAAATTATATCGGCTATTAATGAGTTAAACCCAAATAAAGGTCAAGTCGGAAATTTGGTCGTTACTCAATTTAAGTATGGCATTCAAGTTTTATTGCCTTATGTCAGAATTCTTTTTAACAGAATATTCAGCACTGGTGAATTTCCGAATAAATGGTCAAAATCTGTTATATTACCTTTACATAAGAAAGGGGCCGTAACCGACCCTGAAAACTACAGAGGTATTTCCTTGATTGATGGATTCAGTAAACTGTATATAAGTATATTATCAAAAAGATTGACATTTTTTGTAAATGCATGCAATATCTTATGTGAATCCCAAGCTGGCTTTCGACAGGGATATAGTACTATTGATAATGCTTTTATTTTGCAGTCAATAATTTCTAAATATTTAAGTATGAAACGTAAAAAGCTTTATGTGGCCTTTATTGACTACAAAAAGGCATTTGCGAACAAAGTTTATCAGCAAAAAGTTTTATAAAAACCCTAACATTCAGAAATTCTACCTTTTGATGGCAAACAAAAACACTGCTATAATACGCAATCTTGCAATGTATATTTTTTATGCTATGGAAAAAAGGAATTTGGCTATGGCAAATGTGTCGCAAGCAACCTCATGACAACATTGTGTTTGTACATGTTATTGATGTATATTTTTGTATACAGGCCGGTGGCCAATATACTAATAAACTATTTGAAATTTGAAGATGTACACAAATCTTATCTATAGATATTAACAACATTGTCATATGTAGCTACTAAAGAATTGTAACTTGTGGACCTGTATCGCTCCACTGGCTGTCTTTGAATAAACGGGATGTTCAACTAAAGATATTTTAAAGGAAATTAGACAGAAGAGCTGGTACCAGAGAAGGCTGCACTTTGAGACATATATTATTTATTCCAGTCCAATTGCAAACATGTCAGAGATTTCATTAAGATAATCTTTCAAAATTTCAGCTTGATCGGGCAAAAAATGGGACTTCTAGAGTGCATACAACCTTTTTCTAATTTTTGACTCCCTTGAACTGTTCAATATACACAGCATTATGCAAGAAACACAGAATTGATGCAAAAAAGGAGGAAATCCATTTTTGAATGTTTGTTTACTGTGACATTCTCTGTGTAGATTACCGTTGAATCTACTAATACAAGGGACATAAAAAGTAGCCGATGATAATCGATTTTGTAGAAGAATGTTAATATATCCACTGCCGGTCTTATGTTGCACCCGTGAACAATGGTCGAAAAACAAGACAACATACCCCTAAAATGTGATTGAAAAGTTCTCTAGAACATTCGTGTTACTTAAAATCGGTCATGTTTTCTGTTTTCCTATGTTCTAAGCAGTGTAGGACATGGTGTATCTAACATTTACGATCTTTGAATAGCGCTTGTGTTTTTCGTGCACGCAATTGGATTGAGACTTGTTGACCATAAGATCTTATATTTGTATCAGTTTCACCCTGATTTGAATCTCGCATCCTGAATGATGTCCCCTTGAAATGAACAAAAGTTCAGTTTTCGTCACTCTTACAGCCACACATGTTAACTAGCAAGACAGGATTTTGACAGAATATTGGTGGCCAAAAGATCACGCATGGATTTGATTAACGGCCTGTTTAAACATCCTTTTAGAAAAATATGAAAAGAAAAGAAAAAGAAAATCCCATAATTATCATATTTCCTTTTCTTCAATATTTGTATGTTATGAATTTGAATTTTGATTGAATCTGAAAGATATAGGTTATCTACCCTTGAATGTAAGCAAAACTTTGACAAGATAGTGGTGACTAGAAGATCCTATCTGAGCGTAATTTTCAGCTTGTTTACTTGTTTTTTGCTAAAAGAACCACTAGTATTGCAAATTTTAGTCAAAACTTGATTTGACATGTAATACGAGAAATTCATGCATATGGAGCGCCTCCTGTTTAAGCAAAATACATACCATAGAAAAATAGTGTATATAATCACACCCTATTACCGGCTATCACTACAGCAGTTGCTAACCTTGAGCAGTATCATCTATAAATAGCGGGTGTACTGGGTAGGTCATACTTTTTCCATCTTTGTTTTTGTGTTAAAGCCTTTCTCAGCTATATTTGTAGTGCACTTGGCTGGCCATACATTTGAGCACCTTCTTGATAAATATTAGCACAAAGAATCCCTAAACAACAAACTCATTCAGCGACAAAGTCGTAACTTCACAATTTTTTACGTAAAATCCAACTTTCAGTCCATATAATGAGAAAATGATAAGACGATCATTCGAATTAATATAACTATTAAAATAGTCAATCAATTTTCTTACACTGTGTAAATTTATAAAACTGTCTGAATTGAATTAACTTCAGACTGACCGATTAAAACTAAACACTGATGCCGATTTGGCTATCACGAACAGCATATTGAAAATTTGAATGGCAAACCCGGACATAAGTTGATGGCAACACAGAACAATATGTCTTGTTGGAAAAGCGGCATCTCTTTCAACAATAAGTTGCCTGAAAGGAGCATAAATAATGAATTAACACCATTTCTTGATAGACTAGCCAATTTTTGAATTATAGACATAGAAATCGTGCAAGTTCCTTTCATCTAGATATGGTTGAAGTTGAGTAACACAAAATTGAAGGACGTATGCAACCATTAGTTGTAGATGATAGTTTGTCGGTTAAGGTATACATCCCATCATTAAAAACACCACTTTTTAGCCGTGCGAAATGCATCAAATTACACACATTTGTACATACACTTCTTATAAGTTGATTCAACGTGCCGGATTTCAAGATTATGCTTCAAAAGGAAAATAATTTACAAATATTACTTTACTCTATATTCATATGCAGCGGCGGTAATTTTGAACATTTTTGTCAAATATTTCCATAACTATGCATTGATTCAAAATTCTAAACTGTTCAAAATGGTTATGTTTAGAATGGAAATGTGTAACACAGTTTAGGAATTACTTGCACTTATCAAATTCACCTCTGGCTATTTAGTGCTAATGATGGGTTGCAAACCTTAAAAAACTACACATACTTTACAGTGAAAATAGTGGATCTTACATCATGTCGTCGCTGTTTCAGGCACAAAATATGACTGTAATATTTTAATGGGGTTAAATTTCATTTAGTCAGACTTAACTTAAATAGATGGAACCCACGCAAATATATGTATATGAATCCTGTATTTCAAAGTCGGTCAATGAATCTTCAAACATTTCGATCGAATGTTTTGCGCGGTGCAAATTTGTATTTTTCATTGCGAAACAATTTGGTTTATTTGGGTTTTACGCCGTTTTCAACTGCCATGGTTATATCGCAGCACCTTGAGCGCCTAACCATGGATTCCTGTTGTTTCTCATACAAGTACTAACACAATAGACTGTCCGAGCCTCCAGCTGCTCGCCCACATAGGTTAACAATATCAAACCATTGGTGGGTAACATAAGTTAGAAAAGATATTTGCCACGACCGGGGATCGAACCCGGGTTCTCTCGAATGAGAGACAGATGCGCTATCAATGTTCAGCGTTCTGGCCTCATCGCGAAACGAAGAAGAGATATCGGTGATAACGGATTATCAAGCAAGAATTTGTTGATATCGATAAAACATCATGGTTGTCTGCATAAAGCACATGATTGCAACTAGCCTAGGTAAGTGAATACAGAAACTAGTGAAGGATCAAAGATCAGTCAGCTAGGTAAGGATCTCTATGGATAAGGCGAGAAATCTCCCTAAACGTCTCAAATGGAAAAGTCAATTTGCAAAACATTCAAATTGATAAATATCTCGAGCTGTATTGTTAGATCTATACCTAAATCATATGAAAATTGATTTTGTACAATCAAAACGATCCGACATGTACAGATAACTCTTGGTTTCTATACCTACCCCTTAAATTATATTTTCTTACCACACCGGTATTCATTTAACCAGAATTAAGTTTTCTATTGTTTTATCAGCAATATTTTTTTTGTAAATGTAAGGAAAATTGGTTTTGAAATCACAAACCAGTTTTCGTTTTGTCCCTAGTGCGCATGGGCACCATTGAAATGAGTTTAAAGGCGAAATCTTTCCGCCAAAAAATGGCAACTGGTATATGAGCACTATTTTTGATATAAAAGTATGTTCCCCCCAGTGACCCAGGAAATCCTTTTTACCAAGGAAGTCTATGATCAAGTGACAAAACATATGTCAATGGGAAGCTGGGTCAAAGGGGGGGGGGGGCTTTGCGCGATGTTTGCCAGCCAAAGGAAGGTAGGTATTCATCGGTTTTTGGCGGGAAAGTGCGTTTTTAAGGTTGTTTCAGTGGTGCGTATGCGTAATACAGACAAAACCAAAGCTGCCATATAAAGTCAACACCATTTATCCTTGTATCTGTAGAAATTAAATTGGGAATAAAACAAAAAGAAACTTCATTTTACATCTATGCATACAGGTAGTGTAAGAAAATGAAAACCATTTAGGTGGGTAAAATAATCAAGAGTTATCTGCACCTATAGAACTTTTTAAATGGCATAAAATCGGTATTCATTTCATTTATTTATCTACCTAACCATAAAGCTATATTTTGTTTCTCAATTTGTAAGTTTTGAAAATTGACCCATAGAGCTGAGCCTTTTAGGGAGATTTCTCGCCTTTATCCATAGAGGTTCTTTACACCTAGGGTTGTTAAACAGATACATGTTGCAGCAAATACTCTTTATAAAGCAAATCGCACGGAATCTCGGACAAACAAAAGTGCTTTGTCCGTATGATTGTAAAACCACACAACTGCAGCTTGAATGAAGCCGTGGTTACGAGATTTTTAACAGCTAAAACCGCTTGGGCCATTCTATTTATAGCGTAAGATTTAATCCTATTAACCTTAAGATTCCATTTCCTATATTATCAATAGCAATGAACTCTGTGCTAAAAGTACACTAGATTTACCGTTATAAGTATTGACAAACCGTCAGTGTAGGCCTAGTTATAAAATTAAGGTCAGTAATTATCCTCCAAATAGTGTTCAGAATGAAAACTCTTATTAAATTCCCCTGCAAATAATCGAGTTCATAAGCAATAATTAGATAAAGCGGAAACTCACAATTTTTAAACTTAAATTTATATTGCTGTAATAGACGAATAACGCAATGGTATTTTTGAGCATAGGATCTAATGTTGAAGGTATTTTTTTAAAGTTAGTCTGTGCACGATTTTATAAACGCCGGCTAGAGTTAACCAAATGGCCAAGTATCTGTTTCGGTTATTTTTCGATTATTCACATCGGAAAATTTGAACAAATCAGTGAAATATTTTGTTTGTGCTAAACAGCGTTGATACAATCGGGCCTATGATTTGATTTCATGAGATGTAACGCCGTTTTAAACCGTTATGGCCATATTGCAGTGGCTGGAGCACCTAACCGTGGATTCCTGGGAAGTTTTTGCTTCATATATAGCTTATTCTTATCTGATGCTCATTTATCAAACAAAAGTACCAGCATTCATGTATTGTTGTAATTATCATCAGCAAATTTTAAATATTTCACACCATGATCACTTGGATAATGAAAAAGAATTGTACATAGACAAGCAAAACAGTATCATTTATGCTGTCTGTGATTGCCTATTTCAAGTACGAATCTCCTGTCGGTGATCCCCCTATGTGCTGTTCGTGATTGCATAAATTTGTAGCTCACCAAACTTTGTTTGACTATAACGACATAACGGAATAGTTGATTGTCTTCACAAGCAATTAGTTGGTAGATAATATACTCGATATCCATTTTGTAATAAAATTTCTAACATTTGCTTCAGTGTTTTTTCTGCTATTTGCATGGAAAGATGAATTTTATATGCAAATATGTGAAGTTTCGACTTTGTTGGTGAATTATTTTTTTGTTTGAGGACTCTCTGTGCTAATATTTGACATGTAGGTGCTCAAATGGATGGAAAGCCAAGGGCACTACAAATTATAGCTGAGAAACGCTTTTACACAAAACAAATATGGAAAAAGAATGACCTACCCAGTTCACCCGCTATTTATAGATGATACTGCCCAAGGTTAGCAACTGCTGTAGTGATAGCCGGTAATAGGGTGTGATAATGACCGATGTAAAATTTTTGAGTGTAATTAGAATGATAAATTAATTAAAGACCAGGTTAGTAAAATAATAATCTGACAGGAAACTAGATGCTGAAATACTGTGCATTGGACTTGCTCTCAAAAGTGAAGCTTACGTGGATTCATCTAGATTGCCATGTAAATGAGCCAGGATCTGGAAAAACGTCCCGCACAGTTTGATCAGGTTCCGTGTTGCTCTCTAATATCTTCTTCGTGACCTGTACTAACTTTAAGAGGGCAGCATGAATACATATTGGACTGCATTTGACAACAGGCAGATCTTAAAACTCAATTTTGAAAAAAATGCTATAAAGGACGTTTTTCCAGATCCCAGCTCAAATGTATTTCTGTTTCCCAGCTATCCTTTGTTGATCCTTTATCTACAAAACATGATTACTATTAAAACCAATAAAATTAAAAAAGAAAAATATGTACGTGTCGGAAGAGTTCCACATCTAAATGCATATGGGCTATCCATTACCATCATATTTTAATAAACATTTATATTATATTTTAAGACGTCTATTTTCCCATGAACTGCAGTTTATGTTTTACAGAAAATTAATCGGTTTTTTACGGATGAATTAATCATTTCCAAGCAACTGCTTATCTTTATCGTTACATATAGTTCATGGGAATTTCGTGTTTTTATACCAATGTTTACATAACTGGCTTTCACGGAAGGTAGATAAAGATGCAACCGTGTGAAAGTTTGAACTTGTTATTTAAGTGTTGAACCAAGAAATAGCAACATGATGCAGTGTTTACGAATTACCTTTTGTATGCTATTTCTTTTTCACTGCGACATTTCTTTTATAGTAAAGGGAGAAGAAATTATACAAATGTTGAGGAAAAAGGTGGTATCACTTGAGGATTCGTTATCTATGGTATGTATTATCATTCCTTGTTTCGGCTTATATCAGCAAATATTATTGACTATATATTTTTCATTGTAATTCTTGTTAAAAACAATACGTCTGTCTCGCTGACTGACAATGTATTTCTGATATTTTCCTCCATCGAAATTTTTCGTCTGTCATTTTTAACTGAATATTCTTTGTATTTTCTTGTAGCAACAATGTTACATGTATAAATTTGTAATATGCAAGTTCTAAAGGTTACGAAGACGGGAGAAACATGTTCTTTTTAGAAACTAATGTTACGATGTTACAGGGATTTCGGAAATTAGGGCTGTGTGAATACGTCTTTTTAAATGAAAGTGTTAAGTCGGGTCATTGTAAAGTTCGTCTTACAGCTGTTACTTAGTGTATTGTTTGTAACAAATGAATATCCATTCCGATTTTTGCACCAATTTTGAGCCCTAATTTTCAATTTTCATGCAAATGTAAATAAACATAAGCATAAGAAAATAAACTCTCTATATACATGTATGTAATCTTTATAATCGACTGGTAAAATTTACGTTGTCTTTTTAAGGACATCGCGTTTTTACGCCAAGATATTAAAAAGAACTCTGAGGAATTTAAACGACTGTCGAATCTTCTTGACGGTACTCTAGCAGCGTTAGACGGGAAACTGGAACCCGACAGAGTCGCAAACAAACATCTCTCATCTCATACCAAACAATCCGATATAACACATGGATTTGAGCTTGCAAATCGTCGGCTGAAACGAGCATTTGCTGAGGAGAAAGCCGTCCTGAGAAAAGTTACATCTAGAATGAAATTCGAAATTGACCACCTAACCAACGAGATAAAAGATGCCCTCGGTGACCTTAAAGTTAGCAACGTTGAGGCCAAAAAGGAGCTTGGTGAAAATCTTGAATCGTTTAAAACTGAACTCACGCAAGGCTATAGCGATGTAATGGCGGATTTAGGAAACAATTTGACAAGATCAGTTGAGACAATGTCACGTGACATAGCTGAACAAACACATAAGGCGGTTTCATCGATGCAGAAAATATCACATTCCATTGAAATAGTACCCGAGATCAGGACTTCGGTTGATGACATAAGAAAAGAAACAAACAAAGTGGTTTCTTTTGTGGATAAAATGGCAGGTACTATTGAAAGTGTGCCTGAAATTAAGAATACGGTTGATGACACAGCTCAAACAACTAACAAGTTGGCTGTGACAGTGGAGTACATGTCTGAGAATATCAATATGGTACCCGCTATAAAGGATTATGTTGCTAATACATCATCAAACGTAAAAGAGCTCCATATTGCGGTCGAACCATTAGCACATTCTATTGAAATAGTACCCGAGATCAAAACTTCAGTTGACGGTATTACGAAAGAAACAAACAAAATTGTTTCTCTTGTGCAGGAAATAGCAGGATCTAATGAAAGTTTGCCGGAGATTAAGAATTCTGTTGACAAAGCAGCTCAAACAACTAACAAGGTGGCTGTAACAGTGGAGTACATGTCTGAGAATATTAATATGGTACCCACTATAAAGGATTCTGTGGTTGATATAACATCACATTTAAAAGAACTCCATAATGTGGTCGAACCATTTGCTACAAAATTCGACGACATTAATGAAGGCCTTGATCAACTAAAGATGCGTGTGGACACTGTCATAGAAATGCAGGCCAAAATCATGGCCAACGTAAATAATGAGGCACGACTTGTGAATGCTTCGACAACAGCAAATACCATTGAAGGAAGACTTGAGGTGTTCGCCAAAAATGAATGGGGGACAGTTTGTGATAATAGTTTCGATATGAGGGATGCTAATGTCGCATGTCGAATGCTTGGCTTCTCGAAGGCACATTCGTTTAGAGGTGGGGCGTTTTATGGGCAAGGGTATGATCCAACATGGATACATGACATTTTGTGCGAAGGTTTTGAATACTCTTTGTTTAAATGCTTAAGATTTCGCAATGGCATGACAAATCCTTGTGGATCTAAACACCACAAGGATGTCGGTGTACGATGTTATTATTGAGGCAAGTAATAGACCATGTTGTGAACGAATAGTATGTAGTATTGTCCTGAAAAGATTTAGGTGGTTATTTTTGAAATTCATTCTACAATACAATCAACGAACCGAAGTTTAAAGTTAAACAACTCTGTCCAATGCTGTTCAAAGTTTGTAAATTTGGATGAACGTCTATAAAGAATCTAGAGCATAAGACTAACGGATAAGATGCTACGAATCAATTGGCTCGTTTGTAGAGATTATTTTACCATCAATATAGAAACAATAAGGACCATCTAAATTGTATTAAGTACGGACAAGACCTCAAAGGAGATACATTATCAACTGTTTAGTTCCATTTAGATAACGATTTCAAGTTACCATCATTGGCCTATTCTACGAGTGGAGAAACACGGTAGTGGCTAATGTCTGTGACTTTGTGGTGTTTTATTACAAGTAGCTAACCTGAGCTTGAAGTGCTCAAGGTGAGCTATTGTGATCGCTTTTTGTCCGTCGTTCGTCCGTATGTCTGTCCGTCTGTCTACAATTTGTTGTTACCACTCTAGCATCCACAAATATTGACAAATCTTGACAAAACTTGGTCAAAACATGTATGACCATACGTTCTCGGATGAGTTCGATTTTGGGCCAGAACGGGCTAGGAAGTCAGGAGTTATCTTCCCTTGAACATCAAAAATAGCAACTTTTGACTACAAATATTGACCAATCAAATATTGGCCAGGATGTTGGTATAAAGATCTCGAATGAGTTCAATTTTCAGTCAGATTGGACTAGGAAGTCCGGAGTATGTGCCAACGAATTTGACAAAATTGCATTTTTTGACTATTTTCGACTTTTGTTTACACTCTAGCATCTACAATTATTGACCAATCAAGACAAAACTTGGACACAATATTAGGGATCATAAGATCTCGTATGGGTTTGATTTCCTTTTTTATTAGAACAGGAAGTCATGAGTGATGTGCCCTTGAATTTTGACAAAATTTCCGTTTTCGACTGTTTTTGACGTTGTGTGCACTCTAGCACCTACAATTATTGACTAATCGAGACAAAATTTGGATACAGTGTTGGTGAACATAGGACGTAATAGAGCTTGAATATCAGTCTGATCAGATCAGAAAGTCGTGACTTATATGCCCCTGAATTTGACAACATTGCCGTTCCTACTTTGTTTATACTCTGACAAACATGAATACACTCACCCGGAATTCTAAACGGCCACCTCATTTTTTCACCTATAAAGCGACATGTCGGTTGAATCCTCATGTTGTTTTGGTTGTTTGTAAAATATATTCATTTTCAAAAAAATGCGACAAAGTTTTAAAAAGCTGTACTTGTAGTCAATGAAATAGTGACGTTTAGAAGTGCACTACCCCATAAATAGTCACATATCACAACATAATATTCCATGTGATCTCTGTGTGCATTTATCATGGCTAAGAATCCTATTCTCGTGGATAATTAATATGCATTCATGAAGATACAGCAGGGTATGGTACGGCCCGGAAATACCAGGTTTGCTGGATTTTCCGATCAGGTCTTCTTAATCATTTACTTTGGCAGTGCTCGAATCCGCCTGTTTAACAAGTGAAAGATGCGATTCTTGATTGATCACTAAACATATTTTCTGTTTAATCCGTTTTCCGATAACATAGGGGATGTCTAGTACAGTTTAGGCTTCAAAATATGTGTCACAGTGCTAAGGCTTGGACATTTCGTTGACGATGAGGCATAGCCGTTTGTAGTGGATTGGGTGTCTAGCATTACCCAAATTTCGGCTAACGGTTATTTGTATATGCGTGAAATTATTTCTAAAAATTGCTTAATAAAGCTGTCCATTCTGTTGACGAAAAGTAGTCCTTGTGTTTCATGAACACTTCCGGTACGCCTGCACTCGTCTTAAATTTGCTAAATTGTGCTAAAGCCGAAAATATCAAGATTCGATCCATCGACAAATAATATAAACGATATGTGTACGCCAGAATAAAAGAAACCGAATGATTGCATAGAGTTTTTTTAGAAAAAGAAAATGGCAAATGGACCTTTCTGACTGGAAACATCAAACATTGCGAAGGTTATTTCTCGCGTTTCAATGATAATTCTTGTCATGTTAAATGTTCTTCTGACCGGACTATCCATATGGATAAATTATCAAAACAGAATCGATATTTATCACGTGATTCAAAATACACAGTGCAATTTTAACGTTTCGACCAAAATGACGTCACGTGATTCTTTTATGGCGTGACACTACTGTAACTTGTTCTATAAGATGTGGCCGTTTAGAAGTTCGGGTGAGTGTATTGACCAAATAAGACAAAACTTGATAATAATGTTGGTCAGCATAAGATCCTGAATGATTTTGATTTTCAGCATAATTGGACGAAAAGCGGTTTGGTTATCTGCCCTTGAATTTTACGAAATTTCCATTTTTAACAAATTATTGACCTATCAATAACATTTTTCGAACATGGATGTGGCTCAGCCTGGGTTCAGGGGAGCGATTAAGGGCCATCATGGTCCTCTCGTTATATAACTGATGTAAAGGATACGCAGATAAAACCTGTGTAAATAATGATCAATAAATGCGACAATCACATAAATCGTGTTTAGACCGTCTTTCCGAAGCATTTAAGGAGGTCGCTTAGAACGTATACGTAGCACAGGCTTTTTATCTCTCTTTTCTCGTGATATTTCTGTGTGCAGAGAAATATGTTAAACGTCATTTTCAACTGCTATGGTTAGCAGAAGACAATATGAAAGTGACGCATCACAAAGAAAGAGTACTTTCTGGCATCTCTGACAGAGAATTAACATGTAATTCGCATTAGTTCTAAAGACTATACACATGCTACATATACGTACAGGCTCATCCGGTTCTCTACTGCATGTCAAAGTGTTATGAATATTCCAAGGTTAGCGAGTTCATGCTTACATGCACAAACTGCAACTTAGCTTGTTTAGACATTATTTTCAACTTTATACGTCTGTTATGATACGTTTACAAGATAATCATAAAGCCCCTTGTATTAACAGATCAAGTATAATGTCAGTTTATTTCCTATCATTTGTAACGGTTGGTGATTTTGATCGTCCCAGAGTTTCCGTTTATGACTTTCCAATACCCAGACAATCTTATGGAATCGACCCAGCGTTGAATCTAAGTTTATTATATTTTAGCAGACAACTGTATTCATGTTTGTTTCAGATAAAAACTCGCAGTCTGTATATTGCAAATATTAAAATGTATTATCGTTGACTGACCAGTTTCGGTGACCTTAAGAACTTTTCCCTATATTATCACTAACTTTCGTGATCACAAGTTAAAAATAATACATATCTTTAGTCTGACTTATTTTCCCTTAATCCTAACAATGTTGCTTTCAAAAATCACCAAACTAGCGAAAGAGCTTGTATTTCGTAGACCCATACATTGTTAGCACATGGGAAAAGTATGACCAGAATCAGTGACCCTATACTTTCTTTCCCATAAACATTTTCTATGCAAATTCTACATCAAATTTCATTTTAAAATTGCAGGCTGTGATCAATTTAGTTTTAAATTTGATGATATGGCATTTGTGGGACACTTCTATGAATGTTTAAAAAGGATATTTGCCAAGTCATAGTAAAATTTATACGGAAAAAGAAATCAAGCAAGTAATACAGGCTTTTAATGGAATTTCTCCAATTCTGTTGACTGAAATGACCGGATTTTTGTTTTCATAGACGACTACTCAACCTGTTGACATGATCCAACTATGAATTTTGGAAATCACACACTAAAAGACAGGGTCGCCGATTTAGGTCAGTCACCGAAACAGGGCAGTGTGCGATAGCAATGTTACTACATGAATTGTTTTCTAGGACTCACATCTGTATAAAATCTTTTTTTAAATGGAGTCACACAATGGCATTTGATAAATACGATTGTAAACTATCTCTACCGTTCCCAAGGAATAGGATATTTGACTTGTCTAGAGTACATATCTTAGAAATGTTCAGACTTACCGATCTTGAGGTTAAACCTTTTTGAAATAGCAGGATAACGAATTCTTTAACAAACGGCAATTTTTAGGATCTTCCAATTTGAAAGCAGTTACAGACAACACAATGAATGCTGTTAAAGGTAGAATTTGTGTATAATGTAGCATGTAAAATATTGCAATAAAATGTGAAACTGCTGGTTATCTCAATATTTTCCCATGCCATTTCTATTAAAGATGTCAAACCATCTCTTGTTTAGAGAAAGTGTTAAGAGACGTTACGACAGCCCCAAACAATACGATACCAGATGCCTCTATGAGGAAGCACAATGAATGATTAGGTAATTCAGAAATGAACAGCAGACATCTTACTTCATTAGTGATCACTTGTAGACAAACAAATTACCCAGACTAGACAGATTGAAAGTCTCTACTCTGATGAACATATATGGCTCTAATCTTTTGCCCTGAGCATTATGTCTTTAATGGCTTAGATCTACTTACAAATCATGTTGCCGATCGTAATATTAATCATACAAGAAAAAATATGGCATTTCAATTGATTTGTGGGATAGGAAAAGAATTCAAGTCGGGTTTTGTTTAGTTCACTTATTGATGTGTGGGTAATTTGACTATAAACTTTCTTCTGGTATATTTAATCAGTTAACTATGTCTCTATCGTTCTCTATGTTTCTATTTATTGGTAAGCGCATGTTGTTTTATTACACCTTAATGAATAGTATAAGTTTAATGTGATACGTTCGGTCTGATACTGAAATAAAGTGGTGCGTATTTCGGCTTATGCTGCGATGAGTTTGATATTCTCACGACACAACTAGAACGTTTTCCCATAAACTGTGTTGCAACAAATGCATAGGTATCAGAAGATTTTATTCTACCAATGCTTGTCTGTACTATCAATGAAATAAATCGAAAATGAAATTAGCCACGGTGGTAAACTAAATACGTGCACCAGACTTTAATCTTGGTTCACTTGATGACTAGATGTCTGGTATAAGTCATTGTAAACATATAAAACATCGTCCCAAAATAACAACGCTGCAAACTTGGGTAACTAAAGATATGCTCCACACGCAAGCGGTGGTAATGGTTTTTCCAAAGATGTGTTTTATTCTTTCATTTTTTTCAAATTAAAGAGCAGGATCTTTTAGACCAGAAATCAGACTTTCATTTTAGCTCACTAAACCGAAGGCCAGCGGGGCTCATGTGATGCTCCTATGTCAGTCGTGCGACCGTCCGTCCGTGCTTAAGCTTTTTCTTAACATTTTCTTCTCCAGAACTATTTGGCCAACTTCAACCACACTGATGTAAGCGTATGCTACATGTGGTCTTCTCAATTATATCGACTATACATTGATATGACGAAATTAAGGAAATCACTTTCATATTGGCACTTTGTTAGAAACAAAATTCGAAAGGCACCTGAACATGGCTTAACAGTAATGTCCTGGATAGGTCGTTGTTTCAGCTACGATGTATTGTAGGAATGTATAAGTTTGCACAAAGAACAGCCATTGCCAATATATCACTTATTATAGGGACATTTCACAGATTTTTTGATAAATTTTATTTTCATGTGTATCTGAAGGAGCATATTTCCTTATAAAAATTCTAAAAAAAATCGAGTCAAAATAGAATCTATTACACCATTTTCGAGAAATATATATTTTGTGTTGAAATCAAACAAGTCCTAAGCAATATCAGATGTACACCGTGGATACGTGTTGTACACCTTGGATACGTGTAGAATTCTCTCTAAGCCCTATATGTAATGTTACTACAGATATAAGCTGGCCGTCATTTTAGGCATTTCGCAAATATAAGAGTTCTACATTTTTACTGTCGCCTATAAAAAAGTGCAATACCATGTAACTTATTTTTAATGTTCATGAAATTAAGGCAACTATCTCATTCGTGTGAAGGAATTTAACATAAAACACGCATTTCACGGTAAATGATGAAAGTGTAATTCAAGACACAGCCATTTTACGGTGAATTACTCTGTAAAAAACAGGTTTGGATCATTTGTAATACAGTGCGTATTCGTTGTTGTTGACTATAATAATGCTATCCACGAGCTAGAATATTACGACCGGATTACATGATATCATTGGTCATTTTACCTTTTCCAAACGTCGAAATTGTAGACTTCTGCTTTAGTTAAATGAGTGTTGATAAAGGTAGCATTTTTTTACAATATAATTTATGGGAAAATGCTGGTTATCAGCAGTTTTCTTTTATTACAATGTTTCTCTAAGCATGATACCTAATTCCAAGTGCGACTTTGGAAATGAAATAAATCGCAGATTAAATTTTCCACATGATTAACCCTTTCCCAAACGGCAAAAGTTTGTACCAGTCCAATTTGAAAGCTTCTGCAAATTGCAAAATATGTGGAAATAGCATTTGTATACAAGAAAATATTGAGGAAAAAGGAGAAAATTCTGAAATTCAGCATTTTCTTCGTTTGCATCAATGTTTTCCATAGCCTATTCTATTAGACACGTCAAAACCAGGTCTTGTTTGGAAAAGAGTTAAGATAGATTTTAGTTTAAGGGACATTCATTCTCATTTTACTTTTTAAAGTATGTATTGATGCCAAGATCGGTTACTCGTAAAAGGAAATGTGCTCTTTCAGATAAAAAAAAATGAAACAAGATGTGTTTGTGAAACCCCAATGCCCCCGAAATGGCTATTTTTTTCTAAAATGTAAAGTTTTAATGTAAAGGGTTGATAAGGGTTAACTGGTGACCTTGAGGAAGGCCAAATTGCATGAAACAGATATAAATCATTAAAAGGAAGTTGCATACCAAATTTGAGCTTTGTATGTCAAATACTTTGGAGAAAAGGCAAATGTTTAAGTTTTCGGACAGTCAGACGGACGGACGGCCGAACGGATGGACGTCCGGACGGGCAGACAGATAGACAGACAGACAGCCAGACTGTAAGCCCTGATCTCTCTATACGAGGGCATATACATGTACATGTAAGTCCCTTTTAAATCTAGGGGTTTCACTTCGATATGCGAGCTTGCTTTTAAGTGTTAATAAATCACTACTTATGAGGGACTGACGCCGACATAATAGACTCTTTTCATTGATTATTCTTTCAATTTGCAGTTATGTAAGGATTGAACAAGGTTTCTCACTTCCATATTAATTGCTAATTCTTCGGTGCATGATGAGATAGACATTCACCCTTTATAACTGATAGATTTATACCTTTAGATAGATAGGCTAGCACGACTTTTGATACATATTTTACCAATGAACAATCTACTTAGTTTTATGATGATAATGGTTGCTTTTGTTACTGCTGGTACTATTACTGTTGTTGCTGTTTATAGCTGTAAGAACTTAAATATGTCGAATACAATGCTGCAATTCGCCTATTGCAGTAAGTAATATATAGCAGACAAAAAAGGAAAAGAAACGTGAAATAGACAACTACATTTTACACTTATTATGAAGTTGAACAATTTATAGAAAGAATATTATCAATGAAGTATTACAACTACGGAGAACAAGGCTTTGGATGTCTAAAGTAATATCTACAGAATGAGGATCGCATGTTATATGTGTCTTTACATTTAAGGTAGAATACCCGTAATGTAGCCATTTTGAGAGTCTAATCCCTGGACTAGGCTCCATTTGACTGAAAACGACTGAGATGCGGGACTGATAACACAGGGCACCGTGAAGGTACTAGTTGGGGAGTTTAGTCTCCTATCTGAGTCATAAAAAATCGGATTTTTTCGAGTGGCGTCGTTACGTACCCGGACCTATTCTGGCTCGGTCGTAAACATTCGGCGATGGAAAGTTCCACCGCCGAATGTTTTCGACGTCGCCCTAATAATACCGACGTCGCGCAAATCTCATTTGGGGTAGACTACATTAGAAATGTAAATATGATGTCAGAGTATGTTTCGGATTCGCTGATATCTGTATAATTTTTCGTTACATACTACTTCAATAATACACACAATCCTCTAAGATCAGAAAACTAACGTAATGGCCAACAAACTAAAGACAATACAAAACTAGATGAAGATGTTGAATGTTTGACATTTGTGAAATAAATAATTCTTTAATCAGAATAAGAGAAAGCTAGGTTTCGTTCAATTCTTTTCTGTGATTTGGTGAATCAGACAGAAAAATGAATATAAACGAGTGGTTTACTGTCTAATAGTCTTCATCGTTATTGAATTCTGGCACAAATATTGCTGCTTCAATAACGAAGTATTGTTCTCTGCTTTGCTATAAATACGAATAGTTGTGGACATTGAATCACCATTTTCAATAGATACGTTTTGATGGGATTCATAATTTCTTATTCTGATGAGCTGAATATTCCATGCGACCGGTTTCGTAACGAAAATCGGAAGATTGGTTTAACTATTTATTGCCCATTGCTGAACCCAGTGATTTGGTAAGATAGAGCACATTTGAAAGTCAAGACAATATAATATATTAATATGTATTTAGATCGTTACATGGTGAATCGTTTGAATTTTGGTGTAATAAACATTACTTTTAAAAACAAAAGAAGTTCATTCTAGATTTTGCTGATTTCGCTGCTCGTAACCGAGTAAATCAAGCAAATTAAAATAGAAACAAAACAGTAAACCGTCTGACAGCATCCGATCTTTTTGGATACTTGTAAGAAAAGAATGCTACGACAGTCTGATATTTTCTATTTACAAGGTTTTTGGATAATCAGGTATTAAAACGTTTCCCTTTATTTCTTTTCGCAAAAAAATGTTTTAAATGCTTATCAAAGGAATATTTAATACCATTTACAGCTTTATTAGAACAAAAGTTTTGGTTTAAAAATAAAAATGTGGCTTTTTGTATTCAAAAACAAAAATGGAAATCGGAGTAAAATTGTCTTTGATAGACTCTTGAACAATTTTAACCCTTTCCCAAACCAGACCTGGTTTTGACGTCCCTAATAGAAAAGGCTTGGGAAAACATCGAAACAAAAGAAGAAACTGCTGATAACCAGCAGTTTCTTCTTTTGTCTCAATATTTTCTAAGAAATATTTTACACAAATTCTATCTTGAATAACTTCTATTTTGTCATTTGTGGCAGTGTTTTAAGTGGATCACCCTAAAATTTTGCCGTTTGGGAAAGGGTTAAGGAAGACATCTCATGATCCCACAGGTGTATCTATAATATGCATCGTCTTTCATTTCGAGTGAGCATATTGGCAAAATAAAGACAATACATGCTGTATCGAGATCGTCATATATCGTCACTTTTCTTCGAAAACCTCGTAATTGCAGCTTGTTTTAAGCTGCAGTTACGTGATTTTCCCTGAAAAGCAGCGATATGGTGAATTATTGGACTTTGATATAATAAACAATACTTAATCAAACAACTGAATGCTAGATTTCGTCCAATACCATACTCATGACTAGATGAATCAGACAGAAAAATGAATACAAACGAGCACTATGCTGTCTGATAGTTTACGTCTTATCGAACTCTGGCACAACAAAGACCGTGTTTAAGAAGTATTGTTCTCGGACTGTATGATCTAGTTAGCTATGCAAAACATTTGTAAAAATCGGACACTTACTGCATTTAAATATTTCCCTTTATGATTTGAACGTCTCAACAAAACGTACATTTTTTGTTTTACGTTTCTTTTTAAGCGGAATTTCGAGAATCTTCGTGAACAACATGCGTATTGTCTTGTTTGTTTAAGGAATGGTCGTATAAATTGTATGTTAAAATTACTGATGTGCATCATACCGGTATAACATGAGACCAGCGTTGCGATTTCTAAAAAAGAATGTAGCATCTTGTTTTCAAAACGTACAAAGAAAGAAGGCGGATTGTGTCGCTTTTCATAAAAAATTTCGTAACTGCAGCTTTAAACAGATTCATAAACTATACTCGTAGTTAAAAGTAAGTTTGGAGAGCGGTCATGTGACTTGCAAATTTTGTGTTTATTTTGCAGCACCAAATGCACAAACTTTCCCCTTTTTTGTGATGGTGAATGTCAAATGAAGTATTTTATTGTTCTAAATGTAAACATATGCCAGCAAATTTTAGTATTTTTTTTAAATTAAGATATTCTTGTCATAATTAGGCTAAAACAGGGTGGGTGGGGTAAGATAAAGTCAAATATCTTTTTTATTTGCGCTGAAAGATGCGCTGATTTTTGTTTAAAAAAGCTTTTGGTATCATCTTCAAAATATCCAAAAACAAAAATATGCATTTGGTAATTTTTTGGCGAATTGAAAAAAAGTTGCAAAATTTTCTCAAAAAAATGTGATTTTTCAATTTTTCCCGTATTTTTTTCCAGAAAATGGTTTAAATATTTTTCTTTCAATCATTTCATCCCATTTATGCATAAGTTGAGTCTCTAAATTGACATAACATTTGAAATTATCCATTCAGAATAACTTGCTATATGACTTTAAAACATAAGGGTAATTTTGCAAAAATGGTCATTACTAGTCAAGGGCAGATAACTCTGATACGAAAACGAGTCAGGAAACATACCCTGATTTTTTCTATATTTTGTTCAGGAAATGTTACTTTACAACATATGTACAAATAAAGAATTTCATTGGGTGGATAAAAAGTAACCCTCGAATCCAAACTTACCTTGATCTAAAGAAGTGAACGCTATAGTAGGCATTGTGGTACTTGTTTGTATTCCAACAGTGAAGCTTTGCATTCAGTTTGATTCATTGTATCTGTTTAAACTTCAATTCAAACTGATCAACCATTAAAGCTGCTATTTCCCAGATTTGGACCCAAAATTTGTCAAAAACAAACGAAATGTACACTTTTTAAGCTTTATATGACCTGATTAAATGATTACGACAAACCATTGAAGCAACGACTCATTTTTTCGCAATTTGATACCAAATTCATGAAGCGATGTCGAAAGTAGGTCAAAAACAGTAGGACTTACGACTTTCTTAAATGACGTCACAACATACATGATGACGTCATATTGAAATTCAAGTTTGAATCTCGTTTGAATCTTGGTCCGCGCTGTATGCGCATGCGTGACAGTAGAAAAATAAATTCAACCGCATCTGTGACGGAGTTGAATTTGGGTTTGGATTCTCCCTAAATTCGGCTATCTCTCTAATAATTTCGGCTCAATTTCTGTTTTAATCGCATATTAATAACCATTCTGAGGTGCCCAACACAAAAGTTTTGCATATTTTTAAAAAAAAAAATCATTTTTTGAAATTAGACCATCTGTTACCCTCCAGCTTTAACACAATTTTGAAAGTTTTCTGAAATTGTTGTGTCACGTGATTCCCATCTGTGATTCATGGTTATGTCCGATTCATCCAGTCACGAATAAAAATCGGACGAAATATAGCGTTCATTGTAGAAGGTATTGTTTATTAAATCGAAAGGCAATGATTTTTTGTGTTAAAAATAAACTTGGTTTACAGTTATTTTTGTATAAACCGTCAGTTTTGTTTCACAATCTCGTAACTACGGCTTGAATCTATACGGGCGAATTAATGTCCTAACTCATTTATTCTCGAAAGAGAAAGGGTTTATGTTGGATCAATTTTCATCAACAAGCAGTAAAGTGTTTGTATACAAGTCTACAGTTAAAACCGATAGACTATAGTTACGAAATAAAATGTACCTTTTCTTTGGTAAAATACACTAGAGAAGTAATACGTGATCTATAACCTATCAATGAAAGATTCATGTATAAAAATGTGAAGGGTATAATGTCCATTTCATCACACACATGTGAAATGGTCATTAATATGGAAGTGAGAAACCTTGTTCAATCCTTACATAACTGCAAATTGAAAGAATAATCAATGAAAAGAGTCTAATATGTCGGCGTTAGTCCCTCATAAGTAGTGATTTATCATAGGTCTTAAGTCAAAACGGATTTTATATGTGTTTATGGTGGTGAAATGCGTGGTTAAGCTTTTGTATATGAAGTAATTTCTATTTTTGACGTCCCATATACAAGCAAATTTTGGGAAAATGATGCATAATAAAATGCAGATACATGTGCTCTGCATCTGACTCATTACTGTATTAGCTTTAATCCTTTCCCAAACGGCATTTTTTATGACGATCCATTTCAAAAACTGCCACAAATGACAACATGGAAGTTATTAAAGATAGAATTTGTGTAAAATATGACATAGAAAATATTGAGAAAAAGGAGAAACTGCTGGTTATCAGCAGTTTCTTCTTTCGTTTCAATGTTTCCCAAGTATTTTCTATTACGGACGTTAAAACCAGGTCTTATTTGGGAAAGGGTTAATGTACACTAGTCCTACCATTACCAATTTTCATAATTATCTTCTACAGTAGCTTTCAAATTAGGAAGGTCTTCACTTCTGTCCTTTTAAAAAGACTAATGGCTTAATTCATGAAGCTTACTCTTACTTATTTGAAGTTACCTCAAATAGAATTGCACGAGTTTCTTACATTTTATCGTACAGCCAGCACGATGTTTTCATGAGAGTTCGCTCTTGAGGACAGGTTGGTATTCAAAGACATAAGGAGGGTTCGAAGCGACTTAACTAAGTTAGAATTTCTCGAGGCAAGAAGGTCGGACCTTGAGCTAAACTCATGCTTATTTTCTCCTACATTTTACGGATTTTTGAAAGAAAATTTGCTGGAATTCATGGTTTTGAAACATATTCTTCCATTAAATCAAGCTTTTGTGATATGAAAGTAAAATTTACAATTTTTGAAAATGCCAAAAACGCTTCTTCTTTTGACACCTTTTTAATTTTCATTCTAATTGTTTAATTTAAGACAAGTCCTATTTCAAATGTGCGGCAACTAACATTATGAATAAGACAAAAATGATATCGGAAAACTTTAAGAGAAAAAAGAAAATTGTTGATGATCAGGAGTTTCTCCTTTTCATCGATATTTTCTATGCTAGATCTATAACCCAATCATTTCCTTTTTATGCATCAAATATCTTGTCATCTGTAACAGCTATCAACATTAAATTGAATGATTCTAACGTTATCAGTGGAGTAGGGATATTCGGCTATTTTGTGAAAACATTATAAGAAAAGACGCGTATTTTAAAACCGCATAATAATTCTTTTCCATTGAAGTTTTCAGAAGCATTGGTCAGAGGATTAAAAGGGGGTGTCTCAAATCTGCCCACACATGACTTTTCTTTTAATTCTGCATGGTGATAAAGGACCATATACAAGCTATGAAAATGCATTTAGTTTCTTAGATAATCCAAACTGGATTCCAAAAAGCCACCTTGACTTATTCCCACTATGACATAAAACATGGCCCCTTTTTCATGCGTCGCAAAACTTTAGTTTTGTGTATTTTCAAGATCTGTCAATTGAATTTGATCCGAGACACATAAGGCATTACATTCATACCAGAAAAGGTATTTGAGGAAATTATTATGAATGTTTTTTATTGAATTAATCATGAAAAAATGCATATTTTTTAGCAAAATCTTGGAAAAGAGTAAAATTGAATTCTAAAGTTAAGTATGTTGGAGTCTTTGTCAAGATTCCATATCATCACAAACACATGCTACATGTTTCCTCTTACTTTGAACCAAATTATATAGACATCCAAAACCGGTAACAATGTCATATAATACATATTATTGATAAAGGTGATGTTTTGGTCCAAAACTTGTATTCAGTAAAAATTTGATTGTGCTCCTAAAAAAAATTTTATATTCAGTAAAATCAACTGTAGCATACAGTACAAACCTACAGCAATATTCATGCCCAAAAAACTCATTGGAAAAAACCCATAGAATTAATATAAATATTACTTATATTTACAAAATTACATGTATGGAAGCCAAGATAGGCATACATATACACATTGCAAGTTTTCTTTACTATTTGGTCACATTGTCTATATTTAGTGAGACTATGACATGCAATAAATGTCAAGCCAAATGTTATGAAATTGGAAAGACGCTTAGAACCGGTACGGTAAAGCATCAAAAGGTGCCCTTCCGGGTAACCAATACATATCCAAATATTTTGCTCTAAGCGCCCGTAATGAACTAACATGATATGGAAGGCCCCCTATGATTCAGTAAAAGACTGTTACATAATTATATCTTTTCGGTTACACAGTTGAAAATGGGCTTGTTTATTTCAAAACGCGGCCCTATTGGGATAAAACAGGGTGCAATTATTTCCTCAAATTATTTTTCTGACCATAGCTTAACCTGTATTGATACACAATTTATACACATTTCAATGATGTCATACGATTAAGATGTTGTTTAGCCATCAATAGCCCTTAAAAGTCACATGGGAGGTGGATTATCTGTTTCTTATGCAACACAACAATATTTTCACTTTTGCACGATTGTCAAATGCCATCAGAGAAATCGGTGCTTTTTCTTATTTGCTTTCTTATGTTTCAAAAGATCTATACATAACTCTTGCTGTAAGCTTTCATGAATCACAGCTGACTTGAATAATTTAAAATGATTTTTATAGAAAATTTCCTCTCTTTTTTGTAAAGAAGGTACACCTGGGACAAGATCTAATGTGACCCTGGACAAAAATATTGTAACCAACTTTGAAGTCTACCCCTTAGCAAACTTACGTACAAAATTTAAATCATAATGGCTGTGTAAAGCTTTACAAAAAGAGCTTATTTTTATTATATGAAATGTTTCCCCTTTTATGCTGCCACAGCAACAAAAGTTTATGACAAAAAGAAATTCTAATACACAGATTTGTACTCCTTTAACCCAAGGTTACTTTTTATCAAGTTTCAAAAAGATTTACATATTAGATTGGGAGAAAAAAGAATTTTTGAGAAAATGCCAACAGACAGACAGACACACGGACAGATGACAGGAAATAACTGAAAAAATACCTTGCATCTTGATTTATCCTCAGGTAAACTTGAATAACCAAAAAATTAAACAAAACATTTGAAAAAAGTCATTTTTAAAAAATCTTGATTTTGTCTATTCTTGGAAATGTGCACTGTTCAGGGGGAAATACCAAAAGCAACATTTTACCGGTTTTATTTTTTCTCGATATTTCACGATAATCATCAGTATATTTGTGCGCAACTTTTACATAATTTTCAAATCTTGACAAAAACTGGAACAAAGAAAATTTTTGAACAGAATTTGCTTAAAGTATTTAAAAACAATGAATTTTTGGGTTACCCCCTTACATTTGTTGATATGAAACAATATTTTTGTACATGATTATTTATATTTTTGTTTCATACAGGATCACGGACTACTGGGCATTATTTTTAGAATAAATTACGCGATGAAACTAACAACCAGAACGCTTGCACACTGTTTTAATCAGGGTACCCTCTTTTTTCATGGTGAAAACTTAAAATTCCGAGAAAATTGTTTTCTGGAATGTGCGATTTGAAACATTTCATGAATATGAACCGTTATCTAGTGTACTAACTTCACGCCAAATTTCATTTAATTCCGAGCGTGGGCAGACTCCCATGTTATTTTTCCTATTCGTGAGAGACCCCCTTTCGTATTTTGCCCAACGGATTTATCTATGATGACATGAACAACATTTCCTAAAAAAATAGTTTATCTATGAAAATCACTTGAATCAAGCGATGTTTCGACGAAACGGGTATGAAGGGTTGTATAAGATTATAACAAATTAAGAAAAGGGTTAAGAAACATTTCCTCTATAAAGAAAAGAAAGATTTTGACTGTGAATACCACTTTGTTACTGAGTCTTTCTGATCCGGGGATCCCGTGCTAACGGCGTAATCAGTAACTTCAGGCGTCCTTTGTTGAGTTTGACTGAAGTTTGAGTCAAGTAAATGTTCATGTATTAAGCCATAAGCCTCCGCCAGAACTTGGACTGATTTTCGTGAGCCCGACTACACCCGAGTATGCCAAACAATCCACAATCCTGACACATGTCACGTGATCATCATCACGTGAATTTCGCTGCGGTAGGGATAGCGTGCCTCTGACGTAATCACTGTTTGGAGGTTGACAATGCTCTGTGTATGGATGTAAGCGTCTACAGTTGGCGCCACATCGTATGGCACAATATTTATATTTTGTTCAAATGTAATTGAACGTTCAACAAAACATAAACACGTGCCGTACGATGTGGCGCCAACTGTAGTTCTGCGTATAATGTTGAAATTACAGATAGAGCTATGTTCAGCATCGAAATAAAAATGGAGGAAAATGAAATATGGAGAATTAGGACAAGCTTTATTTCAATGAATACCAGTCCAATTTTCGAATTGATTTTCGCGAAATATATTCATTAAAACAAAAAGATACTGTGCCTTTGAAAGTTCATGTTAAAACCTCATGTTTGCGAATTTCTGTTGGTGTCGGCCTTTTACTTTCGAATTTATATGAATTGGAAGAAAAAAACAGAGAGTTACAATAATATAAGGATAGTATTAAGGTAGTCTACCCCTAATAAGATTCGGGCGACGTCGGAAATATTCGAGCGACGTCCAAAACATTCGGCGGTGGAATTTTCCACCGCCGAATGTTTACGACCGCGCCAAAATAAGTCCGGATACGTAGCGACGATGCTCTAAAACAAATCCGATGTTTTAAAAACCTCAAAATGGCAACATTACGGATAAGGTGACCTTATCATTACCCTTAAGGTGACAGTCTTCCATTACATCATTGTGTTGAGTATGCGGCTACCTTGCGCCATACTTTAATCCATTCAAGAAACAGAAATTGAGATCAATCAAAGGAAAATAATCATCTAGCATGGTGTTTATAATATCAAAAATTTAATATAATTCAAGTAAAACGTTTAGAAGGAGGAAAGACACGACATCATACTCTGTCGAATAAACCTACATTTTATAAAAAAGGCTGAATTGTATGAAAGTTGCTAGTGTGCTTCTGATAAACGTTAGTACATACGTAAGATAACCCCAATTGATAAAAGTAATTGACTTAATTCTCAAGTAAAATGGTTGGATTGGCATGTCATATAACTTTCGCAATTTATATGCGTGTACTGTTTTGAGGGAAATTTAATTGTCACCCTATCGATGTCCCGTGGTCTTTTCTATCATATGGACCTTGTCCATATTCTCCTTATTTCATTTTTGTAGAAACCGTTACCTGTGATTTCATTATCATTATGCTGATTTTTTAATGAAAAAAACACTGTTTGTTAAGTATCTTGATAAAAAGAAATGATAAGTGAAAACTCACTTTTTTGGCCAAATGCATATAGAACTAGTCATGGACTATTTATCTGGTACTTGTCTTTGTCATTTTGAATTTCTTAAGTGTAAATCGATTGTTTGCATAGCCTACAGACTATATTTTAAAGTTAAAAAAGATTAAGTCAAATAATGCACTTTAATTGCATGAAAATAACCGTAAGCTCCATTATATTTCCAATACCCTTGCTCTATAAAGTGGTGATGTCTTTGATATTAACATGGTATGTGCGTTTTATGTTTAATTCTTTCGCATGGTTGACATAGTCGCCTTAATATCCTGAACATTTAAAATAAATTACAAGATTTTGCACTATCGTAGACGACAGCGAAATTTACGACTCTTACATTTGCGAAATAACGAAAACCAATGGCAGGTTATACACGGTGTATAATCACGTGACTCAGAATTTCTGATAATCTTCAATATCTTCTTTAATACTTGACCAATTTGAATTCGGTTTGAAGCAGAGAATATGGAATTTATTAAAAAATCAACTGATAAAAGTTATTGAAGATAAACCAAAATTTTGGTTTACCTTCAATAACTTTTTTATCTGTAGATTTTTCAAAAATCAACCACGTTCATCTAATATGTGTCTTCTGTTTACATTCTCTGCTTCAAACCGAATTCAAATCGGTCCAGTACTTACAAAATTGATGAAGATTTTCTGAAAATATTGTATCACGTGATTAATCACCGTGTTATACCTATCGCAACATTCCAAAATCAGAATTACATAGAGTGCAGCAAGTATTGGCATATTTGAATGGATTTACGATTGAAATGTGTAACTAGCAATGACTTTTCTTTGAATAAAGTATAAATCTAGAAAATATATACTAGAGGAAAAAAGAAACGCGAGAACGATTTTGTTCATAGGTTTTTTTTCTAAAAATCACCATGATTTTAATATTATTTGAATGCACTGTAAAACTTCATCATTTGACTTTCATGTGTTAATATTGAATTAAAGTCATAGGTTACAGGTCCCGCCAATTAGCGGTTAAAGAATTCGGTTTTTCGTTAACGATCTGTAGAAATATGTACTTACCATTTATATATGCAATTAAGTTTTACGAACTGAGAATGAAATGCAGAGCCAGAGGCGAAATTTGAAAAGTGCCAGTAATTCCTAATCTGTGTTACATTTCCATTCCAAATATAAATATAGGCATTTTCACTGGTGGTGAACTAAAACAATTTTCGCGACTACAAGGTATAGATATTTTGCGATTAAATGTGAGTTTATAGATTTTTTTCTAATGACAATGAACTTGTTCTAAAAACAGACCGGGCTTACCGTTTTGTATTGACAAACTGTCGGTGTTGTTATAAAATCTTGAACTACGGCTTCGATAAAGCCGTAGTTACGATATTTTATAACAACACCGACTGAATACACTGTATTCGCGAAAAAACGTCCGACGCTTTGTCCGAGTTCCCCACCAGTGATTTTGTATGGTTTAGAATTTTGAAGTAATGCATACTTATGGAAATATTTGACAAAAATGTTCAAAATTACCTCCCTTGCTTATGAAAATAAAGTAAAATAATATTTGTGAATATTTTCTTCTTGAAGCATAATCTTGAAATCCGGCCTGGTGAATCAACTTATGTGAAGTGTATTTACAAGTGTGTGTAATTTGATGCATTTCATATGGCTAGAAAGTGGTGTTTTCATTCTCAGTTCGTAAACCTTAAACTGTCGATCTTCGGGAACAAATGTCGATCTTCGGGAACAAATGTCGATCTTCGGGAACAAAGAACTTGCAAAAAGTGTTACCTTGATCAGCCTGTGAACCTTTCAAGCTGTCGAAACTGTATAAGAACCGTTTTATAAGTCGTTGTAATTGGTTAAATTACAAAAACAATACTGATATTTGAGAACGCTCTGCAATTTCTCTTTCTAAATTATACTAGCAGAGTATAATAAGATGAGATTCGTGTTTACCACGATGGAGATTGTGCATCATAGGGTGGATAACAACTACAGTCAAAATAATCTAGAAATAGGTCAAATATTTTGCATTTATTTCTGCGTCAATTTTCAAATAGTTTGCATGTATCCCCACCTTACTGGGCTTTTTTAAGATATATAAATTATTTGTGGAATCCTTTTTCCTTTTTTCCAAAAATTGATCCCAATCGTCCAGAAAACGAAATGATAACAACTTCGGACAAATTTGCCTCGCTTCGGATAAGAAATTATGCAATAACGTTCTTATTTATGAGTTAATTTTCGAACGGTTTGTTGCATGTACCCAGTATGACTGAGCCATTTCCTCAGACTTATTAGACAACTCATGATACTTGTCTCAAAAATTGGTCCCAACCGAACAGAAAAACGATTTTCATTCATGTCGTTTTTTCTGGTCGGTTGTGAATCCTACCCTTGGTTACCTAACCTGAGGTTTTTTCAGGGTCACGTTTTATTTGTTTACAATACCTTATACCAGACATCTTGTAATCTGGTGCACCAAGATTAAAGACTGGGGCATAAATCTAGTTTACCACTGTGTCTAATTTCATCACCGATTTATTACACTGATAGTATAGACGAGATCTTAGTAGCATAAAATTCCTTTGTTTTCTGCGTGTTTGTAGCAATACATTCTGTGGGAAATACGCACCTTTTCATTAAAGGTCAACTATGAGGGATATGTGACCCGTCACGCTAAAAGGGACCTTATCCGAATACCCAAAATCCAAATTTTGACAAACTTGTCAGACTCATCACAGGTCAATCAGATCACGTATGCAAAAAATTAACATGTAGTAAGATAAGAAAACATTCCGGGTTTAAAAAATTACATAAAAGTGAAAAGTGTCGGCCCCTGTCTGGCTGCGCGGACTGCGCAGACTGACTAGGGTCGATATTTTTCACACACCCGATAAGGTCCCTTTTAGCGCGACGGGTCACATATTTTCATTTCAACAGCGTGAAAAGTAGCCAAAAACAACATTTTCATGTTTAAAATTTACCCCTCCGGTTAATAAGTAATAACACGTAGACAACTGACCTATTTGAAAAACCGACTAGAGTGATCGTTCTTGATAGAATATTTCCTTTGACAAGATGAGGCGTCATTGAAGTCCAAAAACAATAACACCATATGCTGATCGCCATCGTCATTTTTGCCAGTTGCACATACATTACCGATTTAAACTAGAAAAATGTTAAATGAGCAGATAAAGATCTGTTCAAAATGATATAATCCAATATAAACTGACACGATTTAAAAACGCAAAAAAGTACTTTTACAAATGGCATCTCCTACATCTTTCAAAACCGATGCATAGCCATATAAAATTGTAATTGTTACAATTGTTAACGTAACAGGACAGAAAATGACCTTTAAGCCACGAATAATGCCTGTATGGACGTCAGATTATGCCAAAATGCACGTTGAGTCAAGAGCCTGGCATTGAACATCGACGGCAGCGAACCCAGTGTTTTCACAGGCGTTTTTTCACCATGTCGCAATGTATAGGCCGCCTGCGATTACCAACCATAGAGTTTGCTGTAGACTAAGCCGTCACAAATCTGTTGCGTTAGTGACGTTGACGTATACAATTATGTTGACGTACAGTTGTTACACGCAGCTGACCGGGACGTGGGTGGTCTGTAAATCTTCCCGTGTTGTTTACACGTCTCATAAACCTTGGAACCGTCGATTCGGCTGCATTAAAGCGTCTAGCTACCTTCATTTGCGAAACACGGCAAACAAAAAGCCAAAAACTCGGTTCCTTTTTCGCAAAGTAAGCCTCAGCATTTTATACACAATTCTCTTTCGTTGTTCTCGTATGTTGTCAATAAGTAAATCAAAGTGGCAATCTGTACACAAAAAATTTTAGTGATTTAACACGTTGTCTGAATGCACGAGACACACGAGCATTTAGTGATGGGCGGTTCAGATGTCCGGATAGTTTACAGAAAACACGACAAAATTGCTGGGGCGTGAAGCGTATACATTGTCTCGTACATGTCCCCCAAATATGGTGACGAACGAGGCAATAGAAAAGGAATGGTTAATGAAAACGTGTTTTTGCGTTTTTAAATCATGACAGTTTAGAATTTATTTAGAAAAGAAAAAAAAAATTAATTGGAATGCAAACAATAACAAATGGGTAAACAAAGACCGCTGTAATTGGACATCGAGTCGTGAGCCGCGACGAAAGGTTACGGTATATTCCAATACATGTAAATAGGGAGGAGTGCCTATTTTCCAATGAATAAAAGCGAACAATGACAGGTATTGCGTGCTGTTCACGATGTCGTGTGAGTTCAGTAGCTGTATCCAGATAGTGCTTCGTCGATTTATTACAGGTAGACGGGTTCGAGTCACATATTTTTATAATTTGAAATCCCTCCTCCCCCGTCAATTTAGACTCGCTGATCTTTGATCATTCACAGGTCGTTGTCTATCTTTAGGTATAATAGATTCACTATTGAACGAGAATAATTTCAGTTGTTTTGATAAAGCAATTCAACTGTAATTATTCTCGTTTAATAGAGAATCTATTATATACTAGGACAAACAAGAGCTGTCACTGTAAGATGACAATGCCCCCGACACCGCTTTGATTTTAAATTATGGCCAATCTATGTTCAAGGTCAAGGTCATCCAGGGGTCAAGGTCACCAAAGTATGTGCCTACAGAAAGGTAATGTACCAAGGAATGTTGTGGTAAAGTATGAAGCGAATATGTTAAGTAATAAGGAAGTTATGGCCAATGTTAAAGTTTTTGGACGGAATGACGGACAGACAGACGGACTGACGGACGGACGGACGGACAAGTCAAATTTATGATGCCTCCCTATCGGGGGCATAAAAAGATACGCAACCCAAAATTTTCATAATATTTTCGACAAAATATGTTTTTAATGGCTGTTGAGTACATTTTTAATATACCTGAATCCATACGCATAAATACAGTGCCATTTTCTTCAGATGTCGTACATTCATCACGTGATACATGGTAAATTGTTAAAAACTGCCGTGTTTTCTAGATGACTACTATCAAAACAAATTTTCATCAAACACAAGCTAGAACATAGACAAAGAAGACGTCAAAGCGTTCACACACTTTTCACTACGATACGCATAGCAAGGCTAGGCCAAAACCAACGCCTTACTGCAGTACAGATGTTGTTGGTGGTAAAGGTTGAAAATGTTGTCGTAAGACATTGATGGGGCAAAAAATCGACACATTTTTGACTGTATACGTTGTTGGCTCTCAAATGGACCACAACCGATTGAGCACGAGGCGGACGTGCAAGAGATATGACGTCAAGGCAGGACCGAATAATCACGTTAACCCCACCTACGGGATAGGTTTAAGACTGCAACGGAGACCGCTAATAACTCGTATGGACTTCACAACATTCGAATATCGGACCAAATTGAACGAAACAGATTGTTTTTTTTTTCGACCTCCGTCCAATTTTTTTGTCGTATTGTGTTGACGCTCGGTTTAAACTGGGTATTTTCTTACTAATGAAATTGACTACCAAACAGATTTTGTGAACTTCACAATGTGAAATGTTATTGCTTTAAATGTATTAAGTTTTGTTTAAATCTGATTTTATGTCTTTGAGTAAGAAGGAATATAAATGAAGTTGCGTTTCTTTTTTGTTTCAGTATATAATAGATTCGCCATTAAACGAGAATGATTACAGTTGTTTTGATACAGCAATTCAATTGTAGAAATTCTCGTTTAATGGTGAATCTATTATAAGTACACTTACTTGACCTATGTTGATATACGAATTTAGGCACGTGACGCTCTACACCCACCCACTGAAACATGTATCCACGTTGGACAACAGACGCCCACAAGGATTTATGAAAACAAATTACCTTATAAGGAAAACTTGAATCTTTGTTATTGCTAAAGAATCCAATATTTTAAGGTTCACACACTGTATTGTCCAGCAAGATTAACCTGGGACAACTTAATTTCCGTGTGCAAAGTCCGTTAGTTGAGTGTCTTAACAAAACAAAGCCGATGTGGGGTCATTACATATGCAGATGTCCCGGGTTAATCTTGCTGGACAATAGAACTACAATAGTCCCAGCCGAAAATCACAGTGACGTAGGCTGATGTTTACTGCTGCAAAATCAATCAATTCGTCTGATTTGCACCGTTACAAATACGAACAGAGTTGATTGGTTGTCAAGTATAAATCCACAAGCAAAAATTGACAGTGACATAGTTTTGTGTTTATCGTTTACAACCAATCAACCAGTTCATTTATCACGTGCACATTGAAAACGGTACAAATGAGAAGAGTTTATTGGTTTAGAAACAGTAAACACAAAACTACGTCACTTTCAATTTTTGCTTGTGGATCTATAGTAATCATTAGCCCACGTCACTGTCATTTTCGGCCGGTACTATTGTAATACGTCATCACATAAATAAACAAATCGGACGATTCTTATCGCGGTCAAACATCTGGTACTTTGGCTACTCACTCCATGGACTAAGCCCCAGTAGACTGGAAACGTTTATAATATCCACTGATAACGCAGAGCTACTCGAAGTAGCTGTTTTACTGCACAAGTCCTAGGACTATACTGTGTTCAACGCGTAAATGCTTTCGATTTTGAAATGACCGTCTATGCATTATACTGAGACCCATTTTCCAACGAATTTTGAGAAAATCAGCAAAATCTTAATTTTTCTAATAGTTGACATTTAAAGTTATACCAGGCTGGACGTTTATTATTAAACTGATACTTCTCTCGGTGCTTAAACGTATAATAAAACACACCCTTATTGACACAAAAACAGACATTTTACTGACTAAATATACCATAAGTTTTCTTGAAAATACCTTAACATGTTATCAAGTACTGAAAACAAACGCTGTCCAGAATTTATCGGACTTCATTAATAATTTTTATTTCTTATCCCATAAATTACAATAATGTACACTTTCTTGAATGCTGAGTGTTTTAACTAACAATTTCTTGTGAAACCGTGAAACCAATATTATGACCCAAATGATAAAATACTGTAACAGGAAGTAAGCCATTAACCCTTTCCCAAACAAGAACTGGTTTTTACGTCCCTGATAGAAATAGTTTGGGAAAGAATTGAGGCAGAAGAAGAAAATGCTGATAATCAGCATTTTCTCCTTTTGCCTCAATATTTTCTTTGTTGTAATATACTCAAAAGAAAAAGTTTAGTCAGTATTTTTGATGGTCAATTATTCGGCCAAAATACAACATATCAGTGTAAAATTTCACACTATATTTATTCAATCAACGCTTAACAAATATCTTCAAATAATGTTGCTAAATTTTAGTTTTTAGGTTTGTGCTAAAAGAATTTCAAACTGTAACAGGTGCACTTGCTGCAGTTAAGGCGCAAGTATTTTTTCTGTATAAATGTATGCAAGCCAAAGACAATAGCCTAGATACAAAAAATCCACAATAAAATTGCCCAGCAGGCAAAAGACGTCACCCAGACGTCTTTTTTTGGTTGAATAGTGGTCACGACGTCATATAACCAAATATCGACCAGAAAAAGACGTCTGTTTCCGGACGTAAAAAAGACGTCCTAATAAGACGTTTTTATGACGTCTTTTTCGGGGTGTGGTCGCGACTTCAACCTGAACACAACGTCTCTCCACAGACTTAATTTCAACGTCATCTTAATTACGTCTTAAGGACCTAGATTTATTGACTAAATTCCAATAATGATGTTTTGTAAACACTTATTTCCTATTGGAAACTTTTAAAGTTACATGATACTTACTCCGTAACAGTATCTATTGTGCACTCTTTGTCTACAAATCAACACAAGTGTTCCGCATGGCTGCTTGGACCTGACGTCCCTTACAGAAATGAAAAATGTGCTGCAAATTCGCAGCAAATTTGCCGCGAATTTGCCGCAAACAAATTAGTTCGCTAGAAGGGTTTGCCGGAACTTCGCCGATGTTTACCGCTAGCTGCAACCTTTCTGCAATCTTGTCGCAAACACATATCAGTTCGCGACAAGTTTGTCAGAAATAAGAAACTTTGCTGGAAGTTCGCAAGATAGTCGTCTATCGAATCTTTTACTTGTAGTGTGCAGGAACTTTGCAAGAAATCTATCTTAACCATTAATGAATATCGTGTAGTTTGCTAGAGGTTTGCCATTCGAATATTCTCGGATCTTATCGTTACTCAAGATCCCACGTTCCAACGCGGCAAAAGGTTGCAAACAGTCTCGAGTGTCGCGATTGGAGGTTTGCAGGAAATTAATCTTGGCCAGTGCTCATTCAATGAGTTAAAAATTATTTCATATACACATAGAAACATTGATAGACTCACAATTTTGCATCAATACAGGTATAAAGATTGACATCATTTTTTATAAATGTAGATTTACAAATAATCTGTATTTTGTCAAGTTCTTGTCAAGTTTTTGTCAAGTTCTTGTACGTATAACTTCAAGTATCATTGTAGAATTTAGATGCCAAGATTTCATGTTGATCATCAAGTTTGAAAATTTAGAATGAATGACAATCGAACAATTCATGATCAGAACAAGCAAACAATTTAGAATATCAAAGCAGGTTCTAATGTGTAACCAGATAGACACTCACTATGCACTAGGACAAATTATACATCTCTTTCTGTGGAATGTGATTCTATTTTTAGACTGTTTGCATTGTCCAAAATTAGGTCACATGACTTGACTGAATGACCTGCATGACCCAATTGTGAATGGCAAATTACTACACTGATCTATTTTCTATTTAAGACTTGATTATTTGATTTTTTTTGCATAGATCGTACAAGTCATTTATTTTATATAATGACATGATAATTGTAGACTATTCCAATTGATATTTAGATCTTTTTTATCGTCATTATCGTGATTGGAAGGAACTATTTTCGTTGTGCGGTTTGCAAAATACCGGTATTGGCTTCAGGCTGCAATAGAGAGACTACGCTCTCTAAAAATCGTTTTATTTCACACTGATATGCGAGATCACATTTATTTCCAGTCTACTAAATCTAATAAATCCAGTCTAATTTCAGGGGCGGTCACTCTAACAGTCTAACCATTATTCGGAAATATCGTAAAAAAATCAAAAGAAATTTGAAGCTACGGCAGATTTAAGCGTAAGTATGAACACAAAACTATCGTTTTCGTATCATTGAAGGGTGTTTTTATGTATTAACCATGTAATTTTATCCTTATTTTTGACATTTCACTGATAATCATTAAGCGGCAATTTCGTACCATAACAATTTCGTACCATTCGCGGGAATAGCCCCTGTCTCACAGATCTGCGTTCTTTTTGCTCTTGTACATGGTCTTGTCTGTTCTGGTTTCTATTTTCAGGATTCAGATAACTTTGCAATGTTTGAGACGTGAACGAAGATGGGTGGTAACTGCATTTGTAAACAGGGGCTGAGAATCTCATAAAACATTTGACCTGTTGGCATTTACATATATCAAATCTCAAACCCGTGCTATGATGAACCTGTTTTGTACTTTTGACTCCATGGGTAGTTAGGCTAAGGGGGTCAATTTACTCCAGAAAATAAAGATTTAACATTTGACATTTTTAGCCGTTACAGAAGCGCTCAAGAACTTGTTAAACACTTCTGGAAAATGTGATTCCAGGTCGGACTAGCATTAGGTAGAGAAAAAGGAGATTCAGTGAAAACTGACTTCAGTGATGTGGGAGTCGTAACGGTTGTCAATCCAGTTCTAGAATGTGGTCAATGGAAAATCGGTAGAATCGTGCAGTCTTATCGGGGAATCAATATTTGCACATCGTATATACCAACAATCCTGAAGGTGCGGCACGGCACTGCCAGTTACAGGGCTGTGTCTACTAGTAAACAATTCAGTATAAATGTGATAGTGAAAAGTGTGATAGGGGCCATCATAGGGCCCCCTTGATAATACCCTAATAGTGTTTTCAGTGAATTGGCGATAACAATGCCCTAGTGTAGAATATTGTTTTTCTTTTTAATGAATGGTGTAAGAAAAATCTACAGTGGTAAATAGTCCATAGAAAATTCCATCAAGAAAATGGACCTCTACAAGATAATCAACAAAAGATTCCCGGACAACAGGCTGAGAAATCATTTCTACATGTGTGAAAAGACAGAAAATTTGATATACAGAAAGAACAGTACATTCAGCACCGAGCGGAGACAATCACAAAGCATCAACTTTAAAGACTTGATGAATCAACAAAGTGTTTGAAATTGATTTAAAAAATGTTTATTGAGATTCTAAGATTAATACATTGTACATGTCAAAAATGATTGTATGATTGATTGTGTTTGTCAGGGCAGTCAATGCATAGGAACATTGGGTTGTTTTGAAATTTCCAAAACAGCTAGAATTTAGACTGATCCAGAGCTAAAGATGATAAAATGAACGTCAATAAATAAAGTAATTTATGTTAAAAATATCAAGAAAATATTTAGACAAAAGGAGAAACTGCCGTCTTTTGTCTAAAAGTTTTCCCATGCCAATTTTGTTACTTAGGGATGTCAAAACCAGGTCTTGTTTGGGAAAGGGTTAAAGAAAAGCTCTATTTTCACACGTATTCTGATCAAAACAGGTTGTTATAATTTACTGTAGGGAAAAGGCCCCGGAAAGATATGTGAGCACAAAGATTAAATATTCCATTCTAAAGTATAAAATGTGTATGTTATTACAGAGAAAATACATATATTAAGGGGAATGAGAAATGGCTGATTATCTGCAATTACTTCTTTTCTCTCAATGTTTTCCCAATTTTATTCACACTGGAGACATCAAAACAAGGTATTGTTTGCGAAAGGGTTAAATTGTATGCCCTCGAACCTGACAACATTGTGCTACAGTCACATTTATAGCCTCTTCCGGTTTAAACGACGAAACGCAATCAAAAATAATTGCAAATCATTGAAACATAGACTTTTAATTTCGTTATAAATATTTCCACTGCGTCCAATCGAACATCACACTTGTTTGCAGCAACAGTTTGCAACAACTTTGCGGCAAATAGTTTGCAAGAAAACTAATTTGCATACGAAAAACCAAGTGGCGGCAAATTTGCAGCAAATAGTTTGCAGGAAGTTTGCGAGAAGAATTTGTACCAGTTTGCGGCAACTTTTCCGCAACAGTTTGCGGCAACTTTGCAGCAACTGTTTGCGGCAACTTTGCAGCAAATAGTTTGCAAGAAAGCTAATTTGCATACAAAAAACGAAGTGGACGCAAATTTGCGGCAAATATTTGCAGCAAATTCCCCGCAAACTTGCAGCTTATTTGCCGCAACTGTTTGTGTCAGGGCTTTTATTTTGGTAACGAAGTGTAACTTGACAAATCTCCAAAAGGAACAAGCATTTACAAAAAAAACACTAGTCTGCAACTTTTACATTAATTTTGACTCATCTGTTGTTTTACACATTAAACAAAATCTGTTAATAATGAAATTTCAATAAACTTTCATGCAGTAATACATTTTTGAAAAATTTGATACCAAATATGCCAATAGTTTTGTTACATAAGTATTCAAAATGTTCTACAACCAAATGCACAGTTTGTTTTGAATGTCAGTATATATTACATATTTTTTCAAATATTTACTCCAGTTCAGTGAAAAAAAAGAAAAAAAAGTTTGAGGCCTTAATCTAAATAATGATCCTTAAATTTTGTAACGTGAAAAACTGAAGATACGGACCAAAAATTTCTCTCTTTTTGTGACACGAAACAACTAAGTAATTGTCAAAACCTTGGTGCTTGTACTTGATGTGAGTAACGGACCGTAGCATTACTGTCAAGATCTTGGTAATAAGTGCAAGTTGGGTGTTTGACAAATACTATAATACGTTTGCAAGGAATTGATTTAATATTAAAAGAAAAAGATCACTATTGTTGGCGCAAATTCGTATGGGACATGTTTTCATTTTGTCCAAATGTAAACAAGACAGTGCTGTATAAAAGATGAATAAATTATTTGTAAGTAGTGACATAGACATGTTGAAAATTTAGGTACAGTAATGGAGCGGTCTGTTCACTGTTCAGAGTTTTCTGTGTTTTATCGAACAATGTTTTGTTTACATTTGAACAAAACGTAGACATGTGCCATGCGATACTGCGCCAACAATAATTGAATAAATGTTTTTTTAATTCAATATCTTTAGTGGTAAACCATATTCCTACATGGTATATTAGGTGCTTACATCTGATACCAAAGCTAGTTAACCCTTTACCAAAAAAGCAACATTCTAGGTTGTTTGAATTCCAAAGCTTCTGCAGAAGACAAAATGGGTGTTGATAAAAATTGGATTTGTTTACAATGCAGCATAGAATATATTGAGGCAAAAGGAGAAAATGTTGATCATCAGCATTTACTTCTTTGCTTCAATCATTCTTTTACTTGATCATTCTGTCATAACTGGGAAATGTTTTGGAAAGGGTTAATGATGAAGATTTTATTTCATTGACTTTTTGTTATCAAAGGCCAACAGTTAGTGTTAAATGATTTTATTTTAATAAAATGTAGCTTTATTATAAACATGAAGTTGTAGGTAATATTCCTTTCTTCCCAATCATACTTTGTATCAATTCGCTTGTAACCCTTTCCCAAGATTAGAAAATTGTTAAAAAAGATTCGAGACTGGTAGCTGCTGCAGACATCAAGATGAACGTAGTCAAAAATAGGATTGTTTTAAATTATATAGGTAAAATGCTGACAAACAGTATTTTCCTATTTTGTCTCAATGTTTTCCAAATTTCTATTGTGTACATCAAAACTATATAGACCTTGTCTGGGAAAGGGCTGATTTAATCCATGATACAGTGATATATGAGATATTGAACACCCTATTTTTTTTTCAAATATTGTGGAAAAGAGAGTTCTAAGTAAATGCTGGTAACAAATATTTAATTCTCATCTAGACCAACAAACTCTCAACCATTCCACTAATGAAAAACTTTAAGACTAGTACAAATTTAGTTGTTGATAAAAAAAGGCTTTCACAGAAAATAGTACCTATACAGCTTTTAACATAGACATCCTTGTGAAAAAGCAGAAATTGCTGGTTGTCAGCATTTTCTTATTTCGCCTAATGGGTTTCTAAACTTACAGCATGTATTCAGCTGACAAAAGTGGTCGGTTTTACGTTGAAAAGACGTCTTTTAGAGACGTTGGGAAAACGTCTTTTTCTGGTTGAATTTGATATAAGGAAAGACGTCTTAACCAGACGTCTTTTCAACGTCATTAAGTGACATTGTTCAGACGTCTTTTCAACGTCATTAAGTGACGTCTTTTCAACGTCACTTAATGACGTGGAAAAGACGTCGGGAAAAGACGTCTTTCCTTATATCAAATTCAACCAGAAAAAGACGTCTTCCTGACGTCTCTAAAAGACGTCATTTCAACGTAAAAACGACCACTTTTGCCAGCTGGGTAGTACCAGGTTACATGATCTTAGCACCAGGCTTAATCAATTTGGCCAAAAAATGACAATGTTAGAGACCATCTACCTAACCTACAATCTCTGGCGGTTTCCTAGAGTTTGAACTTGGCAAGCACTTTCAGCTTAAGCATTTGTGTAGTTGTTGTCAAAAATGGGCACATGCATGAGATTTTGGTCATTGATACCTCTGAAAACAGCGTATCTGGAATAAACGTTAATTGTGACGTCATCAAGTTGCGTCACGTCCAAACTGACGAAAAACATAGAAAATTGACTACACTGTAACCAATTTGTTCAATAATGACATTTTGTTTAAAAAAGTCTGTCTTTTACTTGCCTGGCCATTTATCCTATTTCGAGCATTGGCTGAGCCAGATCTCAGGCATTTTTTGACAAATAATGAATGTCCGTTATTTTTTCCTAATTGTCTGTCTACAATAAATAACTTTGTATCAGTGGTTTACCAGCTACTGGTCCTGATAGAACGATTTTTTAAAAACGCAGTAAAATGCTAGGAGCAACAGGTTGGGTGCGTAAGTCACCATAATCTACTGTAAATTCCATTAAAAAGAAGTTTCCTCACTCACAGTCAACAGAGAGACTTCTATTCTACCATGAATTGATACAAAGATCGATTTTTCATGTCAATGACCAGGAATTTAGACTCTACAAAAAGTCGCTCCTGAAGCTTTGACTTTTCAATTTGACCCCTTTTGGAATGAATTGTCGAAAAGAAGGTTAAGTAAAACATGGATGCCAAATGAATTTCATCGACTTGTTCTAAACTGGTTGAAGATTGTTATGAGTAAAATTTTTGGCATTGTAAAACGTTTTAGACAAAATTATTGACCAAAAACTTTATACTGACTAAACTTTTTCATCTCAGTGTATACAACTTTCATACACAAAATATTATTATTTTGCAGTCTGCAACTCCTTGCCCATGGAAGCAGTTCCAAATTTGGCCATTTGGGAAAGGGTTAAGGCATTCCAACCATCATTATCTACAAAACACGTCGTGCAACTTCTAGTGTCATCCGTAATAGCGGGAATTGACGACTATCACTGGTGGTGAACTCGGCCAAAGCGAGGGGCGTTTTTCGCTACATGAAGGTATAGATATTTTGCGTTTAACTTTGAGTTTATAGATTTTTTTTTCTAATCACAATGAATTTGATAAAAAAAAATAGACCGGGTTTACCATTTTGTCTTGACAAACCGTCGGTGATGTTATAAAATCTCGTAACTACGGCTTTATCGCAGCCGTAGTTACGAGATTTTATAACAACACCGACGGAATACATTATTCGCGAAAAAACGTTCCGAATTCACCACCAGTGACAATGGTAACTCTCGTTATTTTCTGTTGCGATGGATTGTGCCCGAAGCACGAAATATTTGGTATCTAATGATGGGTTTTAATCCTTAAGGACATAAAGTTCGGGGCAATAGGCACAGAAAACAAACATAAATGTTCATCAAAAGAGAGATTTTCAGTCTGTCTAGCTCGGGTAATTTGTTTGTCTACAAGTGATCACTAATGAAGTAAGATGTCTACTGTTCATTTCTGAATTACCTAATCATTCATTGTGCTTCCTCATAGAGGCATCTGGTATTGTATTGTTTGGATTTGTCTCTTTAACCATTTACCAAACGGCAATTTTTTTATCATTGTCGAAATTGGTAATGTTACAGGAGAGAGCATGGGGCAGGCTTTAGAAAAAGGCTAGACTTTGAATGGATATGTAATAATTTTTCAGGCAAAACATTGACGACAATAGGTTCGTGATGCCAATTATTAGCTATCAACATACCAACATGATTTCATTTTACCCACATATCCTACAAAATGGAACCCCGGAAATAAGTTTTTATTTAGGTATACATCCCATCATTAAAACACTACTTTCTAGACATATGGAATGCATCAAATTACACACACGTGTAAATACACTTCACATAAGTTGATTCACCGTGCCTAATTTCAAGATTATGCTTCAAGAAGACAACGATATACAAAATATTTTTTACTCTATATTCATATGCAAGGGAGGTAGTTTTAAATATTTTTGTCAAATATTTCCATAAGTATGCATTAATTCAAAATTCTAAACCGTTCAAAATGCCTATGTTTGTATTTGGAATGGAAATGTAACTCAGTTTAGCAATTACTGACACTTTTCAAATTTCGCCTCTGGCACTTTTGTGCTTATGATGGGTTGTATACCTTAGCCAAAAGTATAGATCAAAAAGAAAATTCCATGTTTTAATGTTATATTGGTTCCTTGCAAGGGATAATCACACAAAAAACAGGAAATAAAGAGCTTCTTGCTTGTATAATCGGGCCCGTTACTAGTTCCCTTTATAACCTGAATTTCCTGTGTACAAAAAATCCAAAAATCCACGTATTCCTTTTCGATGCTTTTACTGGTGGAAATTATACAAAGTTACTTAGTAAATAACAATAGCTGAAATACCTTCTTTGTTTAAGTAATGTTTTTTTTATTTAATTGTTTTTTTTTTTTTTTTTTTTTTTTTTTTTTTTTTTTTTTTTTTTTTTTTTTTTTTGCTCATCTGGTAAACTGGTGTGAAAGAAATACCATAACAGACAAGTAAAAAATTGCTGTAATGTACAGCAAAATGAATTGTATCGCGCTTAAAAATTATACCAAAGTAGTGAATAAAATGGTACAAGTGTCTTGTTAAGTCAACATGCAGTGAAAACCGAAAAGGATTGCATGTCTGCATATGCTGGTGCTAGTCTATAATTTCCATTTTTGTGTGTTCAGCCAGATTATACATTAATTAAACAACATAGGAGGGGAAGTAAGCAAATACACAAGTGTTAAATGTTGCAGTTGAATAAATGGCGATTAAAATTAAATTAAACAAGAAAGGAAACCGAATATTTCAGCAGGGAAATAGGGCCAAGATGGTCCTGAATCGTTTCTCCGTGAAATTATTTTTTGGAAAAAAGAAGGAAAAAAAGACACACACAAAAAAAAAAAATGAAAGTGCACCATAGTAACCACGGTTCACTATGAAATTATTTTTCGAAAAAATAAAACAAAAACAAAAAAAAACAAAAGAAAACAAAAACAATTCGAAAGGCTCCATACAAGGAAGATTCCTGTTAGATTCCTATGTTAGAAGATTCCTGTTTGAATCTTGATTGAAACTGGCCTAGCAATTTTGGAGAAGTTTTCACATGAACGCACGCCGGAAACAGGACCGTGGCAAAAGCCCCGCTAGCCTTTGGTCAGAATAGGTAAAATACTTTAATTAAGGGGGAATGCTCCAGTTTTTCGGAACACTCGGTCATTACTGTAGTAAATTAAATGTTTAGTACCAATATGTTTCGCTACCATATTTTCAATCATATAAAACATCATTACAATTTACCAGTTACGATGGCAAAAGTGTATTTATTATGCGAAACTGATTTCCTTAAGACGGAAATCGATTATTTAGAGCAAGACAGTCGTAAGTGTTTATGCAGTTACCACTGTTTTGCGTCATGTTATTCATGTGTAGCTAATAAAAATTGCTGTAATTCACTAATAAGTGCGCTGACCTATAGATTTTCTTTTTGAATTATTACCAGGACATGATGCTTAATACAATGAGGGAGTTTGTCAAATTCTATTATGTAGAACTTGAAATATTTTCAAAAATGTGCAAATTTTTTACATAAAACACTCCAGCTTCGTAGATCTAACCGAACACGTGAGCATGCTGTTTTATACATTTACGCATTTATAATAGCACATATTGTGGGTTTTCTGTTCTCATTAAATGTAGGACGTTACTGTTAATCCGTTTTCGAGACGAAACGATGAATATGCATCATTTTATTAGCATTTTAGTGACCTTGGACAGGTGCAAGAAATTGTGCATTTTTTCGATGTAGGGGTATGTGATACAAATGCCTATAAAATTCAAACAAGATCGCTGACCATCCATTTTTATTTTATTTTTTAATTGGTAATAACATGTAATTTCAACATACAAAGTATAACAAATTCTATTATTTGGAAAAAATTTAGGAAACTGGAGCATTCCTCCTTAAATAGAAAAAAGTACTTGTTTATCCATTAGCCTTCTGAATATAAAAATCGTATCAAGTAAATTTTCCAAACCGGAACATTTTTACCACTATAGCTTATTTGTTCTTCGTATAATCATTCAATAGAGAACAGACTGTGTTGAATAGATCAGAGTGCATGCTAATCTTAGTCTATGGAATCTAAAAATGCTTTGATAACAGCAGGAATAGGAAACGTTTATGATAACAGACATAGATGAACGAACGCACAACAGCCACAATGCCACGGATATGATCCTTATTACTTTTGTCCGGCGGAGCAATAAATTGAATGTAAAAAAGAAAAATACAGAAATGCCATATAAAGTGACAACTACCAGCCGCTAAAGTGAAGCGGATAAGGAATGTTTAAGATTTAAGATGTAACACAATACAAACAATACCATGAATATCTCCCAATAATTCACCCGGCAGATCATCTCTGCCAGGTCATAAATCGGGACCTAAATTTGTACTTATCACACACAAAAAACACAAAGAACGAGCGACACATACGAGGAGATTTACTAGAGTGTAACAAAAAGTACAAGACTAAAGTTTTGATTGTGGCGGCGAATTGATTGAGCATAAAGTATTCTTTTGAACGGTTTTGAAATCCATGCAGTCAAAAACTGTTGAGACAAAAAGATTGAGTTGTTCTTTTATGTGAAAACCCCTAACAGTTTGTAATTTTTAGAAAAAAAGTTTGAGAAAACCTATTTGTTCTACTAGTTTTAAACATGCCTATTTAGTTCAGACGATCCCTTGAAATTATGGAATCTAATCATCCAAAATTGTACATGCAGTGTTCATTCAATACTTAAGTCTTTATCGTGCTTTGATTTCTTAGGAAGCGATGCAGCGAATCGGATAGGCCATGTGCAAACCGAAAGTAGGAATTCACATTGTAATGCAATTTTGAAAAACGCTTGAGAAAACCCATTTGTTCTACTATCAATACCCATATCTAGTCGGATAAGACGATCCCTTGTAACAATGCAAGTTGACCAGTCCAAATTGAACATGTAGTGGTCATTCAATAGTAAGGTACTTCTCGTTCTTTGATTTCTTAATGCGATTCGAAATGGTATGCATAAATGCGTTGCATTTTAACGGATAGGAAAAATACATGTCCACCATGGGCAAACCGGAAGTAGGGACTTTCCATTGCTATGCAAAGTATAAAACTATGCTAGAATTTTGTTTACACGAATTTTCAGCGTGGTCTGAGATTAAACGAACTTCAATGTATACTTATAGTACTGCTTGAAAAAATTATACCGTGTAAACAGTTTATGTGTAGGTTATGTATACGACTTTCAAGTACAAATAATTATCCCTCATGGCGTAATTTCTAAAATTAGAATATGTATACCACAATATGTATCGCGCATGGCGCGATACAATAAAATAGAAAGATTTGTGTTTGAGATACCCTTTAACAAGTTGAAAGTATACACAGGATAATTTCTAAGGTTTACAGACCCTGAGAAAAAACTGCACTCTCTAGCCATATAAATTGCATCAAATTACACACACTTGTAAATACACTTCACATAGTATGATTCACCGTGTCCATTTTCAAGATTATGCTTCAAAAAGAAAATAATTTACAAACAAATAATTTACAAATATTTTTTACTCTATATTCATATGCAAGGGAGGTAATTTTGAACATTTTTGTCAAACATTTCCGTAAGTATGCATTAATTCTTTCTGAACCGTACAAAATGCTTATGTTTGTATTTGGAATGTAAAGGTAACACTCTTTAGGAATCATTGGCACTTTGGTGATTTTGAGGGTTTGGATACCTTAATTTGTTTTATCTTACATACGCATTCTTCTTGTGTTAGAGAACAAATATTGGCAAAATAAAAACAATACAAAACTTTGTCTAGAATGCAGTATGGTGAAATGGTGAATTATTGGAATTTGATGTAATAAACCATACTATAATCAAAACAAGTGAACGCTAGAGTTCGTCCAATTCTCTATTCGTAACTGAATGAACCAGGCAGAAAAATGAATATAAACGAATACAGCAAAGTCTAGCCCTCTCGCATACGCAGAAATGTTTGACTTTTCCAATTTGAAATCTGCTGCAGAGGACAAATTGGATGTGAATCAATGTTTCATTTGTGTACATTATAGCTCAAAAAATATTGAGGCAAAAGGAGAAACTGATTATTTTTGAAGGAAAAATAATACTTTGAATGAAATGCTTTGTATGAAAGGAGGGGTATCCATAAGGCCGTTTTCCTGGGACCTTAATTTTCCAATAATATTTTTAGTACAAATGGATATGTTTTTCCAAAACGTCGAACCACGAATCGAACCACGGTTTGGTTTGTGGGTGCGATGTATTCTGGAGCTTGTTCAAGAAGAGCTTTGAATGTATGATGCAGCATCTTCAATTGAATTCTGTATTGTACAGTTATCAGGTGAAATTCTTTTAGCACTGGTGTTATTTTGAATACGTCTCGGCGTTCGGGCGACAATATGAGCTAAAGGATTAAAAACTTTGTATACCTCACGATAAACGACCAGGCAGAGCATCCCAGGCTATTGGCTGAGGCTGCTCTGCCAGGTCAATAATCGTGATCTATACTGGCGAGAGAAATAGCAATAATATAATGGTTATGTGCACCAACCTTCGTAATACATCTATTAACCGAAATTCAACCATTCAGTTTGACCCAACTAATTTTGAACATCAATATTATAGTTGTTAGTCGCATAAGTACTAGGCTGGAACCCTGATATAACTTTAGACCTCTAGCGTTATGCTAAAAAGGATATTCGCGCTTTTCTTCTAAAACCTCGTAACTGCTTTGACAAGCTGCAATTACGAGATTATGAGATAGAGGTGACGTTTACCTATGTTGGTTATGGTGGGCTGGTTGATTAATTATTGAGACAGCGCAGTGACCTGTTTTCATGTTGACTGCCTTTTGTTCTATATAACGTTCACATACATATTTTATAATGTAGTGTCGGCATAAACAGGTCAGGGAGTGCTACTGAATGGGCAGAGAAAAAAAAACTTTGTCGCTTTTCGTTGAAAAAATCTCGTAACTGCACCTTAAAACAAACTGCAGTTACGATGTTTTTGTTGAAAGCAGCGATATGTATACGGTTATAAGCCGGGTTCTAGAAAGGGAGATTTAGTGTCATTTGCATTAACATAGACTAACATAGATCCAGATCGGACTGCTCTCACTCAGGCTGGTCAGGAACCCGTGATTTTATCTAATATCCTCTTCAATAACGTCTTGTGACTGGAACATAGCTCATGGGATACCTACGATGAAACTGCATTACCAAGCTAGATGTGGCGACATGTTTCTCTGTAAATCAAATCTTTACTAGTGTCACGGTGTATAATCACGTGACTTAGAATTTCCGATAATCGCCAATATCTTTTTAAATACTTGACCAATTTGAATTCGGTTTGAAACAGAAAAGGTGGGAAAATGCAAGGAATAAGCTGGACGTGTTGGATTTTTGAAAAATCAGCTGATAAAAATGTAATTGAAGATAAACCAAAATTTTGGTTTATCTTCAATAACCTTTTTATCAGTTTTTTTTTCAAAATCAACCACATCCATCTAATGCGTAACGTTTGTCGACATTCATTGCTTCAAACCGAATTCAAATCGGTCCAGTAGGCCTATTTACAAAATTATTGAAGATTTTCTGAAAATAATGTATCACGTGATTATCCACCGTGAGTGTTATAGATGTATGGGATGGCGGCACGTTCGGCAAGACGAAATCAATATTTTGGATACTTAAGGATGTGTAAATGTGACCCGTCATGCTGAAAGGGACCTTATCAGAGGTCCTAAAATCTAAATTTGGCAAACTTGTCAGACTCAGCACAGGTCAACAAGATACCGTATGTGAAAAATGAAGTTATATTAAGATTGGGAAAACATTACAGATTCAGACCATTGCATAAAAGTGAATAGTATCGACCCTAGTCTGGATGCGCGGACTGCACAGACTTACTAGGGTCGATATTGTTCACACTTCCGATAAGGTCACTTTTAGCGTGATGGGTCACAGATAATTCCTTTTGCTAAATACGACCTTGTTTTGTCATCCTTCACAGAAGCAGCTCTTAAAGTTTTTAGAATATCCTGATAATCAACATTTGATCCTTTCTCAATAAGTTACAAAGTTCCCCCACTTTAAATCAGACTTTGGAATGGAATGGAATAAAAAAGGAGTTTTACGTCCCACTTAACAGCTAAGGTCATATGGAGATGGGACCTCGATTTAAATTCTCATCCGAAAGACTGGATAGGCGGGGGATCGAACCAGCGACCCCTGTATTAAAGGGGGGCCAGCTAGGCTGTCGAAAATGCAAATGGCACAATAATTACAAACCAGAAATAACGTATGAAATTGCCAACCTGAAGGGGGGGTAGATCACTTACGTCCATTTTTAGCACTCATCAAGCTTTATCAAGTATTAAAATCCAAGTCAATTAATAACGTGCAGCCAGTTTCATTGTCCTTGTTTTTGTTTTGTAACGGCTACATATGCCCAACCTTCAAAAATCAAATACGTCAGAGGTACGTCATCTGTGCTCAGCGAGATTCAACACACCGTACAACCGACTGCGTCGAAAGTTTGCGAAGACAGATTCGGCATCTGATGTCATGTGCATGGTAGGTCAAATAAATTAACTTTTATAAATTAACGAAAGGATCTTTGGTATTCTACAGTTGATAAATACGTGTATAAATGTTCAGTGTTTGTACAAAATAAACATTTCCACGTATCCCTCGCAAATAAGGTCAGTCATCGAGACAGCCGGTTGTACGGTGTGTTAATACCGCGGAGGTGTGTCTCGTTGACCTTGACCTTGTCTCGTTTTGAAGTAAAAATAGTATGTGTAAACACGCTTGTAAAGGATTGACCTATAGCAAAGGAAAGGTGGTTATTCGCCGTGTTTGAGGTTTTTATGCATTGCAAATTATTTTTCCATGCACAAATATGAGTTCCCGAACAGTTCGGAAGCATTAAAACCTAGAATGGGCCCCTTTAAAAATCCAGCGCGTTACCACTGCACCACCTCCGAAATCAGTCTTTGGATCAGTATAGCCGTTTGTCCTGTATGAAAGGGTAAACTTCAGTTATGTTCCAAAATGTCGTTACTATACAGCTTTAATAAGCTCAGTTACGGCATTTTTCTAACGTAGTCAACGTGTACAATAGCTCGATTGTTTATCCCTTATAGTATCACTGGTGGTGAACTCGGCCAAAGCGTGGGAAGTTTTTTCGCGATCATAGTACTCCGTCGGTGTTGTTATAAAATATCGTAACTACGGCTTCGATAAAGCCGTAGTTACGAGATTTTATAACAACGTAGACGGTTTGTCAGTACATATCGGTATACCCGGTCTATTTTTAGAACAGATTCATTGTTATTAGAAAAACTATCCAATCAGATCTATAAACTCACATTTAAACGCAAAATATCTGTACCTTGTTGAAACGTCCTCGCTTTGGCCTAGTTCACCACCAGTGAGTATGACAATGTTTGATTGGAATTTGTTTCACTACTCTCTATTACCGGTAGATTGGGGATGTCATTTTGAATAGCGAATTCCAGCTTCAAAGACAAGGGTGGAATTCTTCCCGAGGGAAATCACACTTAATCAAAATTTTGTTTGATGATAAGAACAAAACAGCTTGTTTTTCCTCGAATACATCTGAAAACTTGGACAACGCGGACCCGTATTTGAAATTGATAGTCTATAAAACTTGGATTTGACAATAAAAACTTGATTGAATCGTGAAATGAATGCCTCAGATCTCGATTGCCATCTTACGATAGTTTTTAAGGAAACGAAATGGACCTTCTGTCTTTTTACTCTGAATCAAAGAAGACTCAGTTTGACTTCCCTATTGTAATAGGCTTGGGGAAACATTAAGATAAAAGAAGAAAATACTGATAGGCCTACTAAGCATTTTCTTTTTCTCTTTTTGTCTCAATAACTTTTGTGTTATAATACACATAACTTTTATATTGAGTTTTATCCGTTGTGTCGTATTTAGCACCTTTCATATTGAACCAGTTATTATTCGCCGTTTGGAAAATGTTCAATTTAGAAGTTTATAATTGCTCTCCATTAAACCTTTCCCAAAAAGGACATTGGTTTGACATCCTCAATAGAACAGGCTTGGGGAAAACATTGAGACAAAAGAAGAAAATGCTGATAGTCAGCATTTTCTCCTTTTGTCTCAATATTTTCTAAGCAAAAAACATGTACATACGAGTACTTTTTACTAACATCTTTTTGTCATCTATAGCTGCTTTTAATTTGGACTAATCCGAATTTTTGCCGTTTTGAAAGGTTTAAATGAATATTTTTTGATACATTTTTTTCATTTTGAAGAATAAATCACCAGCTGCAACAATATAACCTCACAATTTATAAACACGATGCTCTGAATCAACCAATTTTTATTGACATATTCAATCATGGGTGAACAATCTCATTAATTTTCATAGTCTAAATTATGATAATTACACAGAAGGAACGGTCGCAACAGCTTTTATCATTTATATAACACGGGATCTGGAAAAAGGTACCTTCAATAACTCATTTGAGACCAAAATGGTTCCAGATCAGACTTCATACCCTTACGGTAGATCAACATGCGCACAGTCTGCTCCAGGTCTATATTGTTATTTGTGACCCATCACGCTAAAAGGTACCTTAAAGGGTGTGTGAAAAATATCGACCCTAGTCAGTCTGCGCAGTCCGCGCAGCAAGACTAGGGCCGATACTTTTCACTTTTATGTCACTTTCTAAATCTGGAATGTTTTTTCCTATCTAACTATGTGTTCATTTTTCATAAACGGTATCTGGTTGACCTGTGCTGAGTCTGACAAGTTTGTCAAAATTTGGATTTTTCGGACTTCTGATAAGGTCCCTTTAGCGTTACGGATCACATTTAATAGCGTATTAGTTATCTGTAGTAATTGTAACTTTGCAGAATGGATCTTTGTTAGACTGCATTTGACCACATGCTGATCTGAAAACGCGGTTTCCCAAAAAGCCAGGGAATAACATTGTATCACTTTGACTACAGATAAACCTGTTTTGTACCGTAAATATATAGGAAAAAGTTACATTTCCTACATTGTATTTTATTACAAAAACGATTTTCTCACAATGTTGTAAGATAGTTCATTCCAAGTTCCAACCCGTTTTGTAATAAAACAAATTTAATGAAGTAAGGTTTAAGTTGTTTGAAACCGTTGTAAAATGTAAAAGGGTCCCAATAACAGCAAAATAACACCCAAAATCAGATACAACATCGTGTAGTTGTGTCAAAAAATTTGTGAGGAAAGTCCGAATTTTCAGACAAGAATTTTAAATGATTAAGATTCTAATTCTTTTGGTCTCTCTATATAGAACAGATTTTGGGAAATGAAGACATTGCTTGACACAGGCAATTTCTTCATTTTCACCAACAATTTCCATTTCCATTTCCTCGAGGGACGTCAAAATGCGCCATTGTGTTGTAAAGGGTTAGAATAAGGTTATTTCCAAAAGTAATAGCAAATCAGACAGTCTTTCATTTTTTAGACGATGTAAGTAATGCAATTACATTCTCAGATTACTTTTTGACAAAATTTGGTAATGTTTCTTGTTCTTCAAAACAGCCTGAAAACAAGAGCTTCGTAGAGCGGAGCATATACGCCCGAGAGGGGCTTGTCAGTAAAAATTGGCCATTTTTTTCAATTCAATGGCAGATAATTCAAACATGAAAGGTTATCAAAATTTTGTTTGCACAACAAGACACCATAGAGATTCATTGTGGGTAGTTAGATTAAATTCTGGTTGAAACTGTAGAAGTACCGCACAGGAGAAAATGGGCATTTTTGAGAAAATGGGCATTTTTTCTTAAATTCAAGGGAAGATAATTCAAGAACGAAAACAGTTGTCTAAATTTCGTAAGCAGTGTGCACAACTAGACACCATGGAGATTCATTGTGGCAAGTTTGATCAAATTCTGATCAAAACTGTAGGAGAAGTTGCTCACACAAGAAAATGGGCATTTTTTTTAATTCAAGGGCAGATAATTCAAGAACGAAAAGAGTTATCTGAATTCCGTAAGCGAGGTGCACAACTAGACACAATTCCGGATTTTCGTAATTCCGTCGTGACAGAGTTGTCGTTCATGCGGGACGGTATACAGTCTTCCGGTGTCAATGTAAGCAAGCGCTACAGTGGGAAAGAACCACTAGTGCATTTAGGAATGCCATGATTTTGCGGATAGAATTGGAAATTTTGAACTGCACAAAGTAAATCGAAAGAGGCAAATACGAGGTACAGTCAGAAAGTTCCCGGACTGCCTTCATACGTAAATTATATGCATTCAGATTTTTCTAAAACTTATATACATAAAAAGAGGAAATCTTGTCCAATAAGTACATATATCATTTATATTGATACAATACATATAACATAATATTTTACAGTTGCAAAAACATACATAAACAATGTACGGATCACTTTGACGTCGCAGAGCGACGTCTACATAACGTCGTATTTTACAGAGCCAAAATCAATGATTTCGGGTTAGTTCACAACTTTTCAAATTATTCATCAGAATGATCTAGATACTTCCCATCGCGATACACATATGGAACAAACGAATGCATTCAGTGTCATAACATATCACAGTTGACCAGGTCGCAGGCCAAAGCTCTTCGTTTGACTAAAACCTGCAACATCGGGGACATTTCAATAAAGGAGGAAAATGCTGAAATCACATTTTACTGGATCCGGGCTGTATTACTGCGGGACAGTCTTTCATAGCTTAGAACATAATTATGTGAATCCTATTTTCATATCGGTACGATGGATGCATTAGGTTGGTAAGGTATATTATCCTTGTAAAATGAGCGTTCACACGCTTCTTAGGAAACGTTCAAAGAAAAGACATTGTGTGCACGACGTGGGCCTTTTGCTCATCGTCCGTCTAAAGCCGCGCCTCCCATCCTGTGTACAGTTTAGACGTATTTTATTTCATTGATTTTTTTAATGAATTGCACCACGACAAATTCCAACAATATTAGCTACATCGTCGAATGATTTCCATCGGTCCATTAGAATGTCGGTCTTCATGTCTAAACGAGCACGTTTTTAGGTCGCTCATTGCTAAGATCATCGCTTATTTTCGCGCGGTAAATCCTAAATTTCTTGTGTCAATTAAACAAAGGTGTCCTAGAATATGCACTTAAGCTGTTTCTTGGATTAAAGAACTTCTAAATTTCCGTAGGCGTCATTCCGGCCTTCACATAGACGTTAAAAGCGCAGATTTGTTCCGTGCGCTGTGGTGACGTCGTCTTGATTTCAGTTGTCTTTCATCCATTGCTGAGAGAAATATGTATAAAACGCAGAATTTTTATGCCACGACGTTGAAATTTTGAAATTGTTCAGAAAACATGTTGATATGATGGCATATCGAGGCTGCATGTAAAAGCGTCTGTAATTTTTAAGATATGGTCCTTTGAATAATAGTAAGAATATTGGGAGCAAGCGTTATTTCAAAGTGATCCGTACCCTTGAACTCTATGCTCTAACGCCTTAGAAAATATTGATTTTTAACATTTTAAAGCCACAAAAACTTATCAAAGTGGTAGTTTACATTTCTAAATTACTTATTGAATACAGACTTGAATCAAATACGTCGGAAAAAATACAATTCAAAGGCAGTCCGGGAACTTTTTGACTATACCTCGTACAAGACGAGCTTGGATTCGTGTAATAAGTCGTAAGAATTAGAACCAAACATCGTATCTGGCCTAGGCCTATGTAGATCTGAGAGACAATATTAGCCGAAACACGTAGATCGTTGAGAGATTCCAACAGAGGTTACCTCAGCGGAGAGAAGAAAGAGAAAACCCATCACAACAAAGTCACATTATACTAAACGATTACATATCAAAGTGGATCGAGTCTATTGAGACAGAAGGAGAAATGTTTCCCAAAGTATTAATTTTCTCTTAAGTAGGCATAGTATACATCAAAACCAGGCTTGTTTGGGAAAGCTTTCCCGAACAAGCAATGAATTACACAGATCTAGATCTACTTGAAAGAAATCGCAAAATTTTGAAAGAAAAGAAAAACATGCTGACTTTGCTCAAAATTTAATGTTCCCTCAATATTTCGTATTCTATAATCTACACCAAATTGTTCTTCTTAGTAGATCTACGTATCTTATAGTCAACAGCCTGCTTCAAATTTAAATTAAATTTGAAATGATGGTTTAGTATGTTAGATGTGACCCTTTTCTAACCAATTCGTTGTTTTGAAACCCACAAATAATCTAGCAAAATCAGTATCATTCTGATAATTAGCAAGACTTAATTTGGAAAGGACCAAATTTTGTTGTTTGGGTAGCCTAAGGGTTAAAAAAAAGATCCATCATTTTTTCGGTACATTTGAAAACGAATTCTAGAAATCTACTGAGGTCAAATACGTGACTTTTATTAAGAAAGGGGTTTAAAAATTTTAAGAATTCGTTTTCAAATGTGCCGAAAAAATGATAGATCTACCGTAGATCTGTTTTCATTGTTTGGAAAAACATTGAGAAAAAGTAGGCAATTTGATAATAGACAGAAATATCGCATCTTTCCTCATTATTTTCTGTGCTTTAACATTCACTTCAACTGTTTTCGATATTAATCGTTTTCCGACAGTGAAAAACTGTGTGGAGCGGAATGTTCTTACAAACAATTACAAAATATTCGTTTGGAAAAACTTGCTCGCATCGTACATGTATATACATGTATGTATTTTCCCCCAACGGTGCCCCACTTTTTATTTCTATGACGTCATATGACTAGAGTAAGTAACGCAAAGTCATGACGTCACATATCGACACTCGCCTGATTTGAGGCATACCACGGGGAAAAATATTTTCAATGATAACCTATCATCGGATTATGGGAGATTTCTTTTGTTGTAGATCTCTGAATGGCTTGAAAATAATGGAAGGTGCAGACGTATTATTAGATTCCAGTTAAAGTTACAATAATAATCATTTTCATTGTATTACTCATTGATTTGATGAAAATATTAAAGTTGTCGCATATCATACAGGCAAATGTAAGTGAACATACCGTCCCGCAGGAACGACAACTCTGTATTACCGGAATTACGAAAAGACCCAATGGAGATTTATTGTGGCAAGTTTGATCAAATTCCGATCAAAACTGTAGGAGGAGTTGCGCACACAAGAAATTGCTAACGGACGGACGGGCAGACAGACAGACGGACGGACGGACAGACAGACGTACGGACAGACGGACAGACAGACGAACGGGATCATAACACAATAAGACCCTTCAGGCGTATAAAAAGCAATTAATCCTTTCCCAAACGACCAAAATTTAGGGCCGCCTGAATTGAAAGATGCTGAAGGTAGGTAGGCTTTATGTATAATATAGCCAAAATATCGAGGCAAAAGGAGAAAATGCTGATTGTAAGCATTTTCGTCTTTTGCTTTAATGTTTTCCCAAGCTATTTCTATCATGGACCTCAAAACAAGGTCATGTTTGGGCAAGGTTTAAGCCAGAAAATATTCAATGTTTTTCAAAGGAAAACCTGGTATTCACGTCTCTAAAAGGCAATGCTTTTGGAAACATTGAAACAGAAGGCGGAAATGCTGATAACCTGCCTTTTGTGTCAATATTTCTGTGCTGTGTACATAAATTTTATTTTTTGAACATCCATTTTGTCGTCTTTTCAAACTGAATTGTTCTTAATTCGCCGTTTGGGTACGATTTGACGATTTTAAATTTTTACCAAACTGCAGTGGGACGAGAAAACCAAAAAGAACTAGACAACCTTCCTATGTAATTTGAAATGCCTTATAAGGAAAGATTTATCCAGTGGTCTGGAATAAATTATCCTTCGATCATTCCAGACTTTCTCCAACCATTACAACATTCCGACTGTGTGCTCTGAAGAAACCATTAAAGAAAAGCATGAATATACGTCCGACAACGTGTAAATTATTGTGGGCAGCCTTGGATTTTTAATCATTTTCATAATTGATCCCTTTCCATTATCGTTTTAGTCCGTACCCGCAGAACACTTCCAGTAATCCGAGTCTTCTCTGATGAAAATTTGCTCGTTAATATTTGGATGTCACTATTTACATCAGAGCGCTGTCCCATTCAAAAAGAAAAGAACAGTCCGACACAAGTTATGTTGCTTGGACAAGCGTATGGATGGAGAGACATATCAATCGTTTTCACTTCAGTACTCGTATAATCTTTAAATAAAAATCTACCTTGTTTCATTTCAATCCACCCAAGTTTTCAACAACCGTAAACAAAAGCAAGATCGCCGACTCTCTTACCAATTGAAATGAAAACTCCTTTCAAGGACATATTTTAATAGACTTACCAATATTTAACTAACATTAAGGTGGTTTTAATCATTATATAGTTATTTTTCCAACATAATTTCCACACTTTAACTTGAATACGGACTTTGAATTATCTTGAACATTCGCTACACAAAACAATAGCAACCCGTTTGGACTAAACCAATAGCGTGACCTGCTTCCTGCGTTGTGTGATGTGCTTGCAGAGCAATATACTATTATTATTATTATTAAACAGGGTTCTCCACAGGAAAATTTGAAGCTGTAGGGGCAAATAATATATTTAAGTATCGCCACACCTTGAAACACATTGTTTACTCAAATTCTTGTGGATAAAAACATAATGGTTTAAGAGGAAATTGCTCAAAATGAGCAATTTCTTCTTTTCCCATATTGTTTTTATACAAAATTATTACATTAGAACATTATATATCAGTTTTTGACACGAAGTACCTTAAAATCTCTCTTGTTGGTGACAAATTTGAAGAAATTAAGGTGTGGGGTACTTTTGAAGCTCTATGGGCAGTGCCGAAATTTATATGAAGCTGTTGTGGGGCCGATACATCTTATTGGGCTGGGGAGAACACTCCTATACAACATGGCTACCTAATACAGCCGAAGGATGTTGTGAGCCCGAAACATCCGGTGTGGGCCTAATGCAAAAACAGAAACGGCGTATGCTTCAAGAAAAGAAATGTTTAAAAATGTCTTCTCTGTTTGGGGACGTTATTAATTGCTTAATTAGGAAATGATTAATTTGATAAGATTCTACTGTTCATTCTACCTTTTAAGTATACACTACGAGTTACGCACAACTGCATAAAAGTAACATAAATGGAGTATATTCTTATTACATTACCAGTATAACTACACCCTAAAGAGGATATACACTATAAAAGAGCCCATCAGCGATAAATAATTAACCAGATTAATTAAGATAAGAAGAGAGGAGAGACACATCAAAGTTATAAAGTCGCACATAAAGAGATAGAAAGCCCGTATTTTATGAGAAATGTGAAGCTTTCTGACGTTTTGATGACCGTAGATTCCTGCAAGTGTTTTAAAGGAAGTGAGATTTATCTACCAACTGTCTCATAACTCTTACCACCCATGTCTGTTTGTGTGCAACCATCTACAAATCGTCCGTGTTATTGCAAAACTTCAAAACTCAAGCTTGATTAAAGCTAGGGTTGCGAGGTTTTGCATTAACACCGACGAAATATATTAAGCAATACATTATGTATTATCTCTTTTCCAAACAATAGAACATATGTGCCATGCACCATTTTTAAAGAGTTTTAGACGAGAAAAAAAGTGGTGATAACAGTGGAAAATATCTTGATTAAAACATAGATAATGCTTCATCTATACAGGGAAAGGATTTATTCGTGACTATCAAAACTTTTCCTTTATCTCAATGTTTTACCTACCTATTTGTACTAGTGACGTAAAACCAGTCTTCTTTTGGGAAAAAGGTTGTGTAAATTATTTGGTATGTGCAATATGCAGTCAAATAAGTTCTTATCTTAAAGCCAAGTTGTTTTCCAAATTTCAGATTTTCTATGATAATACGGAACTATACAGGAGTTAATTATGTGGATAGGTCATGTAGATACTCTGTCAATCCTTAGATACTACATACTTCGGTAACATCCGTGAAAACGGTGACTGACGATGGTATCCGGATTTTTAAAATGGAGGCGGAATGTCATGAATATTATCTATATTTCGCACTGTAACATTTTCTACACACAAAGGCAAACGTGTTCATTCATTTTAAATTGGTGTTGTCCTCAACATCTTTAAATTTGGACCTCTCTAAAAGTTTGCCCACTGGTAATGCATTAATTCTGTTTGAACAATCCTAAAATAGAGGAGGAAGACGTTTTTATTTTGGGATTATAAGTGAATAATTCCTTTGGGAATACCGTCTTGATAAAAGACAAACATATAGCGTGACGAAACGAGCTTAATCGCCAATATTTCGTTAAACACTGGCAATAAAAACAGTGTAAGGACGAAAAACGGACATTTTATGCTGTTATTTGAAAAAATAAAGAGTTATTGTCGTTGCTTTTATTTTATTTGGAAGAATATTTGAGCATGCAATGTAAATTTGCGTTCATTTAATCTGTCTCAAGACAAAATAGTGTTAAAACCATCGCAACGCGTGCTACATGTCCATTGCTTTTCTACTGCTTTTTTAAAGTCTCTCCCCAACGGTTTGAACTCATTTACTAGTAACCATTTTCCCAACGTTGAACACTTATACTATTCATGTTTGAAATGAGCTGCAGACAGCATAAATACATGGAAATAAGGTTGGAACATGCGTTCAGCACAGCAGAAAACACACAAAGCGGAGAAAATGCTGATCACTGTTTTGCATTAATACCGTTTTCCTTGGTCATTACTATGAGGGACGCCTAAAACAGGTCTTGTTTGGGATATGGTTTGTGTGGTTTGAAAGCTTTTATAAAAACCACGAGTTAAGTTATTAATGTAACATATGATCGTCTACTGCAAAAGGATGGAGTGTTTGTAATGACGATTACGTTTTGATTTGATTAAAAACAAGTTATAAAAGGAAATTCATTTGCATTTTGTGATTTTTGGCGAGGACTGTACGAAAGGAAATGCAGAGAACCACGTTTTATTGTATGTCACCGGTTTATCAACGACAGTATGTCAATATGTATAAAACATTACATGTACTCACTTTACAATAATCAAGACAATAGGCATCTGACTATTTCCAAAGGAAAGTATGCCTTTGAATTGCGACACAGATACAACTTCACATTTTAAATAACACAGCGGTTGGAAAACTAACAACGGATGTCTGGTATTTATCTTGCATTCATATTGGTTTTTTACACATACATCCAGTTCACTTTCAATTTTGAAAATCAGATCATCATGTATTTCCTGTGCAACCATCAAATTTTCGTATTCAAATGTTTACAAATTAGGACAGACTAAAATCTTCTTTGGGAGAGGAATAACCCAACATCCAATGACAAGATTGCGTTTGATATCAATTACGAACTTTGTTGTTTCTTGTATAATTGGCTTCATGGGGAGTAACTAGCAAACGATTTGCGTGCATTATTCTATATTTTAATTTGTCATAGAATTTTATGGCGTTTTTCAGTCGTCTGGTTATTGTAATTAAATCACATTTCCTCATAATTACGTCCTATGTCTTATTTTGTTGAGTTGATTACAAGCATTTTGTCGGTGTTATTGCTAAAATGCGTAATTAAAGCTTAATGAAGCTGTAGTTACGAGTTTCTGCAATAAGAAAGACGACGTACTTATCAGTTACATACTTTCATGATGTGGATCATTATGCAGCCAAGGTTTGTATTACTGAGGGGCGGAGGCGATGCAGTGGTAACGCGCTGGACTTGTAACACAGGGGTCGCTGGTTCGATCCCCCGCCTCTCCAGTCTTTTGGATGAGACTTTAAACCTAGGTCCCGTCTCCATATAACCTTAGCTGTTGAGTGGGACGTAAAACTCCATCCACTATTGTATTTTACTGGGCGTTACTTAGTCTTCAATACGTTTGTTGTATGTTTGGATATCGCCCATGTGGGTTGGCTATGTTGTGCTGTCTAACTGGTTTGTATTATACTGAGCGTAACTTTGTCTTCAACACGCTTGCTGTAGGTTTGGATATCGTCCATGAGGGTTAGCTATATTGTGCTGTCTAACTGGTTTGTATTATACTGAGCGTAACTTTGTCTTCAACACGCTTGCTGTAGGTTTGGGTATCGTCCATGAGGGTTAGCTATATTGTGCTGTCTAACTGGTTTGTATTATACTAAGCGTAACTCAGTCTTCAACACGCTTGCTGTAGGTTTGGGTATCGCCCATGTGGGTTGGCTATGTTGTGCTGTCTAACTGGTTTGTATTATACTGAGCGTAACTTTGTCTTCAACACGCTTGCTGTAGGTTTGGATATCGTCCATGAGGGTTAGCTATATTGTGCTGTCTAACTGGTTTGTATTATACTGAGCGTAACTTTGTCTTCAACACGCTTGCTGTAGGTTTGGGTATCGTCCATGAGGGTTAGCTATATTGTGCTGTCTAACTGGTTTGTATTATACTGAGCGTAACTTTGTCTTCAACACGCTTTCTGTGGGTTTGGATATCGTCCATGAGGGTTAGCTATATTGTGCTGTCTAACTGGTTTGTATTATACTGAGCGTAACTTTGTCTTCAACACGCTTTCTGTGGGTTTGGATATCGTCCATGAGGGTTAGCTATATTGTGCTGTCTAACTGGTTTGTATTATACTAAGCGTAACTCAGTCTTCAACACGCTTGCTGTAGGTTTGGGTATCGTCCATGTGGGTTAGCTGCTGTCTAACTGGTTTGTATTATACTGAGCGTAACTTTGTCTTCAACACGCTTGCTGTAGGTTTGGGTATCGTCCATGTGGGTTAGCTATATTGTGCTGTCTAACTGGTTTGTATTATACTGAGCGTAACTTAGTCTTCAACACGCTTGCTGTAGGTTTGGATATCGTCCATATGGGTTAGCTATAGTGTGCTGTCTAACTGGTTTGTATTATACTGAGCGTAACTTAGACTTCAACACGTTTGTTGTAGGTTTGGATATCGTCCATGTGGGTTAGCTATCTTTTGCTGTCTAACTGTGGACGATGGTTGAAAGAACGAAAGAAGCACGATGGTATTTCTGAAATACAGTTAACCCTTTCCCAAACGACAGAAATTTAGGGTGGTCCAATTCAAAATCATGCTGCTGTCAACAGAAAGGATGGTAATGATAAAGATTGGAATTTTGTGTGATAAAGCCAAGAAAATATTGAGGCAAAAGGAGAAACTGCTGGTTATCAGCAGTTTCTTCTTTTGTCTCAATGTTTTCACAAGTCTGTTGTATAAGGGACGTCAAAATCAGGTTTTCTTTGGGAAAAGGTTAAGATAGGTATGGGGAATATTTTTGCATCTTTCTTCCGAACAATGACTTCTAAGCGTTTTGAACTCGCGTGAAACAATTGGATTAGAGTTTTACTGCCAGCTTTCACGTAACGATATGTTCATTACGAAGTCTTTTATCTTACGAAAATCCTACTTTCTGAATAACCGCAAAATGGCGACGATGACTTTCAACAAAAACATCGTAACTGCAGCTTAAAAAGCATAGATGTGTTGTTTTGTTTATCCACTCTTCGTGGACATTAGGAGATGAGAAGAATGATAACAGTGGCGGCAAACTTTTTTTTGTCCTTCTTTGTTAAATACAGTATCATCTGATATTGACTTTTTAACAGTGATTGTTTCGAACAGAGTTTCTAAAAGTTGAGTTTATATCGCATATGCAACATTTTGAATATTCTATTTAGCCTGGTTCCCTGTCGTACTAAGTATATTAGTACGTCAGGAACCCAGTAGCCATGTCCGTCTCTAGTGGGTTGATTTCACTACAAAGACAAAGAGCAAAGTCCGTTAATTTTGAGAACAAAGATATGTCATTTATAGTTTTCGGTATTTTTTTAACACTAGTAGTAACAGTTTTATACTATCATCACGCTAACCCGAAATAAAGTGATGTTAACTTATGAACTTATAAACTATAATTATATTTGTAATTTGATACATTATGATTTAGATATCTGATTAGCTCAGTGGTAGAGCGTCCGACTTGTGTTCCAGACGACCAGGGTTCTACTCCAACGTTTGGTAGCCTACATTATTTTTCCTACTATGTATTTTACATTTTCAAACTAAACGATCATTGAAAGCGCTGACACAATAAAACATCATTGTTAATTGTGTTTTTTATTGCATCTTTGCAATTTCTATAATAATTTGGTATGAAAACATGTAAAAAAATATGGGGACAAAAAGATGTAACCGACGTGGGATTCGAACCCTAAACCTCTGGCAGCTCTACCACTGAGCTAATCAGACAACTGGTTATGAGAGTAATCCAATTGTCAAAATATAGTTTATATGTTCATATTAAATATCGATTCATTTCGCCTTTATTTAGCATAATGATCGTATAAAAATGTTACTGTCAGAGTTAAAACAATACCGAAAGCTGTCTACTTCTTAAATACCATATCTTTGCTCTCGAAATTAATGGACATTACTCTTTGTCTTTGTAGCGAAATCGCCCCACTGGAGGCGGCAATTGCTATTGTGTGCCTGACCGAATAACGCAGTATTAGGGGCAGGTAAACCAGACCATAGTCTACTACTCTATGGTTATACAAAGTAATAAGTCCGCCGTGAAATAAAATGGTCCGGAGTCGTGAGCTCGGTCAGTATCCATTCTGGCATTTGCCAAAAGACATTTGTCTCTAAATAATGGGTGTGAATCATCTATGTGAGAGAGCATCTTGAAGCTCGGTTTGTATATTGCGGTAGTGCTGGTGAGAGAAATACCAGGAATTCACGGTTAGGTGGTCATGCAGCCGGGAAATGACCATAACAGGAGAAACGGTGTTAAACGTTTTAAATGGACATAACATTCAGATTTCACTTTTTTAAAGTATGTCTTGATGCAAAGATTGCTTATTCTAATGTGTAAAAATTCTATCAGTTTTTAAAAGTTGTTATTTATAAGTGAAAAATACGCCTTTAAAGTTGAGACAGAAATGGCAAATTACATGTAAATCCGAACTGCTGTGGACAACAATTTGATTGATTTTAGCACAAAAATATACATTTCTCGAAAACGGCGCAATATTTCGGCTTGAAATTTTCACAATTTTCATAAGAAAATATGCTCTTTCAGATAAAAATAAATGTAAAATTTATGAAAAAATATCGTGATATTGTATATGTTTTTATTTCATAACATGTTTTCAGAGTTCTGAATGATGATATCACCCTAAATGTATGCCTAGATTTAAACTTCTGCAATACCTTTGCAATGGAATATCCCAAAGATTTTGTTGTTTTGGAAAGCGTTTCGAGCACTTTAAAGGGGTTAACAAATCAACGATTTGCTATTAAGTTATTGCATCCAATATCCCCGTGTACAAGGCAAACAATTTCTGCTCAATATTCAGGCGATACAATGGTATACATATTCGATTTGATTGAAAACCTTTCATAAAAACGTGTAATTTGACGATTCTAATAAAGTTTTAATGTCTGTTTTACACCTTATTAGCAAAACACAACGATCAATCATAGAAGCTGTCTGTGGAAATAATCTGCAATCATCTATGCATTTTTATATTTAAGCAGAGCTTCAGATAAGAGTGGGTGATGAATTTTCAAACTGCAGTGATTGTGTTATTGTTCATCAAACCCTATGTTGTGTGTACTCATTGTATCGTCTCATTGTATTGTTCATCAAACCATATGTTGTGTGTACTCATTGTATCGTCTCGAGATGACGATTCAAATGAGTAGCCACAGCATAGGGTTTTAAATTGAAATAACATAACAAAGTTAGAATGTCTTCACCCTCACTTATCTATAGCCCTGTTTAAGAATTGAAAACTAGTAAGGTATTGATCCAAAGTGTACTTGGTCATTTATCAGCATGCTGTTTACCTTTTAAAGGTCCGTTTTAAAGAATACTTTCGGAAACAATGTGGAATACCATATTGAATAACTAACTCATGTTTTACATTCACTTTAGGATTGCGATTCATTATAAAAGGGTGTATGTTTTGTATTAAAGTAAATAATTACTTCATCAAAAGTACTAAAGTTGAACACACGGAAGAGTCCTTATTTGAATTTGAATCCGAGACAAAATGGATACTGATAAGACCATTAATAGGCATTGTTTCGGCCAGGTCTATGTTAATCCCTAATGTCACAAGGCTTTCTTTTCTAAATTCCCAGGTCATTTCATTTTGATTGAGTCAGATTTCAATTGACTTCATAAAAACATTTCACTAACAACCAACAAAGGAGGAGAACAACCTTCTATGTGACCCGTAATACTACTTTTGTCTGATATTTTTGCACAGCTAGATAAAAGAGGGGTTTACCCATGTCATGTCATGCATTCATTCCCATTAAATTCAAGATCAAACCAAAGATGGTCAATCTCAAAAGCCAACAAAAAATAGATCTACATTTTTTAATCTGTAATTGTGTCTCTAACGGTTATCGGTATTTCTCTTCTGCACTAATGTTTTACAATCAGCTTATAAGCTAGAAATGCGCATTGAAAAGTGAGACAGAAATAACAAATTTCATATAAAGTTCATCTGCTGCCCACACCAATTTGTTTAATTTTAACACAAAATTATACATTTCGTGTTAACGGTACAATATTTGGACTTGAAATGTTAAGAATTTTCATGAGAAAATATGCTCTTTCGGATAGAAATGAAAATAAAATTTATGAAAAAAAATCTGTGAAATGTCACGTTATAAGATTTTTTGTCATATGCAGCTCCTTTCTAATTGGACTGGTTCAGAAATGTGCTTTTTTGATAAAGTTAAAGAGTGCATGTCTAGCAATCCATCAATTCATTCCCAGTTTCCACCTTTATGTTTTACGGATCTGTTGCCGGTGCCGGATCATTTGCTAGAAAGGCGTCAAAGCGAAACCTACACAATTTCAATATCTTGTCATATTTATGGATAAGACTCACTTCATCTTCCTATATTTTAAAAGCGAAGAACCTCGTCTCCATACCGCGATAAATCACATGAAAAACACACTGTAAGATTGGGCCTAATATTTGTACAGAAAATCGTCGCGTCATGCGATAAGGGGTTTATTAGTTGGTTTGATAATCATAAACCCTATTAAAGCTATGTGAAGAAAAATATACTCACTGGTGGTGAATTAAAAGAATTTTCGCTACAACAAGGTATAGATATTTTGCCTTTAAATGTGAGTTTATAGATTTTTTTCCAATGACAATGAACTTGTTCTAAAAACATTCCAGGTTTACCGTTTTGTATTGACAAACTGTCGGTGTTGTTATAAAATCTCGTAACTACGGCTTCAATAAAGCCGTAGTTACGATATTTCATAACAACAACGACGGAATACATTGATCGCGAAAAAAACGTCCCGCGCTTTGGCCGAGTTCACCACCAGTGGTTCTAGTATCGACAATAGTCTACAATGGTATTCGTAAAGACAATATTTACATGCGATAAGGGGTTTATTTGTTGGTTGGATGACCATACTTCATTTTCAAGCTGGGTAAAGAAAGATATATCGACAATAGTCTACGATGGTATTCATTTTACTCCACCTTCCAAAGGTAATATTTTACACTGGTAATAGCAAACTGATTAGGTTATACTTGTTACATAAAAAATACAATTATGACATGATTAAAATAATTTAATCTGATATAGAGACTGTGGGTGGAAAAGGAAAAAGTAGTGACTTGTCGGTAACTATTACTACCTTTTTCTTTGTAATGTGTCTCGCATCTTCTCCTTTAAGGAGTTTCAAATCATTTTTGTTGGAAAAATGGTATAAATTTGTCATAACTTATTGAATGTTGACCATTGAGATAATTAAGATGAGCCGTAGCCAAGGATTCTGCCTCCACTTCGTTCCTTACGAATGTAATGATCAAAATGAAGATAAAATCTTTGCCTTGCGAAGATATAAGATGGCATAACAACCAGTCTTTACAATTATTCATAGGCTAGCCTTATAAGGTAACATTCTATTCACTTTATAGTTTCGCCCAATTCCTTGTTCCGCGACACCTATTTGCACAAATATGATTGATTACAAATACAATCGGATATCAGTTTGCATAACTACAGCGTGAATCCAAAATAAAATTACAACTGCCAAATTGAGAAATTCGATTCCCGTATGATCTTTCAACTCAAAATTCTTGATTTAAGGTTCTGTAAACAAATTATTTGTGCATTGAACGCGTGCAATAACCAAACAATGGTTTTCCGCAATGCACTTTTACATACTATATGTAGCCTATATCATCTGTATAGGTAAATCTAAAAATGGATTCATCAAAACTTTTTAGCTATTGTTCATAAATTGTAGGTTGAAATATATTTATCACTGTGCACATGCACAAAGCCGTTCAATGGAATAATCTGCATTTCGTACACAATGAAAATTTATTATATTATATGACACCTAGTTTGTCGAAATGCGACGTCATTTGAAGTATATCGTCGTTGTAAATGTAAAACCTCGTATGTCCAGAAATTCTATTCCGTATGATCTTTTAACCCAATATAAGGTTTAACCCATTACCAAATGACACAATTTTAGACTCTTCCAAATTCAAAGATGATGCAGACGACAATTTCGAGTAAACGTAATTTCGATTTTTTTTTTTTTTGTCTTTTTACATAGAAAACATTGTGGTAAATGAAGAAATTGCTTGTCACAAGCAATTTCTCAATTTTCCACGATGTTTTCCAAAGCCATTATCTTGTGGGGAGTTAAAAGGAGTCACTGTGTGGTAATGGGTTAAGAAACAAACACTTGTGCAACAAATATGAAGAAGTCTATGAAGCTGTGGTTTCCACATAACTCTTATCTCATTATCTGTTTATGCCAATGTTATAGACGACTGAGCCTTTTCTATATCTTAATTAAAATTTGCTGTTTTGGTAAACTTTGTATTGATTTGTGTATACAAAGCTGCATGACTTAAAATATCTTGGTACAAGTTCCATGTTGTGTGTAAACAAAACTACATTACTAGAAAATATCTTAAAGCAAGTTCCATGTTCAGTCCAGACTTTACATTATATTTAATCAAACTGTCAACTTGTTGATGGATTAAGTAGATGTTCTACTGGTTCATGAAACATTGGTACATTTGACCAATAGAAAAATCTTATCGCTCTACCAGGACAAATAACATACGAATACAAATAGTTCTCCTTACCGAAAACATTCGTCCCGTTTATGAAAATTAACAACTACTTTTTTAGAACATTGTGTCACGAAGAAATATTTTACTTCAACCACCGATTCATCATATAAAATCAAAGTATTTAAGAAGCAAGCCTTCAAAATTTATACAACATTATTAATTATAGTAAGCTTTGATAGTAAGTAGAGCTCTAAGAAGAAATTAAGGAAAACAATTTGAAACTTTGATGCTTGAATTGGTAACACGGGCGGACCCCCCCCCCCCCCCCTGGTATTGGCCGATTTTTTTTTAAATTTTGAATATATAAAATTAGTGTAACGTTACATATTTATTACATTTTAAGCCAAAATTTGAGCTTGGACCCCCCCCCCCCCCTGGAAAAAAAATTGGGCTTGCCACCCCCGCTCCCTGGAAAAATTCCTGGATCCGCCCTTGAGTAAAAAAGAGTATTCAACATTTAGTATCAGGACAAATATATATTGATTGAGATTAATACATTTTACATCCGTTTACGAATATTAAAGCAATACATCTATTCCAGAGTGCATATCTATTGAATCTTTTTTTAATGTCAGCAATACAGTTATAGCTTGCATGCGTCATTTTGACGATTTCCAAAAGGTCTTCCTTCAAAGTTTCACTTAATTTGTAGTCTCCTGTTATTATGTAGTGAACATGAGACCGAAAATCATTGATACAAATAATTCCAAATTTTATCTTATAGCAGGCCACGCGGCAATACAAAAATTGGACAGTGCATAAATCTGGCATTGATAAATAATCTATATTTCAACAAAGTAGAGTATAATTCTCTATCAGTGCAGAAACATTACGGAAACTAATAAAGTGCATTCAACCGACTGTGTTTCCTTTAATTCTTTCACAGCGGTAAATACCGAACATGTGTGGGATTGTTTAGATTAAAAGAAAATAAAACTATGCCTATAAACTTTCTAAGGTAGAATGCCCGTAATGTGGTCATTTTGAGAGTAATAAAACATCGGATTTCTTTTTAGCGTCGTCGTTACGCATTCGAACTTATTCGGGCGCGGTCGTAAATATTCGGCGATGTAAAGTTCCACCGCCGAATGTTATCGACGTTGCTCGAATAATTCCGACGTCGCGCGAAACTCATTACGGGTAGACTACCTTAAAATAATTATATTTTTTTGTATTCATGCCACACCTAGAAGTAAAGTTTAGATTGATAATTTTCGGTAGTGTTAAAATTCTGAATAATTATTATACAACAAGCATCAATATAGAGAACATAAAAAAGATGGTTTGCGACATACGTGCCAGCATTAACGTCAATTTAAAAATATACGAATTAACTTCAATTTAATATTGAACTTTTCGAATTGATAGATTTCAAATAGAAAAAAAATATTGCGTTGAAAGTGTGATTTAGTAAAATATAAATTGAATCAAATCCTTTTATTTTCTAGCTCGTTCACATACACACGGGGATCGATTTTGTTGGAACAAAATACCTACGATTAAATATTGCATGTAAGCTGAAATATAACCATCGCAGTAAATCAATAAAATAATTACTGATTACCATAGAAAAGCACGGATGACTAGCTAATTTGAATCAGTTTCCAGTTTAATTCTTCATTGCGCAATCAGAGATGGATATTAAAGCTTATGAGGTAATGTAGGCCTATCCCTTTATTCGATATCGTGGATATAATACAAAAATCACAAACACTTTTATCACAAAATCTGGTATTTTTTAAACTGCAGTTTGTTTTGAACATAAATTAGATTACTCTACAACCAACATTGTGTTGTAAAAATCAAATGTAACCGTACTGTTTATGAACATATCAAAATATTTTTATTTTACTCTTAACTCTATCAACATTCTCCATCAAGTTAAATGTAATAAAAGTAAGGATTTCACGGAAATCAAAATAATGGTGGAATAAAGAAATAATTGAGTATTTTACAATTAATACAACGGCAAACAGTGAAACAGCTTGCATGTACTACTAAGAAACTAAAACTTTCCATGGTAGAGAGTGAAATAACAGAAGACGAAATAGGGAACGATTTTATCCAGCAAATGGTGACGTAATTTCGGACAAACAACTTTATTTCGTAGGTGTGTTATAAAATCTCGTAACTAAGGCTTGAGTCAAGGCGTAGTTACGAGATTTTCTAACAACACTGAAGGTTTATCAAAACATAACAGTAAACTAAGTCTTTTTTAGAACAAGATTCATTGCCATTGTTCTGTCGTTTTGTTGATGGATTGGGAACTTATTTAATCCTGGTTTAATGAACAATTATTTTTGGCCTTCCAGAGAATTCAAAATTACTTTATTTTCGCTGTTTGGGAAAGGTTAAAAGGGTTTCCTTTGAGACATGTTTCTATCCTAATCTTTTTTATGTTATGTGTCGTGTCTTTTCTTAAATGTACATGTATAGAATAGCACTGAAAGCTGTAATTAGCAGTTATCGCATATCATTATGGATGACTGAACGATTTCAATCGTACTGATCTAAATACTTCCCCGTGAAATCAGAACTATGTATTAGACTTAATGAGGTAATCTGAGCACATAAACTATAATTATTTAGCAAAGGATTCATACTTAATTGATTTCACATTCTGAAGTTTAACCGGTATATGCTGGCTAATGAAGCTGATAGACGAAAACAGCGTCATCAGCAACAAATAGCTATTGTTGCATAAAGTAACTTGGAAAAAAAACGAGAAAACTGAAAATCTTTTAATGACCAAATTAATATTTTTGAAGATTGTATTTTTTTTCAGAAAAGACACCCTCTTACATGTATATCAATTTGAAATTATCTTTCACTATCGAAAGTACATTTAAGTGATACTAATAATTTTATACTAAAGTGTAATTTTGATATAAGAATTTTGATGCGTGATGAATCCGCCGTAAAACATGCAACATATTCTCTAAGTTTTCTTGGAATTCAATAACGATTTTATGCCTTAAAACAATTTCTGCGAATATTGTACCTTAGGGTCTAAATCTACCACACATTATTACATTGTCGTGTTTCAATATGCAATTGTAATCAATAAAACGTAAGATTTATGAAAATGTCATACAGGCAGAACGTGCTTCCACAATGACACTGAGGGCTACAAATAAGTGGGAATGAAGACATTCTAACTTTGTTATTTCAATTCCAGATCCTATTGTGTGGGTAATCATTTGAATCGTCTCGACGAGACGATACAAATGAGTATCCACAACATAGGGTTGGATGAACAATAACAGAATTATTACAGTTTAAGAAGTCATCACCGCTTATTATCTGGAGCTCTGGACACTATGGCAGACTTGTCCGAATAGAAAAGAGTTTCAGACGTCAAAATAAAGCTTACCAATATATGTATGATATATCCATGTTAAATCGCACACAGCAATGACGGAAAGGGCGAAAACGCTAGTTATTAACATTCTTTTGTTATTGCGAGGTATGATAAACGCATATATAATTTATGGTCTTACAAATTGGCCCAGCATCAAAATTCTTGAAATGAACACTATTTACGGTAGTCCACCAGAGAATTTATTGTGTGACGTCATTAACATTTGTAATGCATCCGGGCCTATTCGGGTGACACCGTAAACATTTGGCGTTCGAACGTCCAACTGACAAATGTGTACGTCGTCGCCCGAATAATTCCGATGTCGCATTAATTTCATAAGGGGTGGACCACCTTAATGAACATACGATACATGACAGAAATCTACAAAGTTGGCGCCACTTTTATTAAACATTTGAAGAAAACATTTCGTTTTCGGGTTATTTGAGAAGGGTTGTCATGCTTTTTCTATTGATACGAAATTTTAAGGATGTATAACCAAAAGGACAACAACAGGCTTCTCTCTTTGTTCGACCATTCTAATTTACAGGGTTGCATCATGTACTCTTTTATTGTGTCGCGACAACACGTGCACTGTATATTTGCCAAAGAACGAAAACAAATACAAAAAGGAACCCAATTTGTCTGTATCCAAGATTCTCTAACATTCTTCATTCGTATTAGTCTCTTCTAGACAAACAAGCAGGGACAATGATATGTAATAAACTCCCAATAATATCAATCATGTAACGATACTGAACATTTCATTAAAGATGAGTGTCAAGGTTTGCAGAATTTTGTCCAAGATGCGCTATTTCTAATATTATTTTCAAACCGTCTACCCTTAAGTAGTCGTTGTTTTTCATCTTCATTAGAAGATTACTTGTTAAAATCTGATGCAAATTCTAAGAGATGGGTAAAACATAATTTATTCCTGCTAACTGTCAATAAGACCGGAAACAGATAAGGGGGTAAAGACATTCTTACTTAAATTTCTAACCCTTTGTAGTGGGTACTCATTTACAATGTTTGTATACCCTATACGTTCGATGTATTTGGTTGTCCCACCATTTTTATGCAAAAGGTTCTGTGTGAGACAGACTGTAGGCCCAATGTTAACGACGTGTTACTTCAATATCTATATAAAACTTAGAAAGACTAGACAATGATTGCGCAGATAACGGTTATATAATGCATAGGATTTTACTACTTTTTGTACTTTTGCAACTTGTACAAAATGTATATCTACTGGAATAAAGGAATCCAAAAAGAATTAATCCCAAGACACATTTATAAAGAAATATGATCTTATTGCAATAAAAACAAGATTGGAAATCACGATAGAATTTGATAACAAATTATAGAATATTGCACCCGAGTTGTTCGCTAGTTAATCCCTGTGGAGCTAATTATCGAAGGAACAATTCACTTCATGTTAGATATGTAACCCCAACTTAACTTTTGATGTTTTACAATACATATATCTGTAGCTATAAAAGATAAATACACACGTAAGATATCCATGTTTTAGTAATTGCTAAGAAATTCATAAGTTGTCCTGTAATTTTCACGTTTTGTTCTTAGACTGTATCAAATCGTAATCTGTAATATTACCTTGTCCATGGAGCTAGGTTGTAGAGTCATTAGGAAAATTATCAACAATTCAAGGAATATTGTCACTTTCACTTTACTCTAGAAACATCGAAACTGCAACTTTGATCAGGTTGTAGTTACGATGATGATAAGCAAGTAAAACAGCGAACTAATGGCCATCATCTGAAAATGAAATTGTGACCCGTCGCGCTAAAAGGGACCTTATCGGGTGTGTGAAAAATATCGACCCTAGTCAGTCTGCGCAGTCCGCGCAGCCAGACTAGGGCCGACACTTTTCACTTTTATGTAATTTTCTAAACCCAGAATGTTTTCCTTATCTTACTATATGTTCATTTTTCGCATACGGGATCTGATTGACCTGTGATGAGTCTGACAAGTTTGTCAAAATTTAGATTTTGGGTGTTCGGATAAGGTCCCTTATAGCGTGACGGGTCACAATTGTTCGAGTTCCTCTTTGTAGAATCCACACGTTAGATACGTTACTGCGATCGTGCATATGCACGTTAATAAATGCGAAACAAAATCAAATTCAGATAAAGAACAAAACCCTTAATACATATGTCACTAACAGAGTATCTTGGTTTCTGACAGCCACGAAATATTTTTTGTAAACAAACCCAACTGAAACAACGCAAGTTGGATCTAGTTGAATCATCTTTCATTATTATAGATATGATAAATTATGGGCCTCTTCAACAATTGTTCTGTTGCGTCAGAAGTTCAGAGCTCAGTGATTTTAAGAAAACATTTAACCATTCCCAATTGCTACAAACGTCGTGAAACCAGAAACAGGAACTTCTAAGACGATGTTATAAGACAAAATTTAATCCAGTCTCTAAAGAAAAAAAAAACAAAATAGTTTTCTCTCGGATTCTAATATTAGTAAAAATGTCCATGGATGGATATGGCTTCAAAATATTATGAAGGTCATATCAAATTGAATCACAGCAACCCCGATTACAGGAAAAAGCAAACACAGATTTCAATGAGGAATTAAAGGTCCTTCAATTGATGGATGAAAATTCCTTATCTAATTCTGACAAAGCATTTTGTAAATATAACATTTAATTTGAAATAGGAATTTGTATAAATTGCAATTCCGTAATCTTATTATCTTCGTCTTGGGTTAAAAAACACTTATGATCATTGATTTTTCCTTTTCAAAGAATTAGCTCTGTTTGTACTGAAAAAAAGCAGAGGTGCTACATTTTGTTGAGAGTATTCTATACTAGTACTAGCTATTCAAATGTTTAAGTACATGTATATTGCGACAGTGCTTGAACACATCACGTATCGACATTGTCTGAATGATGATAACAGTACCAATTTGCATGATGTTGCGATGTAGAAATAATGTCAAAAGAACATAAAGCTAAGTATTGGCCAATTTAATATCATATCATAAAAGCCTTGTTTATTTTGGTATATGATATTTCATACTTTTTACGCAAGATTTTCTGTAAAAACAACAAGAATATGTAACATAACTGATTTATTCGCTATTTTGAACATTTGACCTTGAATTTGACCTTGACCTTGACATTGAAATCATTTTAGAAATGTATCATAAAAAAGTTCAAACACACTGCATCAAATAAAATCTAGTTTATTTGATATACAGATATACATTAAGTCAGCACAAACATCATATAAGATAGCCAATTTGGTTTTCATTCTGGCGGCCATATTGGACACCATCTTGGATTTTGCAACAAATAAGAATATTTTCTAGTCTTACATGGCAGCTTTATCTAGATTATGAGTATCGTGCTAATATAAAAAATAAAAATACCACTTTGACATTAATTTTAATGACAATTATGTATGTCAAAATTGGGGGAAAACTGGTACAATACAGTTTTCCATTATTTTTTACAAGGGGTCTGTAGACGCCATCTTGAAAATCTCCATGGAAACACAAGAAATCTTAATCTTCATGTTAAATTATTAAAGCCTATATATTGTAGTTATTTTGGTATATAACATTCTTGGCTTTTTATGCAAACTTTTGAGTAATAAGAAAAGAAAACGGGTAGATGACTTATTTTTTCACTATTTTTCACATTTGACCTTGAATTTGACCTTGACCTTGACATTGTGACCATTGTAAAATGTATCATGAAAAAGTTCAAACGTATTATATTATATCAATCCTAGTTTGTAGGATGTACAGATATAAAACAACCCCTTGTTTTCAATTCTGGCGGCCATCTTGGACGCAATCTTGGATTTCTCTACTCGTAGACTTGATATTGACCGCTTTATAAACTTCAGAATATTACAAACATTTTGGTAAAGGTTAGAAAATGTGGTACTTTTGTGACCAACTACCCATGAAATAGGCCACTTGCTCAGCGAAAGTCACTCCACTATAAATACCAAATATATTTCAATAAGTTGCATCGTTAGAAAACATTAAGTATATATTTATACCAATTATAGCTTGTCATGCTTTAGTATACTTGTAACTCTTTCTTGTTCCTGCTCCGGACGATATATAGTCCTTGGGCCAGGACCAGGAAAATGGGGTAAGTATTACCAGAAAAAAGGACAAAAGGACACCTATATATATTTGTAGATATACATCTGACGGATGTTTTTCAGTGATGATATCCGACATAAAGAGTAGCTAAATATGTTTTACCCTTACCTTTATATATGTACCCTTCACGACGTGAATGACAATCTGGTTTGGGGTAAGGGAAAGGGAAAAATTAATAAAAAATATCAAATGAATGTTTAAATCTATTTATTTGAATCCATATGTGTGAGCATGTATTTCACTACTTATGAATCATGATTTTTTAAATTATGTAATTATTATGACGTCATTACTCCTCTTCAAAATATGCTTTATGTGCAATCAAGTATAAGAACTGGCCGAAATATTCGAAAAAGTATTTTTCTATAAGTATCATTTATTTCTAATGCAAGAAGACATGGTTTTTCATAAAGTACATTATCTTAGAAACATTTTGAGCGTTGTTTGCACTCTGACCGTCGGGGCTTTTGGCTGTAACCCTTATCTTAAACCCTTAACCCTATCATTTTTTGCATTCAAATTTATAACACTTATTTGGTCATATTTCCATTGAATATTGACCTACAGGTGTCAAAATGGTATCAAATGAAAGCTTATGACTCGTTCTTTTGTTTGTAGTTATCTTATTTAAATTATCTCATTTGCATATTCATGAATATTAATGATTTCCCTTAAAAACTCCTTTTTTGGCGAAAATTTTGATAAATACTTTCCAAAAAAAGGCGTTTCTTTTCGGGGGGAATTTTGAAAACATGATTTTTCTTAACGAACATTTTATTAGAAACATTTTGAGCCTTGTTTACACTCTGGCGGTTGTGGCTTTTTGCCGTAACCCTTATCTAAACCCTTAGCCCCATCAAATTACTTATGTAAATTTTGAAAATGAATTCGGCCATATCTTCATTGAATATTTGCACACAGTTGTCAGAATGATATCAAATGAAAGCTTATGACATATTCTTTCATTTTAGTTATGTTATGCAAATTAGCTCATTTGCATATTCATGAATTTTCCTAAAATTGCGATTTTCTACGGAAATTTGGTAAATACTTTCCAAAACGAGGCATTTTTGTGCAGGGAAATTACGTAAACATATCAAATCTTAAAGAAAATTAATATATCAAACATTTTGAGCGATGTTTGCACTTAATTTGGCCGTAGGGGCTTTGGGTCATAAACCTTATCTAAACCCTTAACCATATAAAATTGTTCAGTCATTTCAAAACGTTTTTGGTCATGTCTTGGTTGAATATTGACCTACAGATGTAAGAGTGGTATCAAATGAAAGTTTATGACTTGCTCAATAATTTACCATAAATTTTATGCAAATTACCTTATTTGCATATTCGCGAATATTAATGACACAACTTAAAACTGTGACCCTTTTTGCGAATTAGGTTTTTGTTTGGTAAAAGTGTCATATATCTGTTTTACTAACGCCATTACTCTAAAACTTTGCACATGACCATGGTACCAACCTCAAGACTGATATCTATTGCTCTAGCATTTAATGTCGAGCAATTTTTATCTTTTTGTTGCCTAGAAATTCTTCATCAAACTTTAATGAGCATCTTTCAAACATCTGTCACAAATAAGTTTGTTTCTGTCATAACTATTGCTTTCAAACTTGGCATTTGCTCTTGCTTCTAAGATCAGCATCTGTTATGTTATCTAGTAACAGTTAATGTTCATTAGTTTGGCATATTCACTCATTTTCATGCAAGATTCAATCATTTTTTAGCATCCGTAATTTTGCATCTTACTGTAAATCTGCTTAAATATAAGGGCTAAACAACCCTTTTGAACGTAAGATAATACACCCTAAATCCAACATCAAATAGAAAATAATATCCATAAAGTTTAGGAAACTGATACAGTAAACTGAATACATTATTATAAATAATTGTTAAATATTTTAACACTTTCTTTGCACAATTTAAACTAATGATTGAATGATTATGATGATGAACAGAACTGATAAGATGGTTCAAATGCTCTCGTTTGATACTTTTAGAATTCAAAGTAGAATCAAAACACATAGATTAACAAAAAGGGCAACTGCAATACATGTATATTGAAAGTTTATTGACATCGTTTAAAATTAAGGTTGTAGGTCGTATACATGTATAGCAGATTCTTTAGGGGATAGCTAGATCTATGACAGAAGGTATAAATTTTGCAATTATAGTGTGTTCATTATTATTTAGACTAGCCCTAGTCGTTTCTGTTTGCGTTATTTGTAAAGGGGAGCATTATTGTTTCAAGACTTGCCTCTCTAATCCATATTTCAATGTTTTATCGCTGACAGAAACCTAGTATTCTAGACTAGGATGTCATTTAAAAAGGGTCTTTGCTTTTATACTATAATCTTAATACTAGGGTCTGGGCCAGACTAATTATTATTATACAGCGTTCTTTGGATGATATGTGCGCTTCCGAGTAGTATGATCTTCTGCAGTTCCTCGATAACTGGTGCACTAGGGATTTGTTTGAATATTTTGTCAAGTCCCTTATTAAGTTCATTATTATTATACAGCATTCTTTGGATGATATGTGCGCTTCCGAGGAGTATGATCTTCTGCAGTTCCTCGATAACTGGTGCACTAGGGATTTGTTTGAATATTTTGGTAAGTCCCTTCCTAATAGAGACCAAGTGCACATACAACGACTTATACAGTTGTCGTCTCCATACCCCACATCCTGGCTACTTCTATCTCAAGGTCTTTGTATTTTGATAGTTTCTCAAGTGCCTGGACGGAGACATTTCTTTCAGAAGGAACCGTCATGTCAATCACGATGAACGTCTTGTCCAATTTGTTCTTGATGATGATGTCTGGTCTGTTAGCCTTGATCTCTGTACCATTATTCACTGGCATGTCCCTCTACGACAGTTTTTGGTTGATGTTCATACAATTTTTTGTTTGCTGGGAGTCCAAATTGCTTGCAGATTTTCCAATGAATGTACCCTGCTGCCTTGTCATGTCTTTGAATGTATTATGTTGGCACTAATGTTGGACAGCCCGAGACAATTTCATCATATTGGTTGCATAGTCTACACCTTGGATCTGTACCATCTTTGATGATCTTGTTGTGATATGCTCTTGTAGCCAAACTCTGATCTTGTGCTGCTATCACCATTCCCCCTGTTTCTGCATTGAGACCTGCACTAGAGAGCCACTTATGTGTCTGATCTTGGTCAACATCTGGTTTGTCAAACCTTACGGGTATTGCCCATGCATTGGTTTGGCTTTCCATGTTTGTGTCATCCCCTTTTGGGCATTTGCCTTTGTCCGTCTTGTTCTTTTGGCATACTCTGTGACGGATTCTTCTCCATTTCTTGTCGTTTGTGCAATGTTCAGTTCTTGAATGAATTTTCTGGCTTGCTCTGAGATTGAGTAAAGTTTCTTGTTACGTTCATGTTCCCGGATCAGATGTAGCAGATTGTCTTGTGTTGTCTCCAAATACGTGTCTATATGCCATCTCAATCTATGAGAGGCCCCTACCACCGATCTTTCGTGGTAGGTACAATCTTTCAACGTCAACCTTTGGGTGGTGCATTGTTGTTAGTAACTGTCTGGTCTTTGTGTCAAGTTTTCCATTTTTCTTGCATTTGCCAGTTTATGATATGGAAATTGTATGTGACAACTGGGACTGCCAGGGTGTTTATGGCATCATTCTTATCTGCAGCTTTTAGCTCACTCTTGATGACAAGCCTTAACTCTTCTGTAATACTCTTTTCTGATCTTTTCCCTCATTGCTGCATGTTGAATTTCGTCACATTCATTAACACAAGGTATTTGTATTTAGAGTCTTGGTCTAGTTTCTTGATGATGTTGTCTCTTTCTAGCTGTATGTCAGATGTTGATGTTAGTTTTCCTTTTTTGAAGGTGGCTTTTAGACACTTGTCCAGTTCAAATTGCATACATATGTCATCACTAAAGACCTTTACTGTCTCGAGCAGTTGTTTTTGCTGGCGATCGTTCTTGGCAAAGGTCTTTAGGTCATCCATGTAGAAAAGATGGATGATCTTCTTGCCTTGGATGTCATATCCATGTCCAGTGTCATTCAGTATGGTATTGAGAGGGGCAAGAAACAAACAGAAGTGGAAGGGTGATAGTTATGCGACTTTGCATGCAGATGGTTAAGTCTTGAACTTCTTTGGCCTTGGTTTGAAACCTTCCGGATGAGGACCCCCACCACGCCCATTTATTTCGGACCATAACCTTTGACCTAGTTACCCTGACCTTTGAGTTTGACCTTCTTTTAAAAAAACTTAAACTTTAAAGGGCTTACAACAGGAATTTATCCTTAACCCCAAATGCTGTCAAAAAACACTGTGTACTGAGTCCCCCGTCTCTTTCTTGTCTCCTTTTAGATCTACATGCAGTTTACCCATAATTGTCCATAATTTGCCAACGAAGTAATAATTAATTTATTTGTGTTATTTTACCTTTTGAATTACGGTATAAAACACACATCACATTTACATTGCAACTAGAAATGTCTCATTTTAGCAATCTAAACACGCAGGAGCATATTGTTTTACTCTTGTCTGTCTGTCTGTCCGTCCATCTGTCTGTATGAAAACTTAAAACTGGCCTTTTCTCCAAAAATATTTGACATACAAAGCTATAATTTTGTATGTAACCTTCTTTTGAACAATGATATTTATCTGTTCCTGCAATATCAATATGACCTTCCTCAAGGTCACTCATTAACCCTTATCAATCCTTACCTCGAAAACTTAGCATAAAAACTTAACATTGCCATTCCTTGGGCATTTGTGTTTCACGATCTTGTTATTAAAGTTCTTATTAATATTCATAAGCATACTAATTAGTTTTGTGTAAGAGATGTCTTAACAAAATAACATTTCAAAACTAAAATGTATGTTTTATTACTATAATAGTTTTAAAATGTTTTTTTTTTTTTGCGATTAGTTGAAGCTAATACTGAAACTTCTATAAGAAGACAGTTGCCATGGAAACAAGAAGGTTGTTAAAATTTGTTTATCCGACACTTTGAAATGGAACAACAGTCAGAATTCATTAACAGGTTCAAGAAAATACAGAGGGTTTTCATTTTTGGCTTATGACATAATAATGCCATACTCCATATTGAAAAGCATGTAATTTGCTCGGCTTATTACCTCCCTTTATTGATATACCTGATGTGATTTTTTTCCATATACATGCTGTGTAGGACAAATTATTCAACATGAATTGTATTTCTATGCATCTGGTTTATATATGCAGTGTATGCTTAGTATAGAAAGCAGTAAAGCCACATTATTTTAAACATTTCAAAACCTTGCACTGATTTTCAACTATCCAAACCCTATCAAATTTCAAATGCACATTCTGAGGTATAGCTACTCTGCAGAGTGGATATCATTGCATTTTTGTTCTTCCTTTGGATAGGTCTTTCAATATATGTAGGTGTCCCTTTGTCCATTTTAGTGGTAACTCCAACCATATCTGGCCCAAGGACTAATAGAATTGGCTCCATTAGGGATACTGCAGCTAACAGTTTTGAGACATGATCCACAATGAGTACAGTAATTCAGACTCTCGACTGGCCTAAAGCTTTACTTACAGGCCTATTTTACGTGACACTTCAATGAACCATTGATTACTTCTCATAAATAAAATTTCTGAATGCATGTGTTCAATTGTTTTAATTCATCGAATTCCGCGAAAGTCCAATTCTCAATTCTTCAAAAAATGCTTTGACCTGTGTATATCCATGTCAACTTTTTTCTCTTTCACATGTATGCTACCATGCATTCTCAACATTAATGATAACCAAGTAATTAAAAAGGAACGAGTTTTAAATAAAATCGATATGTCTAATCTGCCAAAGGACATTGATTGTATTTCCTCTACTCCTGTCATATACAGCACTGTACTTTTCCCTACTACTTAAATTTCATAACCAAGTTTCTTTAAATTATTTCTGGAAAACATAGAGATTTGTTTCTGTAAAATTTGTCACTTGATTAACATTTTCCTCTAACGTCGACAACTCTATCATTAAAAAAAAGCTTATCACGATCAAATGCTCATTTAGCATACATTCCCACGTTATCGGCGTTTTTTAAGAAATTTCTCTTAACTACAGATTGTCTAAAGCTGTGTTTACGAGGTTAAAATCAGCGATATATTCTTCATTTGAAGCAAAATCATTTCTGTTGTGAGTGACGTATTTCGCGGCATCTCCTTTTTCAGACGGACTTTCGTGTTTTAGGAAGGTACCCCCTCTTAGGAAGCAACAATTCTATTCATGAAATCTAATCCTTTCAACTATTTCTATGCGATTCCACTCCACATAAAGGAATGATTTTTCAGTAGTAAATTCGGCTGTAATCCCTCTCTAGATATAGCTCAAAGCCTATAGGAACTACAATTGTCAATTAGTTGAAATAGCCCTTCCTCATACGTTAACAAAGTAACACTAGTTTTTAATTGGACGTCCGAAAGGACGTACAATTTTTATAACCACTTTTCGACAGGCGAAATGAATTTTCATTACCAAAAAACCCTTTCTCAGACTCAATTGCCAGTTGACCAAAATTCAAAACAGATTTTGCGACCATACAGGAAAACTGTCGTACCTTTTCCTGCTTTCTATGTGTTCGCTAACAAACACTATACGATTCATCGGCCGATTCAATTCATGCCACGTCTTAACCAACTTTACTATCTTTTTTTTTATTTAAGCATTTTCTTGTAGTGATTTGACTTTCGTAATATTGTGTAAAGGGTAAGATCTTTAGAAAGCGATACATGCATACTATACCATCAGCAGCAGCGATAGCTCAAACGGGAAAGGATTAACCTCGCAACCTTTTTTCAGTATGAAATTTGGAACGCCATTGGTTCGAAACCAGTTCGGATTATTTCTTCCGTATAACGTTTGTTAAAGACGTCGCGCACGGTATTGCGGCACTAAAATGTAACGTCAAGCTAGCAAACGCCTGTTGCGTAACGTTAAGTTTTTGCATAGACGGTTGTCTTGTGCTTTTAATGTTTATTCTTTATATAATCTAAACTGATTTATAAAGACAGGACCACGTTTTAAGAAATATACAACTGTTTCCATCTGTTGTCTTTCTATAGCTTTTCCGCCACTTTAATCGGTTCTTTTTTATCTAAAAAATGCGCCAATTAGATAATTTCAGGATTACGTCAAATAAAAAAAAGTTTACGTTCATAAATTTTCTGTCCACAAGAACAAATTTGAATATCTCTTATACGTTTCGTTATTTTGCGTCGAAATTTTGATATGATCAACAAGAAAAAAATGGTATTTCCACGTTTAAATTAAATATTTGTATGAATAAGAGAACTTCTATGTTTTAAAGTCTAAAGGGCAAAAAATAGAGTTTTCAACGACATGAAACAATTTCTGTCCACACGCATTTTATGTAATATTTGGTTTGCTTATTATGCTAACTGCTTTTCATCCATATATTATAGAAATAGAGAAAAATGGTATTTTTCATATCAAGTTTGGTTGCATTTGAGTCATTTATTAACAAAATATTCAACAAAATTGTCATTTTTTCTGCGACGTAATTCTAATTTTTACATTGCGATTTTTGGTAAACAAACTGGGCTTATTTGCGCAATCGACGTATAAATTTTATTTCCGTTCAGCAAAACATTCTTCAGCATTTTCACTGTCACAAAATTATATATTTTTCCATGTGTTTGACGTTACTTAATCGCCAAATTGTGCATAAATATCCGTCGCTCTTGAAAATTTATGTTACACGTTACACGCGTTTTTTCGCCGAATTTACGAATAAAAATTCTTTCTTGCAACTTTATACAAAATAAGAACTTCAAATGAGTCTTTGACATATTTAAAGGAACGGGGTTTCCACGAGACGTATTTTGGAAACAGCGTTTTAAAATTGATTATCAGGGAGTGAGTTCATTTCACAACTCGGGTTCGACTCGATGACAAATCGGGATTCCATCTGAACAGCCTCAGATGAGACGCTAGTGATATCCACCTATTCAGAAAAATAGTTACTCTTACGAGTTTTATTTTCTTTCTCCAGCATCTGTATCACTGATATTCGACAGTATCATGAACTATTTACGAACTGATCAATGTCCATGACAGCAATGATTATTACTAGTCTATGATCGAGTGACAGCGATCTGTATTTATTACGTTTAATTGAACCGTTTACGTGTATTGAGCTAAGAAGATGAAGCAATGGATCTGCAACAGTGACGATGGTGCCTGGATGATTGTATGAATATGTGTACAGATAGGGACATTGCTATTCTCAAATGTTCGTTGATAACGATATGAAGATTTAAATTGCGTATTGTAATCCACTGCCATTTTCCCGACGGCACGTTCCCAATTTCTTCTTTGTATGCACATCTGCAGATGTAGGGATGCTGCGGTAGTACTGGTATGAGGAATCCATGGTTAGGTGCTCCAATTCATCTGGTATTTTGTTTCTGGAAAAGTATGTATTGAATTTGTTTTGTAACCACAACCAGGGAAAACTGCTGCCTTGTTTTTTGTTTCTTTTTTACTCTACACACGAATAAAAATCAAAGTGCTTGGAGCACTATATTTAGACGTCTCTGATTGATTGAGCGGAATTGTATGTAAATGATCGGCGTTTCATTACTTTATGTCGCTGAATTTGTGTTTAGATCGATTCTAAATCACTGTGGTCGTTTTTTCCCTAACGATGGTGGAGATAAAAGTCGAAAAAAATATGATGAAAAAGAACAATGTCTGAGTAGAATTCGAACCCAGGACCTTCCAGATATAGACATGTGTAAAGAGTACAAGGTGAGAGCTCTGCCAAGTGAGCTATCGCGGCTTTCATTTATGTAGCGCGTTGGCTTACATTTTGAATAAATTGCTTTGCTTTGTATCGTCCTTTATAAAATCAACGAAAGGTGTAACTGACGACAACACTCATGGTTAACCGAAACAGAAGACAAAAGTGCTAATCACATGGCCTTAATTGAATTGGGTAATCAAATTAATAGTGATTATTCATAGAGACAAATCAGTTGTCTTGAAACGGCAATCAAATCAAATTGAAGCCTGAGAAGGGTTTTCTGGTAATAAAGCCGATTTCGTATGTCCGAAACCGATCTTATAGATTTAAACACAGAAGAATGAATAAAATATCTTTCGTTCATGTACAATCCCGCTCAATCAATCAGAGACGTCCAATTACAGTGCTCTCGGCACTTTGATTGAAAGCTGCTGCAGTCGAATGAATGCCGATAACGAAAAGTTTAACCCTTTCCCAAACGACACAATTTTAGGGTGATCTAATTTGAAAGTTGCTGCTGACGACAAAATTGATAATAATAAAGACATGATTTATGTAAAATATGACACATAAAATATTGAGACAAAAGGAGAAACAGTTGGTTATCAGCAGTTTCTTCTTTTGTTTCAATGTTTTCCCAAGCCTTTTCTATTGGGGACGTCAAAACCAGACTTGTTTGGGAAAGGGTTAAAGTACAATGTAATATAGCATAAGGAATATTTAAGCAAACGGAGGATATGCTGATTACATGTATCACAATTTTCATCTTTGGCCATGATATTATCCCAGATAAGAGCACTTTCTATAAGAAACGCTGAATTCGAGTATTGTTAGGAAAAGCGTTTCCGAAGTATTCTTATTACATTACCAGCATAAATACACCCTAAAGACGATATACAATATAAAAGAGCCCATCAGCGATAAATAATTAACCAGATTAATTAAGATAAGAAGAGAGGAGCGACACATCAAAGTTATAAAGTCGCACATAAACAGATAGAAAGCCTGTGTTTTATGAGAAATGTGAGGCTCTCTGACGTTCTGATGACCGTAGATTCCTGCAAGTGTTTTAAGGGAAGTGAGATTTATCTACCAAATGTCTCATAACTCTTACCATGCCACTTGTTGCATCTGAACACGATTGCGTATCTAATATCAATCAGTAGCGTATCTATTTACAGCAAGTTATTCGTCACAGATCCGTTTAAGAATCGATTATTAGTCTCCATTTGTCTCATTTCAGCCAATTTCTTTTTGAAATTCAAGCTCTTTAGTTAGATATTTCTTTTATTTCGTAGAGTCGCACAATCTTTCTGTTTAATATAACATATTTTAAAACATAGTATCATTGTCATCATCGAATCACTACATGAATGCGTCTCGAGGCTGCATAAATGGAAAGATGGGATGGAGAAAAAAGGATTGTTAGCGCAGGCAAATAATTCGAAGATCAGGAAATGCGACCAGAAAGATATAAATTCATGCAACATAAGACGACAGGATATCACCAAGACATGCCAAGGTAACTCCGCTGAGAGCTTAGCATAGACGTCTTGGAGCTCATCTTAAGGAAACGGAGGTTCATATGATACGGACATGTAAAGATATCCAAACGGCAATTTAAACATCATTCGGCGAACAGGTGAATGGGACACCCAGACGGGGAATACGTGTGACACGAAAACAGTAATTATTGCCAGGATGGATCACAGAGAAAAACCAATGGATAACAGGGGTGAGAACAGCCATGTATTAATGTGTTCATGTACATGTACAATGCACTTATATCCCTGCATGTTAGCTATAAAACAGTCAGACGAGTGTTTTTAATCACTTTTATTTTACTTTCTTGTAAGTTCCTTTATTTGAATTATTTTCCTTGTACATGTGTATTCATTGTTTAAACAATCACCATTTTGACTGTTTTATTTGTTTTCTCATCGTTTCAATACGAACAAAGAAATTTATAACAAATCTAACATTGATGGACATTTTATTGTCGGATCATATGTTAAAATTCCTTTGGGAATATCATCTTGGTCAAAGGCAAAACGATAGCGTGACAAAGCTAGTTCAATTGCTAATATTTTGTGATAGCACGGGTAATAAAACTGTGTAAGCACGAAAAGCGGGAACTTGCGTTGTTATTTGAAAAAAGAGTTATTGCAGTTCATTGTATTCTCTTTGAGAGAATATTTAAGCTTGCAATGTAGTATTGCATCCAGATAATCAGTCTCAATCTACGTTTGTGTTTGTGAAAAAAATCGAAGTCAAAACAAGAATGCCACCCTTTACCATTCAAAGTTTGCTTCGTGTACACACCAAAACGTTTAATAGTTTATTTTCTGATTCAGCCATAGTGGATTAACTTTTATCTCTTTTTTCAAAATGACTACCAATGATTTCAATATTGTGCCCGCTTTGAAAAAATCTATTAGCACACGTGCAGAACCCAGCCCATGTCATGTGGGTAGTGTTCTGGATTGGGAGGTTTCTTTTGATATTTTTAACGAAACACATCCGTAGCGCAATTATATATTTGGTTTTTGTTTACAAATTGTTTTATAGCTTTAGCACCAAAATGCGGATGTGATCCATTCCTCTACCAATGCATGCAATTGTGAATCGCAATACGTTTTAGATAGAGGCTGTATGGTAGATTGTATGCGAAATAAACATTCAAAGGTGCGCAGCGCATTGAATGTTTATATCGCATACAATCTACTAAACAGACTCTATCTGACTTAGTATTCGCCTGTGATTCATTGCAGACTGGGCGTGGCTATCTATAGACGTCACATAAACTAGACGGCACTCCGTTTATGCGAAATAGAGCGGCGAAAATTTAAAATGCACTGCAATTTCATTGGTCCAAAAAGTAGGTCGAACACTAAATACTCATATTGCTCGTACATGGATGTCTGTAGATGGTCTAAAATGAGTGGCAGATAAACAATAGGCTATTTCATTTACAAAAGGATGTCAGGCTATTCACTTGAGATTAAAATCGAGTTATGAGATAAATTACCTGTTAAAGACGATGTATATATCATTGATACATAATTAATCGGAATAATTACGGTATAATTTATAAAAACAAAATGTATACATCTGCCACTCCCGATAGTCATACTATAATATATGTTATGTATAGCGATTGTTTACCTAAACAGAACACTTATACTTGACTGTCTAATGTTTATTAAACATTACCAAACAAAAAAAATCGACCTGTCCAAATTCAAAGATGTTGCAGACGACAACTACAGATGAGTTAAAAAATATATTTTTAATCATTTTGTATAGAAATTATTGTGGGATATGAAGAAATTGCTTGACACAAGCAATTTCTTCATTTTCCGCAATGTTTTCCATAGTCAGTTTCTTGTGGGGAGTCAAAAAGAGTCACTGTGTGGTAATGGGTTACTAGTCTGGATACGGTAGTCTTAACCCTTTCCCAAACAAGACCTGATTTTAAACGTTCCTGACAGAAAAAGATTAAAAACATTGAGGCAAAAGAAGAAAATGCATGCTGACAATCAGCATTTTCTCCTTTTGCCTCAATATTGTTTGTGTTATCTTTTACACAAATCCTACTTTTGTTCACAACTATTTTGTCGTCTGCAGCAGCTTTCACACAAAACCATCCTAAATTCTTGACGTTTTGGAAAGGGTTAAATCAGACAATACGATGAAACACCAATTAGTATCGTCTAACCTACACAAACTGTTCGGCAAAGTACATTAACGTACAGAAATAGAAGCTTTCTAATTACAGGAAAATAAAAGTCAGAATTTAATTAACAGGTTCACTAACAATATAACACAATACCAGACGACAACTTATAGACTGGTCCAAATTCATAGAATGTTGCAGACCACAATTTCAAGTTAATGAAATTAAAAATATTTTGGTCTTTTTTGGTAGAAACAGTGTGGTAAATGAAGAAATTGCTTGTTACAAGCAATTTCTTCATTTTCCACGATGTCTTCCAAAGCCATTATTTTGTGGGGAGTCAAAAGAGGTCACTGTGTGGTAATGGGTCAACACTCTACCTTCGGTGTGGCAGAAGAGAAGCGTTCTGGTTCCAAGAGAAATGCAGATTAACTCTTTTTTACACACCCGATTTTTGACGTTCCTGATAGGAAAAGGCTATGAAAACGTTGAGTCAGAAGAAGATAAATGTTGATGTATTTACGTCTCAAAAGTTTTGGTGTTATATTGTACATAATTTCTTTCTGTATTAATACCAATTTGTCGACATAGAGGCTTTCAAAGGAGAACAGTTTCTATCGTGTGGAAAAGGGATAAATAACTTTGTTATGAAAATAGCATTACTTTTATCTAAAATGTAATTATCAAAATCATACTATCTATATGACTCTCTATGCTAGATAACCCTAGTCGACAATGTAATCTGTACCGTACACTTCTATGAGAAAATAATTATGTAAAAGACAACAAACATCCCTGGTTAAGTTTGCACTAGATATTCAGTGCGGACTTGACGTTTCTTGGATAATTGGCTCCATGGGGAGTAACTAGTGAACAACTTGCATGCGTGCAATATACATAATTTGTTTTCAAATTCTATCGTAATTTTCAATCTTGTTTTATCAAAATGAAATCATATTTCCTTATGAAAATGTCTTGGGACTTATTTGGTTTGGTTGATTATATCCAAGGAGTTATGAGTTATGCATCTGCAATTTATTTTATACCCTATATCAGTATGCATCCACAACTATCTAGATTTTTCTTGTATCGGTATCTGTTGCGTTTTATAATTCAGACTGAGTTTTTGTATGATACACATACCCGACAGACATGCCCAGAATTTTCATAAAAGTGTAATGTTTCATTAAACATAACAATGTGTCAGATCGTCCTCAGACGGGACACGCTGTCGAAACATCCAATCTTCCCTAGTCTTCATACTGGTTCCGAGTTCATCTATGCTTGTTGCACTTGAATCCTGCATTAATTAAGACGTCAACCATTGTTGTGACTTGGTGTCCTCTACTCCTCCCTTCTGCCGTAGTTAAGTGTCCATTGTAGGCAACTCTTTCTGTCGGAAAAAACTACCGCGTAGCCCTGATCTGTAGTAGGCAATCTTGACATTGACGACTTTTTGGATTCCTTGATACAGTATGTCGCTCCATGTGCTGACTTGAGTTGATGTCCACGACTTGTCTCAACATTCGTGTGTAGCAGCCATCTTGGGATCTAAGAACTGTTTTTGGAGGCTGTTGTCCAGCATTCCGAGTAAAACAGCAAGATCAAGTTTACCGTTGCAAAGAAAAAGCTTCGTTTGACCATGAGATGACTCTGTGAGTTCCAAACTGCCTTCATGCCATTTACAGCTCTACATGCGAGGCTTTTCCTGACATTGATGTCCTTCGCGCTTGACCCTATTCAAGAACAAACGTACTTGCATTACATTAAAATACATTTATATAGCCAAGAAACTACCATTGAAGCTTTCTGATGCACTGAACGAAGCTATTAACCCTTTCCCAAACAAGACTAGAAGAAACTGCTAATAACCAGCAGTTTCCTTTTGTCTCAATATTTTCTGTGCTATTTTGTACACACATCCTATTCTTTTCAATGTCTATTTTGTCTTCTGTGACAGCTTTCAAATTGGACTACCCTAAAATATTGTCGTTTGGGAAGGGGTTAAATCAGTACATTGATTATACATCACATCAGCAACAAACGACCCACCAGTATTAAATGAACAAGTTTTAGTTTTACTAAGCAGAGAAGTCATGCTTAACCCATTACCAAACGACAAAACTTTAGGACGGTCCAAACTGAAAGATCCTGCAGACGGCAATTTAAAGTGAATGGAATTTTTAATTTTTAGGTCCTTTTGGATGGAAAACATTGTGGGAAATGAAGAAATTGCTTGTCACAAGCAATTTCTTCATTTTCCAGGATGTTTTTAATGGTCATTATTTTGTGGGGAGTCAAAAAGAATCTTTGTGTGGTAATGGGTTAATCTTCTTAATCTATGTCTGGTTTGATTGGTGTTCGGAGCTGTTGAACAGACGCATCTAAACACTAGTGTCAGAGCTTTCAACATTATCCTACAGTCATATGGGATGTTGTAATACAAAGTTAGTGTAATCGGTTGATCAAATTCACATGCACTAATGAAGCTTGATTTTGGACCTTTTGGAGTTTGTAGAAATCTTTAGAACTGCACGAATTAATTACGCAATATACTAAACCTTTGAACAGTGATTTTGGACGCCTGTCAAAGACGACACATATTATGCGATAACCCGTGCCGTACAGCGTCCTTGTAAGCGTCCTGCAAACATCATGTAAATTGAAGCACTTCTGTAGATTTTTAGCGAGCCGGGACTTTATGTCCGGGGAGCTAATATCACAGCCCTAGTGTCGGCGTCGCGTCCCGTCCCGTCGCGTCGCGTCTTCACTTGAAAAACTTTAACCTGGTCTATATCTCAGGCACTATTAGAGATACAGCCTTGATATTTTATACAAAGATACATCTCGACAAGGCCTTTCATTTGGGACCATGACCTTTGACCTTGTGACCTTGACTATGGAGTTTGACCTACTTTTAAATAAAATTGCTGTTTTTTTTGTGACAAGCTCTCGTATAGGCGACTTACGTTGTACGCGGACAACTCTTGTTTTATAACAAATATGTCGTTAAGATCTATCATAACAACAATATAATGTAAGGATCTAGTACATGTATATCACTATAATATATTATATATTTTGTTGATGCAGTTTCAACACCATTTTTTCTGTTTGTAATTTGTTATAAATAGACAATGTTGTTTCTCTCCAAATGCGCTGTGATCCGATTTAATGCTGCATTTTCTAGTATTTTCGGATTAAGTCAGATTAAGGGTGAGTCAATAGCTAAAAGTACATTTACGTCACATTTGAATGTTTAAACCGACAATATTATGAAGTTAGTATGAATATGTGATAATTACAGACACTGCAACAAGATTTTCATTCAGAACACCTAGAATAGCATCAGCTCGATTTGGTCATGTATACTATAGATCGAGATGGTCGGGTCTTGGTCGTGTAGGGCTAAAATTTAGGACGGGTGATCGGGTAGAAATATGGTCGGGCTGCAATCGGGAAATGATCGGGAGTGCTCTGGTGGGGGTCGAGTGTGATCGACTAGAGATCGAGAAGAAGTCGTGTACAGACATTTGGTCGGGCTTGATCGGGAAAATAGGTGGTCGTGTTGATCGAATTGAACAGATCGGCAGTGGGAACCTAGCATATGCGACCACTCATTAACATTTTTCATCGGATATTGCGAATTATTTATTGCTCTAAAAAAACACTATATGATCTGAATGTTTGACATTTTTGAATACGTGACCGACCCCTTCACTGGAACATATCAAAATTTATAGGAAAGCATACATGCGATAAAGCTTTTTCCATTTGTAATTGTAGTTTTGTAGTTGATTGGTTGGTGGTGGTGGTAAAGGGGAGTACAGAAGTTGATAAATAAATTTAAAACCTACGTCTTCTATTATTTGATTCTTCAGAAATAGCATCACTTTTCAGCTAACATGAGCAACACTCGGGCGAGCGATTACAGTGCCATTCTGGTACTCTTGTTCTTTTAATCATTGACACTAGATGTTTGACTATCGCTCACGTGGATTACCATTCCGTCGCATAAATGAACACGGTGGTTGAATAAACGATAAACGACGGTAAATGTGTAGTACATGTGGGCAAGTTTAAAAAAAATGTGACCGTTCACTTTTTACATGCCTCGGCTTTTACAGAGAAACATATTCCACCCAATCAAAGCTAAAAAGATGTGTTATTGTGTGTTTATATTGGGTACCAAGTTTAAAGAAAATTGCTTCACAAATAAAAAAAGATATGTCATTTAAACATGTCAAAAATGTCAGGAGTGAAACGCTTTTTGTGTGACACTTAACACTTTGACCAGATTTCTAAGCTATGGTAAATAAAAGATAGTGACAGGATTCTACAATAAGCAATTGTAATTTATAAAACAACACGTGCGTCATCATCTTAAAATTACCTTTTCATCTTATCTTTACTGGTTTAGGATGTGGAGCCTGTTTTATACAACAACCCTCTAAATTTTATGTCAGGAGTGAAACACTTTTATTTTTTAAAATGTGTTCTCATTTTTGTCTATTCAGCCAGAAATCTACCACTCAAACTGTTTTACGAAGCCATCAATCTTGTGGACATTCTGCACTCTAATTTCTAGTGATTCTAGGGTTACAATTTCTCATATTGTGCAATATATATGCTGTCAGGAGTGAAACGCTTTTTTGTTGTCATTTTGCAAGATTGTGCACACAATTTTAGCTAAGATTGTGCACACAATTTTAGCTAAAAGTTAGTGGACATGAATTTTAAATATAATTTGGACACTGTTTAACCATTTAGAATAGTTTTTAGGCATACTCATTAAGAAATCTGGATGATATTCCGTAAAAATAGCTGTTATTCTTAAAAATTGAATGTCACACTTTGGTCACATTTTTTTTAAACCTGCCCATGTACACTTTTATTACCTGCCTGATTTTCAACCCTCCTTCTTTAGAACAGTGACATTCAAAAGTTATGAAATAGACATGAAACACTAGGATTACTGTTTTACTGGCCACTTTCACGAAATAATATGCTCATTACAGAGACTGTACAAAAGATCCGCATTTGTAGAACGACGACTCAACGTGTCGATATGAAGGGAAACAATATTAGATTGGATATGTGAACAGGACATTAACCCTACATACAAAAGTGTGATCAGATTTTTTTTTCATACCTGACCGAAAAAAATAAAATAGCATTCATTCCTTGTAATTTAAGAAAACACAATTTTAACCCCCATTTTCAGGAAATATTCTTTCTGTAAGAAAGTATACAAATTTATCTAGCATTTATGAAGAATTTCGTGGAGTACCATTTTTTATAGTTTGCAAATGTAACATGATACGTTATTGGAAAACAATTTTCACTCTACCAACAAAATGTTTGGTCAAACAGATTTACTTGATGCAAAAAGATGATGCAAATAATGATCAAACATACAATCAATTAAACTGGGCATATCATCTCAAACGACTTTTGGAAACACCTGGCCTTAACGACCTATGGCTAAATCAATCAATTGAACTTATTAATTTTGATTAGATAAAACAACGTATAAATGATCAATATTAGCAATCATGGTACTCAGAAATAAACAACTTCTCACGATTAACCTATTGCTGTATCTTTAAACATTCCTTCAGACAATGAACCTTATCTTAACCTCATTTCAAATAAAAAGTACAGATCAGCTCTTTCTCGTTTTAGAACTTCATCACATAATTTAGAAGTAGAAAAGGGTAGGCACCAAAATATTCTACATTCAAGAAGAATTTATAAGCTTTGTAATCAAAACACACCCGAAACAGAATTTCACTTTTTGCTCGTTTGCTCCTTTTACCGTGATATCCGTACCCGACATTTTGAACTTTTTTTATAGATGGCCTACTCTCTTTAAATTTGAATGTTTAATGTCATCCGACAACCCAAGAACTATTCTTAATTTGGCAAAGTTTATTCATGATGTAAACCAATCACGGGAACAAGAAATTAGTAGAATTGATAACTAATATCCATTGTTCTTCACTTTGCTTTCTGCTACATCATGTTGGCAAATATTTTTCATGTTTTTTTTGGGGTTTTTTTTTTGTTATTTTGCTATGTGTGCAAATTGTATAGATTGTATATTATATAGCAAAACAATGTTTTTGTATTGTATTGTATTTTGCATTTTGTCCATTCGGTAGTTTTATTATCCATGTTTTCACGAAATATTGGCAATTAAGCTCGCGTTGTCACGCTATAATGTTTGTCTTTTATCAAGACTCTAATCCCAAAGGCATTATTCACTTATAATCCGAAAATAAAATGTCTTTGTCCCGTGTTTAATCAAATATATATTTACGTGAATGCTACACTAGATAGAAAAAATACAATAAAAAGTTATTATAATCAGTTTGTGTTCTGGTTTATAAAAAGTTATTATAATCAGTTTGTGTTCTGATTTACTATACTAGCAATTTTACCCGTCTCGAAATTTGACCTTTGACCTCGATGACCTTGATCCCTCGATGACCTTGACCTATCCGGGGCTGCCCTCCACCTAATCCCGTCCCGTAACCCGTAAGCAATCCCGTCCCGTAACCCGTAAAAACGATACCCGTAACCCGTAAAAACATAAATTTGACCTTTGACCTCGATGACCTTGACCTTTCAAAAAATGAACCCCTCAAGCTAATACCCGGGGCCGCCCTCCACCTTCCCTCCAAGTTTGGTGAAGATCGGCCCAAGGACCTGGGAGGAGTAGGGGAACAAACGGACAAACAGACAAACGTTGCTCAAATTATAGTATGATGATAAAATAAATGCTGAAAAGGTTGAAAAAGAAAAATTACACTGAAATATAGCGAAAGATTGTCTACTGAAATTGAACAGACCTGAAAGTTGTCTCGTAAGTCGAAACTGACTGGATCTTTCATTGGGGCTTACTCTTAGTCTATCCCCCAAATCCTTTCATGCAAACATCATACGCCCACCATGTTTTGTGTTTCTGTTTTGCTGCTGGTGGTGGTCTAACCACGTTACTAAATTGCCTCCAGGACACTACAGCTAGCCGGACACTACTACCATCACCCAGAGCTCAGCACACAGCCATTGGTTCTATATGGGAACCGAGTTATGGACATCGAGACTGATGGAGACATAGAGGTACCTACCTAGGTGCACTGATTTCCTCTCAATATAGCGAAAATACGCGTTTGATAGAAAACTGTAGTCTGTAATTTGGTTATAATGTAAAGTACCAAAATATGTACTTATCTTCACAAAATATTATCACAAGGCTTGTCAATAAACAAATAGGGTTACTTACAAAAAGCATGCAAGTAAGGTCAACAGACAGACATTCAGCAGAGTTCCATACTTACAACTATACGCCATACGACTATTTTCAACAAATAAAAAATGAACACTGAATACATTTTTGCCGTTGTTTTTTTTTTTTTTCAACATAAACCTGTTTAGAGCCGTAGTTACGAGGGTTTTTATGAAAAGAGACGAAATATTGTTCTATTCTTTTTGCGAACATTATATAAAAATCACATGTAAGCACTATTTGACATTCAGAAAAGCAATGAGAACAGTTGTTTACACTGAGACGAAGATAATAAGATTACATGATTGCAAATTATATCAAATCCGCTTTATTTACAAACTGTCTTGCTGAGCATAGATAATGAAATTTCCTCAATCAATTGAAGGACATTATTTTATCTAAACTTTTTTGTAGAGGTCTTTCTTTGCATTTAAGGTATTCAGCCCCTAATTAAAAACACCACTTTCTAGCCATACGAAATGCACCAAATTACACACACGTGTAAATACACTTCACATAAGTTGATTCACGTGCCGGATTTCAAGATTATGCTTCAAGAAGAAAATAATTTACGAATATTATTTTACTCTACAATCATATGCAAGGGGGGTAATTATGATCATGTTTGTCAAATATTTCCATTAGTATGCCTATGCATTAAAGTGACATTTCAGAATTGTATTTACATATATTTTACTTTTATTCTTTCTGAAAGAGCGTGTTTTCTTATGAAAATTATGAAAATTTCAAGCCGAAATATTAAACCGTTTACGAGAAATATAGTATTTTTCGCTTATAAATAACAACTTCAAAAAACTGATAGCATATCTGCGCATTAGAATAAACAATCTTTACATCAAGACATATTTTTAAAAAATGAAATAAATGTGAAATGTCACTTTAATTCCAAATTATAAACCGTAAAAAAATGCTTATGTTTGTATTTGGAATGGGAATGTAACATATACATAGTTTAGGAAGTACTGGCACTTTTCAAATTTCGCCGCTGGCTCTTTGGTGATGATAAGGGGTTGCCTACCTTAACCCATAACCAAACGTCAAACTTTTAGACTCCTCTAACGATGTTGCAGAAGACAATAAGAATTGATTGATTTTACATTTTTGTGGGGAGGGGGTGTACAGAAAATATTGTGGGAAATGAAGAAATTTCTTCATTTTCCACGATGTTTCCCAAATCCATTATCTTGTGGGGAGTCAAAAAGTTTCAATGTATGGTAATGGGTTAAGTCTTGTTGAATGCTTTGAAACTTTCAACACATTTTGGTGCTTTATGCACCTTTACCATAACAACTTTACTTGCTTAGTAGAAGTTCTTGTGTTGCCATTTCCGTAGTAGTGACGGCTTTAGGAAAAATGTACAAAATGTACGAACTGTCTGTTAATTTTGTCGTATGCAACAATTCTTATTTTCGACCAGTCTTTAATACTGTCGTATTAGGTAAGGGTTTAAGGTAGAATACCCGCAATGTGGCCATTTTGAGATTCATAAAACATCGGGGTTTTTTCGAGCCGCGTCGTTACTTTTCCGGACATAGTCGGATGCGGTCGTAAACATTCCGCAGTGGAAAGTTCTACCGCCGAATGTTTTCGACTTCGCCCGAATAATTCCGACGACGCACGAATCTCATTAGGGGTGGACAGCAAGTAAGTCTAATTTATGCTTTATCACATGCTGACGTCTAACAATAACTTCCACATGAAAGCATATATATTCAAAAACAGATTTAGATTCCTATATGATTATATACTTAAAATACTTTCAGCAAACCAAGGATAATGCCGTTCAACTCTCTCTTGTTTTATCATACGAACGATATAAGATATAAATTTAAAGAAAGGCATTAATATGTTTAGGTATTACTAAATGTATTGATCAAAATGTATCATAAAATTATAACTGGGGTAAGCTATGCCAAATGCTTTAAAGTGAACTATTCTGTCCTGTTACTAGAACCCATACATATTTGAATTTTGGCTCACTTAAGATAACCAAATGATAACAAAAATTCTTGTTTTGACATGTGAAGCAGTGAAATCACGACTGGAAATATGTGTTTCATGAATAATTCCAAAGAGATGACCAAAGCCAACAAAATGACTGTATCAAAGTCAAATGAAGGTAATGGGTTTATTTCTAATTGATTGAATTTTAGGTTTCGAAATAATCTTGGCTATTTTTCTGACAATTTCTGTCTGAATATTCTTTGAGAAATCATTAGGGCATGTTGGTATCAACAATATTGGCACCAGCATGTTGTACAATGACTTTTCTTTCTATTTTGATATAAAATTGGGAACTTACATCAAAACGAGGTAGGCAAAATTGAGCGTTTGCTTTATGGGTACCATTGAAAACCAGGAACATTTTAAGATGCCGTTGTACACAATTTTCATTATTTGACAACTTTGCCGAATTCAAGTTTTCAATAAATTTTGCTAACGAATAAGGGACATATTAGGCAAACTTTCATAACAATTTTATAGGTTGACAAAGACGGGAACATACAAAAAACATTGATTGAATTTTAGGTTTCGAAAATTTTTAGATACTTTTCAAACAATTCCTAACTAAAACTTTCTGAGAAATTATATGTGCATGTTTGTATCAACAATATTGTTATCGAAATGTTCTACAAGGAATTTTCCTGCTATTCTGATTTAAAATTATGGACTTATATCGAAAATAGGTGGGCAACATTGGGCTTTTGCTGGAGGGATACCATTGAAAACTGGGAACATTTTAAGGTGACATTGATCACAGTTTTCATAATTTGACAACTTTACCGGTTTCAAATTTTCACCAAATTTTGCATACGAACTGGAGACATGTATGGTCAACTTTCATATAATTTTAATATGTTGACAAAGACGGGAACATACAAAAATAATTGATTCAACTTTAGGTTTTGAAAATTTCTCGGTTTTCTTTCTGATAATTTCTGACTAATTATATTTCTGAGAAATTACTTGAGCATGTTGGTATCAACAATTTTGGTCTCAAAATTTTCTTCAATATCTCTTCTTGCTATTTTGATTTAAGATTGGGGACTAATATCAAAACTAGGTAGGCAACATTAGGCTTTTGCCAGAGGGGTACCATTGAGGTTAACCTTGACCGTTTTGTTGACCTCCCGTGCAACGAAAATTCTAACTGTTCAATCTCAGTGCGTAAAAGCGATGATTTAATTGTGAACAATTATGGTCACAAACTATTAACTATTTGTAAAGAGAATGGTATTTGCATTTTAAATGGTCGTTTGGAACATGGTAAATGTACTTATCACTCCCTATACAAAAATAAAGCTGTTTGTAGCCTCATTGATTATATAATGTCAAAATATGAATCCTTGTCGTTAATCTCAGGCATGGAGGTATTAGATATTTCGGAGTTTTCCGATCATTGTCCAATAAATTTCAAATTCAAATGCTTGCGCATTCCAAATGGAAATGCTCAGGAAGTTGAATTTGATAAAATAATTTGGGACTCATGTAATTTGACACAATTTCATTCTTTAATAAATGAAAACGAAGAATTGTTAAACTCATTATCACAGAATTTGATATCAAATGATATCAACGTCGACGACTATGTTACTAATTTCACGGAGCTGATTCGTAATATATCACTCAAATGCTTTGGCAAAACATTTAAATCTACTCAAAACTATAATAAAAAATCTCATTCGAAAAATGAATGGTTCGATAATGATTGTAAAGAGGCGAAAAGGGTATTTTTGTTGACAAAGAGAGCGTTTTCTAAAAATAAGACATCAGAAAATAAGGTATCATTTTTAAAAGCACGATCATCATATAGCAAAGCTAAAAGAAAGGCTAAATTATAATATTACACTGCTGAAAAAATTAAGGTTTCAAATATGAGTAAAAATAATCCCAGAAAATTCTGGTCATATATAAATAAGCATAAACGTAAAAAAGCCAACATGTATGACGATGTATTGATGAACGATCTATTTGAACATTTTTCTACGGCGGCAAATAATAACGATTTTAACCTTAACTCAGACCAATTCCCTTCTGCACGTGACACACCGTTAAATGTTGACCAGCTAGATAGACCCTTCACCGAGGAGAAAGTTAAGAAAACTATTTGCAGCTTAAAAAGGAACAAAAGTCCAGATATTGAAAATGTCGTAGCTGATTTTTTCATTGACTCATGTAACATTATTTCTCCCCATTTAACAATTCTATTTAATCGAATTTATGAATCTGGTGTGTATCCAGAATCATGGTCCAAAGGAATGATAGTACCTATATACAAAAAGGGGGACCCTTCTAGCCCGTCTAATTATAGGGGTATCACTATTGTTAATACTTTATCTAAAATTTTCTCTCTCATTCTCAGAAATAGATTGAACAGCTGGGTTGAGAGTGAATCATGCCTGAATGATGTACAATTTGGTTTTCGTGATGGCCGATCTACCATAGACGCCATATTTATTTTGCACTAATTAATACAAAAAGTAATTCATAAAAAGCAAAAACTATGGTGTGTTTTTATTGACTTCGAACGTGCGTTCGATACCGTTAGTAGAAATGCCCTGTGGTATAAACTAGTGGAATGCGGCGTCAGCTGTAAATTGATCACTATGTTAAAATCCATGTATCAGAATGTAAAATCAAGTGTTAAATTTGGTAATTCTATGCAATTATCGGATTTCTTCGACGTTTCATTGGGTCTAAAACAAGGCGAGCCGTTATCTCCCCTTCTATTCATTCTTTTTATAAATGATATTGTAAATATTATCGATGTAGACAACCTTGATGAGAACGATTTGACTCTTTTATCGGTGTACTTACTTCTCTTTGCTGATGACATTGTTTTATTTACGACAAATCCCGATACACTTCAAGTTCAAATAAATAATATATGTAGATATTCGGCAGAATGGGGATTGAAAATAAACATAGCGAAAACAAAACTTTGCATTTTTCGTTCAGGAAATGAAAGTATAGATTCAACTATTAATATAAACGGGAATATAATTGAACAAGTTGATAATTTTATTTATCTAGGAATTAATTTTCATTACAATGGTAAAATGAATAATGCAGTAAATACACTGCACGACCAAGCTCTGAGAGCTTACCATAATTTGTTAACTTTGTTTGATAGAACAAACCTTGATGTAAAATGTAAGTTATCCCTATTTGATTCTATGATAGTTCCAATACTTCTATATGGCTCTGAAGTATGGGGAATCTACAATTTAAAAAATAATCGAAAAGCTTCATTTGCGATTTTGTAGGAAAATACTTGGTGTCAAACAACAGACACCAAATTATGCAATATATGGCGAATTGGGGCGATTTCCACTGTATATTCTAGCAAAAGAAAGGACAATTTGCTTTTATCTCAAGATACTTAAAAACCCAAACTCACTGATCTTTAACTCCTTCCGTGAACACTTGGTGAACAATGTTAGATATGGTTGGGCATACAAAATGAAGAAAACAATTGATCACTTAGGCTTCAATTATGTAAATAATTATTCAAACAATGTTAATTTAGCTATTCCTGTTAATGACATACCCCATATAAGCATTTTTAAAAGTCGAATTAGGGACCAATTTATTCAGGACTGGTTTGCCTATATAAATGACACTCCCAAATTAGAATATTTTTTGTAAATTCAAAACTGAATTCGCGTTTGAAACCTATTTACAAAATTTAATGATCCCAAATGATAATTTAAGAAAAAATCTAACACGCTTCAGACTCAGTTCTCATTAGTTAGAAATAGAATCAGGCAGACGTTTTGGACTAGAAAGAAGAGATCGTTTATGTAAAATTTGTAATTTGAAAGTTGTTGAATCCGAATATCATTTTCTTTTATGTTGTCCTAGATATGACGAAATACGCAAAAAATTTATTGGAAATATTAATTGGCCCTCTCTACAAAAATTTTACAATATAATGGCCTCTAAAAACAAAAATACTCAATTAAAATTAGCTAAATTTATTAACAATGCACTTTTAATGAGAGAAGATATCACGAAACAGCTCTCATAATCCATGTAATCTCTACCAAGCATATTCATGTTCGTTTTTTCCGATCCTTTGTACCGTTTCGGTATTTGTTTTCCTTCGTCTGAATTGTTTTGTTTTCCCATGTTCTTTTGCCTGTATGTATATATGTTGTATGTTTATGTCTTTGCCATACCTTTTTTCTTCTGTAAATGGCCAAAGGCGATTTTATTGCCGATTGCTATTAAAATGTATGTATGTATGTATGTATGTATGTATGTATGTATGTATGTATTGAAAACTGGGAACATTTTATGGTGCCATTGATGTGCAATTTTCATTATTTGACAACTTTACCGGTTTCAAATTTTCACAAAATTTTGCATACGAACTGAAGACATATCTGGCCAACTTTTTTATCAATCTCATATGTTGACAAAGACGGGAACATACCAAAAATTTTGATTGAAATTTAGGTTTCGAATTTTTCTGGGCTATTTTTTTTGACAATTTCTGACAAAATAAATTTCTGCAAAATTATTTGCGCATGTTGGTACCAACAGTATTGGTATCAAAAGTTTCTACGAGGACTCTTCTTGCTATTTTGATTAAAAAATGTGGATGAATACCAAAGCTAGATAGCCAAAATTGAGTTATTGTAAGACGGGTACCAATGAAAATCTGGAACATTTTATGGTGCCATTAATGTACAATTTTCATTATTTGACAACTTTACCGGTTTCAAATTTTCACAAAATTTTGCATACGAACTGAAGACATATCTGGCCAACTTTTTTACCAATCTCATATGTTGACAAAGACGGGAACATACCAAAAATGTTGATTGAAATTTAGGTTTCGAAATTTTCTGGGCTATTTTTTTGACAATTTCTGACAAAATAAATTTCTGCAAAATTATTTGCGCATGTTGGTACCAACAGTATTGGTATCAAAAGTTTCTACGAGGACTCTTCTTGCTATTTTGATTAAAAAATGTGGATGAATACCAAAGCTAGATAGCCAAAATTGAGTTATTGTAAGACGGGTACCAATGAAAATCGGGAACATTTTAAGGTGCTGCGTATAGGCCTATATGCACGCTTTGAGTAAAAGAAATACATTTTTGTAGTTCATAGGTCAGAGGTATTCTATGTGTAAAGTTACAAGAAAATCGGTGCGTGGGCACAAATGGAACACCCCCTTTATAGGAAAACATTCCTGCGATAAAGCTTTTTCCATTTGTTTGTTTGGTTGGTTGTTTGGATTGGTAGGTGGGTGTTGGGCTTTAGGGTGGTTGTTTGGTTCGTTGGTTGGTTGTTTGACTGATTTGTAGTTGATTGGTTGGTGGTGGTGGTAAAGGGGAGTACAGAAGTTGATAAATAAATTTAAAACCTACGTCTTCTATTATTTGATTCTTCAGAAATAGCATCACTTTTCAGCTAACATGAGCAACACTCGTGCGAGCGATTACAGTGCCATTCTGGTACTCTTGTTCTTTTAATCATTGACACTACATGTTCCCTTTACGTTTGACTATCGCTCACGTGGATTACCATTCCGTCGCATAAATGATTACGGTGGTTGAATAAACGATAAACGACGGTATATGTGTAGTACATGTACACTTTTATTACCTGCCTCATTTTCAACCCTCCTTCTTTAGAACAGTGACATTCAAAAGTTATGAAATAGACATGAAACACTAAGATTACTGTTTTATTGCCCACTTTCACGAAATAATATGCTCATTACAGAGACTGTACAAAAGATCCGCATTTGTAGAACGACGACTCAGCGTATCGATATGAAGGGAAACAATATTAGATTGGATATGTGAACAGGACATTAATCTTTCATACAAAAGTGTGATCAGATTTTTTTTCATACCTGCATGAAAAAAAATAAAATAGCATTCATTCCTTGTAATTTAAGAAAACACAACTTTAACCCCCATTTTCAGGAAATATTCTTTCTGTAAGAAAGTATACAAATTTATCTAGCATTTATGAAGAATTTCGTAGAGTACCACTTTTTATAGTTCGCAAATGTAACATGATACGTTATTGGAAAACAATTCTCACTCTACCAACAAAATGTTTGGTCAAACAGATTTACTTGATGCAAAAAGATGATGCAAATAATGATCAAACATACAATCAATTAAACTGGGCATATCATCGCAAACGACTTTTGGAAACACCTGGCCTTAACGACCTATGGCTAAATCAATCAATTGAACTTATTAATTTTGATTAGATAAAACAACGTATATATGATCAATATTAGCGATCATGGTAGTCAGAAATAAACAACTTCTCACGATTAACCTATTGCTGTATCTTTAAACATTCCTTCAGACAATGAACCTTATCTTAACCTCATTTCAAATAAAAAGTACAGATCAGCTCTTTCTCGTTTTAGAACTTCATCACATAATTTAGAAGTAGAAAAGGGTAGGCACCAAAATATTCTACATTCAAGAAGAATTTGTAAGCTTTGTAATCAAAACACACCCGAAACAGAATTTCACTTTTTGCTCGTTTGCCCTTTTTACCGTGATATCCGTACCCGACTATTTGAACTTTTTTATAGATGGCCTACTCTCTTTAAATCTGAATGTTTAATGTCATCCGACAACCCAAGAACTATTCTTAATTTGGCAAAGTTTATTCATGATGCAAACCAATCACAAGTATCCATTATTTTTCACTCTGCTTTCTCCTACATCATGTTGGCAAATATTTTTCATGTTTTTTTGTTATTTTGCTATGTGTGCAAATTGTATAAATTGTATATTATATAGCAAAATAATGTTTTTGTATTGTATTGTATTTTGCATTTTGTCCATTCGGTAGTTTTATTATCCATGTTTTCACGAAATATTGGTGATTAAGCTCGCTTTGTCACGCTATATCGTTAGTGGGGAGTCAAAACCTCGTAACTACAGCTTGAATAAGCTGGAGTTACGAGGTTTTGACTCCCCACCGACGATATGTTTGTCTTTTATCAAGAATCTAATCCCAAAGGCATTATTCACTAATAATCCGAAAATAAAATGTCTTTGTCCCTTGATCAAATATATGTGACCCGTCGCGCTAAAAGGGACCTTATCGGATGTGTGAAAAATATCGACCCTAGTCAGTCTGCGCAGTCCGCGCAGCCAGACTAGGGCCGACACTTTTCACTTTTATGCAATCTTCCAAATTCGGAATGTTTTCCCTATTTTACTATATATTCATTTTTCGCATACGGGACCTGGTTGACCTGTGCTGGGTCTGACAAGTTTGTCAAAATTTGGATTGTTGGAGTTCGGATAAGGTCCCTTTTAGCATGACGGGTCACATATATTTACGTGAATGCTACACTAGATAGAAATAATACAATAAAAAGTTATTATAACCAGTTTGTGTTCTGGTTTACTATATAAAATAAATGCTGAAAAGGTTGAAAAAGAAAAATTACACAGAAATATAGCGAAAGATTGTCTACTGAAATTGAACAGACCTGAAAATTGTCTCGTAAGTCGAAACTGACTGGATCTTTCATTGGGGCTTACTCTTAGTCTATCCCCAAAATCTTTTCATGCAAACATCATACGCCCACCATGTTTTGTGTTTCTGTTGGTTTTGCTTCTAGTGGTGGTCTAACCACGTTACTAAATTACCTCCAGGACACTACAGCTAGCCGGACACTGCATGCTACCATCGCACAGAGCTCAGCACACAGCCATTGGTTCTATATGGGAACCGAGTTATCCCTTTCACAAACAAGACCTGGTTTTGACGTCCCTAATAGAAATGGCTTGAGAAAACATTGAAACAAAAGAAGAAACTGCTGATAACCAGCAGTTTCTACTTTTGTCTCAATATTTTCTGTGCCGTATTTTACACAAATCCTATCTTTAATAGCTTCCATTTTGTCATCTTTGGCAGTTTTTGAAGTGGATAACCCTAAAAATTTGTCGTTTGGGAAAGGGTTAAGGACATCGAGGCTGATGGAGACATAGGGGTACCTACCTAGGTGCACTGATTTCCTCTCAATATAGCGGAAATACGCGTTTGATAGAAAACTGTAGTCTGTAATTTGGTAATCATATAGAATACCAAAATATGTACTTATCTTCACAAAACATTGTCACAAGACTTGTCAATAAACAAATAGGGTTACTTATAAAAAGCATGCAAGTAAGGTCAAGAATCGACAGACTTTCAGCAGAGTTCCATACTTACAACTATACGCCATACGACTATTTTCAACAAATAAAAAATGAACAATGAATACGTTTTTGGTGTTTTTTTTTTTTTTTTTTTTTTTTTTTTTTTTTTTTTTTTTTTTTCAACATAAACCTGTTTAGAGCCGTAGTTACGAGGGTTTTTATGAAAAGAGACGAAATATTGTTCTATTCTTTTTGCGAACATTATATAAAAATCACATGTAAGCACTATTTGACATTCAGAAAAGCAATGAGAACAGTTGTTTACACTGAGACGAAGATAATAAGATTACATGATTGCAAATTATATCAAATCCGCTTTATTTACAAACTGTCTTGCTGAGCTTAGATAATGAAATTTCCTCAATCACTCGAAGAACAGTTTGTTGAATCTTAACTGTAGAGATCCTTTTTGCATTTAAGACTTGTTGAATGTCATGAAACGTCCAAAATATGTTAGTGCTATATGCATCGTTTACTTAATAACTTAAGATGTTGAAGTTTTTGTAACGTCATTTCCGTAGTAGTGACGGCTTTAGGAAAAATGTACAAAAGGAAGAAAAATAATGCTAATAGTCAACTATTTCTCCATTTTCCTCACCTTTTAGCGCTATATCATACAAACTGTCTGTTAACTGTGTCGTCTGAACCAATTTTTATTTTCGACCAGTCTATAATGCTGTCGTATTGGAAATGTGTTTCATGAATTTATACTAGGAGCAAGTAAGCCGCATTTATACTTTATCACATGATGACGTCTAACAACAACTTGCACATGAATATATATATTTAAAAACAGTTTTAGATTTCTATATAACTATATGCTTTAAATATTTTCATCAAACTAGGGAACAGGCTACTCAATTCTCCCTTGTTTTATTATACGAACGACATTTAACACCCCAAAGTCAAGTTCGAATTAGATAATCGAGTCTGGATCGGGATAAAAAGGTCCCTTATATCATTTGAGACAGCCAGGTTTCAAGACCAGTTTGTGCCTAGGTGCGGTGTAGCCAGCATGTATTTTATTCTCAAATTGTTGCTACATACCATGAGGAAGCTATGGGAGAACAACATGGTTCCTGGTCAGACTGCCTGTTTACGCAGGCTGATCTGGAACCATGTTGTTCGCAAGTGCTATAAGGGATGTTTTCCAGATCCTGGCTCATATCCAATACGATCTTTATTGTTTCTTGGATAATTAGGTCCACGGGGAGTAACTAGTGAACAACTTGCGTGCAATATTCTATAATTTGTTATAGAATTCTATCGTGATTTTCAATCGTGTATTCATTGTTATTAGATCATATTTCCTTATGAAGAAACCTTTGGGGCTCATTGTTGTCGTGTTGATTTTGTAGGAAAAGATATTAATTTTACACTTACAGGGGCACAAAAACAAAGCTAAAATTATTGAAACAGTGTAGTCCACCAAAATTAATCCGGTACACCTAAATTTGCGAGGGCCAAGTCCGTTAGCTGAATGCTTTATGAAAACATTGTCGTTATGGGGTCATTGCATACGAAGATGTCCCGAGTTTAACCCTCTCCCAAACAAGACCTGGTTTTGACGCCCCTATAAGAAAAGGATTGGGAAAACATTGAAACAAAAGAAGAAACTGCTGATAACCAGCAGTTTCTCCTTTTGTCTCATTATTTCCTATGCCATATTTTACACAAATTCTATCTTAAATACCTTCCATGTTGTCATTTTTGTCAGTTTTTGAAGTGGGTCACCCTAAGATTTTGCCGTTTGGGAAAGGGTTAATTTTGGTGGTCTGTACCTGTTGTACTCGTTCTGGTCTCGATAAATGACCAGGCAGAGCATCTCTATCTACAAGTAATTACCCAATGTGCCAGCCATTATCTAAAAAGATAGACCCTCAGAAGATTTTACACATACAAATTAAAAAATATTATGTAACCCTATTATATCAATCCACAGAATTTTAAAGAAAATCTATGTCTGCGCCATTTATTGCAGCCTATCCTTTTAAAGGGACATAACATTCCAATTTCATTTTTTAAAGTATGTCTTGATACAAAGATTGGTTATTCTTATGCGTATAAATGCTATCAGTTTTTTTGAAGTTGTTATTCATAAGCGAGAAATGCGCCTTAAAATTTGAGACGGAAATGACAAATTCCAAATAAATCTGAGCTGTTGTCCACAACAATTTTTTTAATTTTAGCACAAAAATATATATTTCTCGTTAACAGTGCAATAGTTTGGCTTGAAATTTTCAGAATTTTTATAAGAAATTATGCTCTCTCAGATAAAATTAAAAGACATTTATGGAATAAATAAATGTGAAATGTCACTTTAAAAAACTCGTATCATTTTTAGTTAAAAAACATTGGGGAAACGTTTTCATTTTCCAAAATGTTTATGAAATTTGATTAAATGTACTTTAACCCTTCCTCAAACAATATCTTGATTTGCCATCTCTTATACAAATAGCTTCTATTAAGAAAACTTTGAGACAAAGATATAGATTCTCTCAAAATGGCCACATTACGGTTATTCTACCTTAACATAATCATTCCAATAATTAGACAATTCCATTTTAAAAGATTTTGCAGACGATAAATTGTTGATTGGTAAAGGTATGATTTGTGTACAATATGATAAAGAAAATATAAATGCAAAATAAAAACACTGCTACTTACACTCTTTGAGGGACATCAAAATCAGGCATTGATTAGACAATTATGTTATGATATGATGTTATTAATCAAATGACCACGCAAAGGTCAAGTTACAGGTCCGATGGGTATCTGTTTGGGCCGCACGCCTAGTGCCCATACAGATGACTTATGTCATGTAACTGGGTCAATGCGAACTCATTTGATAAACGATATTTTCATTTTAATTAACTCTTAGCTGAACCCGTACTTAGAACTGCTTTTAGTAGAATAATTTTAAACCCGACAGCTAAAAAGAATAGAATAAAGAGGGTCCGGAAACACCGATGTGTGCCTAATAGAAAGGCTACCAAGAGTGTTCGGTTTCGTGACCAATCAGGAGCTTTGATTCCTGTAACCCTGCGTCAGAGATCAAATGAGCCAGGATCTGGAAAAATGTCCCTTATAGCATTTTCAAAAATTGAGTTTGAAGATCAGCCTGTTGTCAAATGCAGTCCAATATTCATCCATGCTGCTCTCTTTAAGCTACTACAGGTCACGAAGAAGCTACTAGAGAACAACATGGATCCTGATCAGACTGTGCGTATGGGACGTTTTTCCAGATCCTGGCTCAAATGGTATAGATATGAGGTTAACCGTATTGGTAAGAGGTCAACCATATTAGTCCGAGGTTTAATCAATATAAACTATACGTATTAAGAAAGAAACGTCACCTATATTACAAAAACAGATTTGCTCCTATTAGTCTATATAAATACTTTTTATTATGTAGTTAATTAATAAATGTAGTCATATGTCAGGTTATTTATTTTGAAGCCGAGCAGTATCACGACAATTCTGGATGTCTCTTGCTTCTATGCATTCCATGTTTGGATGTCATTATCATAAATCTTTCGTTTTAAGTAAATGTGATTGCATATTGAAACACGACAATGTAATAATGTGTGGTAGAATTATACCCTAAGGTACAATATTCGCAGAAATTGTTCGAGTGCATGAAATCGTTATTGAATTCCAAGAAATATGTTAGATGTCTCTTTATCTATTACGTCAGATGCATCACGCAACAAACCTTAACTTTAAATGAAACTTTTTTAACCTACTAACAAATATTGACGCTTTTAGACGCCGTATGGGAACAGGAAAATGACGTAATTAATTACTTGTGAGAAGCAATTTCTTCATTTCCCACAATGTTTCTACCCCGAAAAACCAAAATAAGTAAAGTTTCATTTAATTGAAGTTGTCCTCTAAAACATCTTTCAATTTAGACCAGTCTAATTATGTGTCGTCCGGTAATGAGTTAAAAAGTCATAAATTTTATCCAGATAGTATTACGAAGTTGATTTTGTATTCCCCTCGCAACAACACAGGGTCGACTGTAGCAGCAGCCTGTCATGTTGGTACGTGGGTCTGGAGTCGCCATATATGAACAAAGTTGTAGGTTTTGGAAATTTAATAGTCAACGAATGATTCAACAAATGTCCACAAAGTAAATTGTCACAAAGTTTCTTTGGTTTTGGTTCACTAAGATTTCTAAGTTTGTTGTTTCAATGCTAAAGGTAATTTTCTAACTGATTCTGTTTCTAAAATTTCCAACCAAGATTGAGAAATCTCATGTCCTCTCAATTAATCAAACAACCAATCAGATGGATTCTAGTAAAATGCATCTCAAGTAAAAAGTGTCATTTGTTCTGATTGGTCAATAAAATGACCACTGATGTGAAAGCATTTTCTTCCAGGTTGCATAAGATCGAAATATTATATCACCTACCTATGATAATGATTGGGCAATGCAAACAGTGGGGATTTTACTGCATAGTTCTGCAAGCTTAATTATAATAACATACTGATAATAATCTAAATGACTTCATATCTTGTCCATGATGTAATTTAAAAGACTAAATAGACTTTATGGTGAAAAACTAAAATGTTAGATAATGTAACAAATATTGAAAATAGTTGAAATATGAATATTGATTTAAGATCTGTAGAGAAAAAGCTACGTTTTGATACTAAACATGATTTATTGATTAGTATGTTTTGAATTCTGCACAATTAAAAGTTTCTGAAATTTTACAGAAATTCAAAACATAATAATAGGAACGGGTTGTCAAGAAAGAAAATGTTATAAAATCTAAAAGTTTAACTTTTCAAAGACGATTTTGTCACAGTTAAAAGTAACATTACGTTTAAACTTAACCAATTGTGTAAAAGGATCCTTTAAAAATCATACAACATAAACCTGTAGCAGATCATTAAATTATTATCGTGAACAAAAGCCTCATAACTGCAGCTTAAAACAAGCTGCATTTTTATTATTTATATATTTTAAGAATCGATATATTCTAAACATCTTATGGGTTTACTGATTTGATATACGGACCATCTGTCTCGATATAACTTATAAAACTGTTTAAATGTACAATATAACAAGAGTTGTCCGCGGACAACATAGCTCGCCTATACGAGAGCTTGTCACATAATAAAAGGGTCCAGGGTCAAAGGTCAAGGTCATTGGGCAAAAGGTCATGGTCTCAAGGTCAAGGTCATAGCATCAAGTATCCACATGTGAAATATCAAGGCTCTATCTATAATAGTGCCAGGTTAAAGATTTTGAAAAGTCGGTCAAACTCTAAGGTCAATGTCACTAGGTCAAAGGTCATGGTCCCAAATGAAAGGTCTTGTCGAGAAGTATCTATGTGTGAAATACCAAGGCTGTATCTGTAATAGTGCCTGAGATATAGACCAGGTTAAAGTTTTTCAAGTGAAGACGGGACGGTACGGGACGGGACGCGACGCCGACACTAGGGCTGTGACATTAGCTCCCGGACATAAAGTCCCGGCTCGCTAAAAATACCACAATATACTAACTCGGATCAAGCAATCCTTTTCAGGCAACCATGCTAGCTTATGAACATACAGACGGGAAAAATAATACCGTTTAATTTCCAGCCGTAATACATCAAGTTTCATTTATTCCATCGTTTATTTTTTCTACATTTAGTCACAGCCATGCAAACTCTGTGATGCAAACTTTGACTCCCCTCACGATGTTTGCAAAGGTGGAATTCACAGTTTCATTAGACACTTTTAATTGGTTTAACCTTGCATATAATACATTTACAATTTTCCCGGTACACAATTAAGGGTTATGAGCTCAGATTTTGTCATTATTTTCCATACCAAGTTCCGATTTCAGGCTGAAGTATTTAGTTCGTTTGAAATCGTTTAGTCATCTATACAGATATGAGATAACCGCTAATCATTTGATCAATTTTGAATAAGCATGTATCTAAAACTAGGCCTATTGTTTCACAAACCTTCGTCATTTCTGTCAACATAATTCCGGTTTTAGTGTATTATTAATCAAACTTATAAAAACACATGTTCAATATAATTTTGACAGATATGACGAATCACGAATACACTGTGATATTAGTTCACATAAACGATCTGAAATTTCAAAATTCTGACAATTTTGACAAGTTAACGGATTTCTTTATTCCTGACCTTACAACATTGTTATAATCTAAAATCCTACAACTCCTAATAAAGTCATGACGGCCCTCGTGATGAGAATTGATACTCTTACAACTTTTATTCATATTTTCCAACATTTTATATTCTCTACTTTCCAATTTGCCTATGAAATGAAATTAAATTGTTGATACTCGTAATATTAAAGAATATATTGATATTTACAGATACATTCTTTAAGTTCATCATACACCGCTTTCCGACATTGTAATAAGCACGTGCCTTCATAAACACACTAGCTACAGAAAAGAAGGAATGATGACTTTACGAAATGAAATATTTCACTAAATCTTCATCGCATCTTATGTTGTGGGTACACATTAGAATCGTCTCGTCGAGACGATTCAAATGATTAATCACAACATAAGGTTTGTAATTGAAATTAAAAAAAATAGAATTCCTTCACTCCCACTTATCTGTTGCTTTGTAAATAAAACGTCTATGTTTGGACGTGACAAGTATCATTACATGTCTGCAAAGGTAGTGCTGGCTAATCGCAATCGTAAAGTTTCCATTTTATCAGTTTTGTTCGTGTACCATTTATACGTGCATTAACTAATCTCGTGTCCATAATTCAGTCGAAATCATTAAGCAATATAATAAGATGATGATCAAACGTAGAATCTACTATACAGACTCTATAGACTCTGTGTTCGCTAACGGTTCATTGGAGACGGGGGCGTGGCTATGTATAAACGTCACATAAACTAGCCGGCAGCCCCGTTTATACGAAATATAATTGTGGGATTTGAAAATATACTGCAATTTCATTGGTCCATAAAGTACGTCGAACACTAATGAAATTTTCATTTCATTTTCTTTTATTTTAGCAGCAGAGCTGTGGTCGGAGAAATCTCAACAATGCTCAATATAATTATACTGCGCTTGAGAAAGACGGTATGTGATATGTCCACGATTTCTCATTAGAGTTTAGATTACCTCATTAGCTTTAACTTCCATCTCTGATTTCGTAATGAAAAATCAAACTGGAAACTGATTAATATGGGCTAGTCATCCGTACGTTTCTTTGGTAATCAGTAATTATTTTATTGATTCACTGCTATGGTTATATTTCTGTTTCTGTTTCTAGATACCTTGTTGCGTAACCCTTGTTTATTTATCTTGTGTTTGTGAACGTGCTAATAAACGACAGAATTTGTTTCAACGTCCATATTACTAAATCACACATTTAACAAGTTTATCCATTTATTTATCTATTTATTTATTTTTAATTTAGTTATTCATTGTGTCAGCTAAATTGACGTAAATACCTGCAAGAATGCTATTGATTTTGGCGTGACGGTAGAGGAAAACCCAAGAAGATTCTAATTTTGCCTTGATACCATCAACCTTATGCACTTATGACTTACTTCATCTTATTTACAATTTTCTTCAAGACCGAAAAATTAATTTGGGAATGTGATCAGAATATGTGCAAAAACATGGTTTCTTTATTCATTGGTATTTCAAAAGATTTTTCTTTTAGTTCAAGGATTGAAATGTCAAGAATGTCATTTTTCTGACACATAGCCTACTTTCAGTGGGTAATGTAAATATTCAGCTTCAACCTTTGTGGACGTAAAGATAGTATGGAAATGACTTGCACATCAAAGTATCTAATTGAAGTCCATATTCTTCTTGTTACTAATTATTACAGCTTACTGAGAAAAATAATGCTTCATTAGTCGTATGATTGTGTATTTAGCATCTGCATAATTGAAGACTAAGAATCAGAATCGACGGACAAAGAAATACTTTTCTGATCACAATTTCCTAATTAATCGGTGCGTTCAGGGTTCTCCCATCGGTAACCGAGTGTTTTTTATCATCGGCTACCGATGGTTCCTTCGGTAGCCGATGACACCGTCGGCAACCAACAAACTCTGAACGAATGTCGTGACGGTCGGTAAAAAACATGGTAGGTGACCAACCAACAATATCATCTGAAATAAATTTATGGCTAAATGAAATAAATATTGCTTCAACTATTACTTTTTTCAAGAACGGTAAGAGGGCGATGCGCTGGCCAATGAAAAACATATATGATTGGGATCGCCGTAGTTGGGTTGTTATCCGCCATCTTTTGTACCCAAAACGAGGCTACCAACGCTACCCGACTTGTAGACTCGCGGGACAATTGGTGACCAACAAAATATCCATCGTAATACCGATGTTTATCAATGGTTCCGATGGCTACCGATGGGAGAACCCTGAACAATTGTTGATTGTCCTAACTTGTATTGCTTATCGAGATTAACAAGGGCGACTATTTGTAATCGTATAGTTTTGTCATGTTATGGCGACAAGTTTTCCTATTGGTCAAATGTACCAATGTTTCATGAACCAGTAGAACATCTACTTAATCCATCAACAAGTTGACAGTTTAATTAAATATAATGTAAAGTCTGGTCTGAACATGGAACTTGTATTAAGATATTTTCTAGTCATGTAGTATTGTGTAGACAAATTAAATGTAACAATATTTACCAGACTAAGTTGTCTTCTGTAGTAGCCAAATTTCCTACATCTTTTCATTAATCCATTACCAAACGACAAAATTTTAGGGCGGTCCAAATTGAAAGATCCTACAGACGACAATTTCAAGTGAATGGAAATTTTAATTTTTAAGTCATTTTGGATGGAAAACATTGTGGGAAATGAAGAAATTGCTTGTCACAAGCAATTTCTTCTTTTTCCACAATGTTTTCCATGGCCATTATCTTGTGTGGTGTCAAAAAGAGTCACTGTGTGGTAATGGGTTAAGGATAAGTGCTCTATCGTTACTTGAAAAGGGAAACATTTATCTCACATATCTACATTTGTTTCCCTTTCACCTATTCCCACAAAATGACACTTTTTGTCTTCACGCAACATAAAGGATTTGGGTGACATTTAGAAAAATGAAAACAAAAATGCTTGTGACAAAATATAAAATGCAAATCAAATTTTAGCCTACATTCACTTGAATTTGTCGATTGCGTTATTTTTAATTTGGAACAGTCCAAAATTTTACCGACCGGCAATTGGTTAATCATATTCCAGGCAACGCAATTCTAGACGTGTCTTATTTCAAAGGTTTTGCAGAAAATGCAAAATCCGTGTTACGGAAATCATAGTACTTAAACAATACACGAAAACATCAGTGGAAACACAAATCTGCTGGCCATCAGCCTTTTCTTCTTTTCTCACAATTTTTCTATATTCTTCTGTATTGGGAACGCCGGACCTTTGTTTTTGATTAGGTTATATGTGTTTCTTATATGAACGAGATATATACTTAAAAAAATGTCGCACGTTGACACATTTGGTGTAATATAATGCAAATTGTGCGCGAAATGCAGATTATTTCATTGTACGGCTAGGCCCTATGTACATATGCACTGTGACAAATATATTTGAACCTACAATTTATGAACAATAGTTAAAAAATTTTAACGAATCCATTATTAGATTTGCCTATATAAATGATATGGGCTACATATAGTTTGTAAAAATGCATCCATGGACAACTTTCCAATAAGACCCCCCACACACACACACACACAAACAAACACACAACAGTCTCCGGAAGTCGTCCTTAGAGGCAAAAGGCGAAATCTTTAAACCGGGAACGGCAAACTCCTCACAGCGACAATGCCTTACATTATCACTGCAGGCATATAAATCACGTGATCATGGTGAATGTGACGTCATATCGTAAAGATGGTGGACATTTATTTATATTTTTGAAATCATTTCTTAAATCCAATTATATTTTTTATTTGGATTCATATCTGACACATCATATTCCTAAAAATCACTTAAAGCATGTTTACTTTTTTAAATAAAAATCGAAATAAAAAAATCAATTACCTAAAATCTTGGTAACTCAAGCTGTGCGGCAGATATCTCCCCAATCCCAATTCAGGGGAGATAACTGCGAAGGAGATTGCGGGAACGGTTGACTGTAAATCCAATAAAATAACCATCTTACCAGCTATTAACGAATTCATTCAATTTTATAGTTTTTGTCCAACTTAAAACTTCGCTTTATCACTGTATATTGAATGCACGTGCGCTTTATTGCTGTATATTGAATGCACGTGCGTCATCATTGTTTTCTCCGCATTTTGTGGGAGCCTCGTTTTGATAATGTCAATTTGTCACTATTTTTAGTAACAATAGACATGTAGACAATGTTAATTTCCCATAAACCCATCATTTGCCTCCGGTAGTTAATTCGAGTCTTCTCTGATGAAAATTCGCTCTTTGATAGAGCGCTATCCCATTCCAAAACAAAAGAAAATTCCGACACAAGTCATATCGCTGTGTCTGAATTTTCTTTTGTTTTTTTTAAGGGGACAGCGTTCTGTTGTAAATAGCGACATCCAAATATCATTGGGCGAATTTTAATCAGAGAAGACTCGGATTACCGGAAGTGTTCTGCGGGTACGGACTAAAACATAAATGAAAGGAGTCAATTGCGGAAAGCCATTTTTTGTTATACTTCCACGCGTTTATTGCACAAATGTTTTGTTTGCAGAACCTTAAATCAAGAATTTTGAGTTGAAAGATCATACGGAATCGAATTTCTCAATTTGTCAGTTGTAATTTTATTTCGGATTTACGCTGTAGTTATTCAAACTGATATCCGATTGTATTTGTAATCAATCATATTTGTGCAAATATATGACGCGGAACAAAGAAAGGGGCAAACTAATAAGGTGAAAACAGATTTATTTATTTTTTTTTTTTTATTGGGGTTTTACGCCGTTTTCAACTTCTATGGTCATATCGCGGCGGCTGGAGCACCTAACCGTGGGTTCCTAGTATTTCTCGCATCAGTACAACCACAATATCCAAACCGAGCCTCCAGCTGCTCTCTCACATAGATGATTCACACCCATTGGTGAGAGACAAATGACTTTTGCCAAATGTCAGAATGGATACTGGCCGAGCCGGGGTTCGAACTCGGGACCCCTGGATTGACAGACTCCGACCTAACCGACTGAGCTATCCGGGCTCGGCAAGGTGAAAACAGAGCAACTATAGTCCATTCGAATACAGACAACATAGGGTTTGAGAAACAATGAATGACATTTTACAGTAGCCAATGCCCTTTAAAATCTGTAGAAAAAGACAAAAAATCTTCCCTTCTAATCACGTAGCGAATTCTACAGACTGACGGGTATCTAAACTTATTTCTTTGTGCCATTTTACATAAAGGTGTTTATTTTTCAATTTAGATATGACATATTTTAATCTTCACTTGCACAAAACCTGGTTTATAAACCCATTTAGTTTAGTTAGAATAAATCTTTTTAACGCCTGTTTGGGCAAAAGTTATAACCTTATTTTATTTCCTCCCGATTCTGCTTCCTGGGAAACACACAGAACTCACGCCGAAAGAGACGGTCAATAAGAAGTCATGACAAATCACCGATACCGGGGATCGAACTCGAATATTTTTGACCGCAAAGCCGACAATCTGCATCACTACTACGCACACAAAATCCGTTGACCCATTACCACAAAATGACTCTTTTTGACTCCATACAAGATAATGGCTTAGAAAAACATTGTGCAAAATGAAGAAATTGCTTGTAATAAGCAATTTCTTCATTTCCTACAATTCTTTCTACCCAGAAAGATCAAAGAATGCGAAATTTCATTCAATTCATGTTGTCGTCTGCAGCATCTTTGAATTTGGACAAGTCCAAAGTTTTGTTGTTTGGTAATAGGTTACAGCTGTGATACACACTACAAAAAAGAAGGACGTAAACGTTCCAAACAACGGACACCTTTTCCATTGACATTTATGAAATAACTTTGAATGCAGTACATTCATTTTATGTTTTAAATTCTTCCAATGTGACCAGTATAATGACAATGATTTTTTGCTATAAATAGACTGGGTTTACTGATATCTTTTGATAAACCGTCGGTGTTGTTACAAAATGTCGTAACTACGGCTTGATTCAAGCCGTAGTTATGAGACTTTATAGCAACACCTACCAGATACTATTGTTTGTCCGAAAATTACGTCACGGTTAACTGGATAAAATCGTTCCCTATTATGTTCTTGTCGACTTGTGCTTCTTGTATTAGAAGGCGGCCATCATTTAACAGAATGCATTTCGTTTTTACTCCCCATGATCTGAAAAGAGATTGTGATTATTCAACTAAACCCTTATCGCATGACGCCACGATTTTCTGTACAAATATTAGGCCCAATCTTACAGTGTGTTTTTCATGTGATTTATCGCGGTATGGAGACGAGGTTCTTCGCTTTCAAAATATAGGAAGATGAAGTGAGTCTTATCCATAAATATGACAAGATATTGAAATTGTGTAGGTTTCGCTTTGACGCCTTTCTAGCAAGTTATCCGACACTTGCTATAGAACTGTCAAGCATAAAGGTGGAAACTTGGACTGAATTGATAAAAGAAATGATCAAAGAAACCAAAACAGCAATTGCTTGAATGAAGAAAGTTTTACTGGCACTCTTGTTCGTTTGAAATTTTATAGATTCGGAAAACAGTCGCCATAGCTGAAACGTTTATTTTTCTCGACGAGAGAAATACCTGGTTTAAAATAGTCCATCGTGTGAGTGAATGTATCATTTGATTTTCCCTACGATATTTTGAATGGAAAAAGTGAATACATGGAATGACTACACATAGCATTGTTCTTGCTTTCTTTGGAAAAAAATATCAAGAATATCCTACTTTATCTATTTAAAGTAATCTATCCCTAAATACTTTCACGTGACGTAGGAATTTTTCGCGTGATGTCGTTAACATTCGTTTCGTATCTGAACCTATTGGGGTGACGTCATAAACATTTGGCGGTAGAACGTTCCACCTCCGATTATTTACGACGTCGCCCGAATAATTCTGATATCGCGTGAATCTCATTAGGGATTGACTATCTTTCAAAATCCCCTAGATGGTATCGCCTGCAAAGAATGGAAACTATCATGGAAGTTGGATTTGTATTGTTATTTAGCTCGGCTATGCGAGTCACACCCATTTCTATGACGTACTAAATGGGCTAAAAGTCTATATAGAGCGTGCACGCATAAAACATACGCGTCGACGCATATATTTTCAACTGCTCGCGAAAATTTTATGCGTCGACGCGTAAATATGCGCGTCGACGCATAAAATTTACGCGAGCAGTTGAAAAAATATGCGTCGAAGCGTAATTTTACGCGAGCAGGAGTGAAAAATGTGAAAGCAAGGCTGGCCAATAGGATAGGCGGTTAGAAACATTTCCCTTTATACCATAAAATTAATGGATGAAACGACGGATCTGATTGGTTAATAGATAAAATAAGCGTCGACTCGTATATTTACGCGAGCAGTTGACAATGTACGCGTCGACGCATAAATTTTCAACTGCTCGCGTAAATTTTATGCGTCGACGCGTAAATATACGCAACGACGCATATAATATACGCGTCGACGCGTATATTTTATGTGTGCTTGCTCTAAATAGACTTTTGGCCCATTTGGTACGCCATACATTTCGTATTTAAGTCACTTATCCCGTACAACCATGCTTCGTCTATCCCAACTGTAGACGATATCTAAGACAATGAGGTCGATATTTTTCACGGGATTGCAAAAATTGAATATCATCAGACAAAAGAAGTATCACAGGTTACCGAGAAGGCTGTTCTTCTCCTTTTTCGGCTGTCAATATTAAATCTTTTTTATGAAGTCAATTGAAAATTGTCTAGACCCAATAATGACAAAATATTTCAGCTGGAATTTGGAAACCCTTATGATATTGCGACCAACAATGATCAAACTCGACATGTGTCTACAGACTGTATTTTAGTTTCCATTATGCTCTATTTCAATTACTAGCTATTTAACCCTTTCTCAAACGACAACATTTTAGGATGGTCCACTTCAAAAACTGCCACAAATGACAAAATGGATGTTATCAAAGATAGGATTTGTGTAAAATATGGCACAGAAAATATTGAGACAAAAGGAGAAACTGCTGGTTATCAGCAGTTTCTTCTTTTGTTTCAATGTTTTTCCAGGCCTTTTCTATTAGGGACGTCAAAACCAGGTCTTGTTTGGGAAAGGGTTAAATACAGTATGGGTGATCTTGATCAGACTGATTATATTCTCATGTTGGATTAGATCCAGATATGTCCCATGTGCCATATGTCACATTATTACAGCAATGCCACTTTCTCTCGGATTTGCTTTTCTAGTTCTTCAGGTAAATCTTTATTTTCCACTCTTGACTATAAAGATTATGACTGCTTTTATTTATTCAAGTGATCTGTACTCTAAGAAATGAATGTACAAAACTTAATTGTATGATTTATTGTGATTTATAAGACATTGCTAGAAAATTTTGGTAAGAAGCTATTTTCTTGTTTTCCCAAGCTTTCTCTGTAAAAGAAGTAATCGACAGAGATTTTAACCAGTATGAAATGTATCTTATAGAATTGGGCTAGCACTTTCCCTAAACGGCAAAATCATAAACAACTCGGTGTTTAAAGCTGTTTTAAAGGAATTGTGTGTGATACTTTTGTTATAGCATAGAAAATGTTGAAGGAAAGTAGCTTTTGCGGATTTTATCAGCTCTTAGTGTTTCCAAAACAATAACATACAAGGACGTCAAAATCAGGCCTTGTTTTGGAAGTGTTAACTCGCCCATAGTTAGCCTATCCCCACTTAAGGTAGAATACCCGTAATATGGTCATTTTGAGATTCACAAAACATCGGATCTTTTTCGAGCGGCGTCGTTGTACGTATCCGAACCTATTCGGACGCGGTCGTAAACATTTGGCGGTGGAAAGTTCCATCGCCGAATGTTTTCGACTTCGCCCGAATAATCCCGACGTCTCGCAAATCTCGTTAGGGTTGGACTACCTTAAGCCTAGACGATAAAATATTTTAGCTTATTTTCATTGGCATCTTTCATGGTTGATCGTTGTTTCTTGACTTTCCAGCTTTTTATTCTTTTCTCTGAAGTATTTTCTAGACATTTCTTTCTCGGTTGAAGCCGTTAACCCTTTCCCAAGCGACAAAATTTGAACTGATCCAAATTCAAAGACGTTGCAAACGACACTTTCAAGTGAAAGAAATATTACATTTATGGGTGTTTTTTTTTTTTTTTTTTTTTTTTTGGGGGGGGGGGGGTTACGTAGAAAACATTGTGAGAAATGAAGAAATTTCTTGTCACAAGCAATTTCTTCACTTAGGCCTACTACGATGTTTTCAAAGCCATTATCTTGTTAGGAGTCAAAATGAGTCACTGTGTGGTAATGGGTTAAACCAGGGCATATCATAGAAAAGAGTCATTATATCCATATTTTTCCTTCCTTGCCATACAAAAAATGGATGACAGGCTAACATAGCGTAATTGCAGGTTATATTCGTAGACAGTTTTTATGATAAATCATTGTGTTTTGCTAATTAGGTGTAAAACTGACATCAAAACTTTATTAGAATCATCAAATTACACGTTTTTATGAAAGGTTTACTATCAAATCGAAAATGTTTATCTTCGTAGGCCTGTCGAATGAATATTGGGCAGAATTTTCTTGTCTTCTACATGGGATTATTGAATGAAAATATTTCCAAGCATTTTTGGAAAATAAACCTTCATTTTCGAGTACATGTAGCCTAGATCTTTTTCTGTATCTTCAATATATTCTTTCAGTTTAATCTAAAACGCTGATTTTCTCTTTTGATAATGAAATTATGTATAACACAGAAGGGAAAGAAGTGAAGGGGACTAGAAAATGCCCATTGCCATGTTCTTGTTCTTGTTCTGTATTAGTTCCCTCCTGTGTAGGAGAACCTCCTCTTGGAGTAAATGTTGTTTTGTCACGGTTATTATCACAAATAATGTTTATGTTAATGAGCAACTGGTTAATTTTTTAAGTTTCAGTCAATATTTTACGCAGTTTATACCACTTAGATCATAAACACTACTGTCTATTTACGCACATATTTAAAAGTTAGTGTAGCATAAAAAGTAAATCTGTATACACACACTGTAGTTGCGGCTATGTAGTATTATTCTGGTCACATTAACATTAAGACAGCTTTTTACCATTCACCTTCTCTAACTCCTTGAAACGATGAGTGTGAAGCCGGAAACACAAGACTCTAGTTAGAAAGTTTAGTCGGCCAGAAGACAATCCACCATCCTTGACATCCGGTATAGCTGAACTATCAATAATCAGTTGTGTGAACAGCTCACTGTTTTCAAAAATATGCACAGGTGTCTTGACCACACGGCACACTTCCTTCTTTAGCTCCACCATTATTTCTGATCTTGTCTCTTGTAAAGATGGACATCGCAACAGGAAATGTTCCTTGGTTTCATCTTCAGTGTTACACATAAGGCATGTTGCCTTAACAGCATTTTGATTAAAGGCTTTCCTGTTTACTTGTAGTATATAGGTTCCAGTAGCCAGCAGCAACTTTGTGCGGAGTCTGGATACATCTCTCGCATTCGCAGATTCAGTATAGAGTATTGGATGTCTTTTCCCAGGATTAAATGCATCTATATTTAGGTTTTTGAGGGTTGATTTGGTGTATGCTTCCTCCATAATAGAGATCCTCCATTTTTCATTAACTGTATTGTTGACAAGGTTTTTCCATTGCTGTGCACTGGGTGGGTAATCCAGTAGGGAAATAGGCTCTGGTAAATTGTATTTCTGTAGTATCTTCTTAACTAGAATAAACCAGCTATTGGAATTCTCATCTTTTAGATAAAGTTGTCTGTAGGCGAGTTGTATTTCTGTAGATGACTCTGGCAGCCGGGTGATGGCACCGAAATGCATCAATATCTTTTTATCCAATTGCGCTTCAATGGGCAGAATTCCAGATAAAATATATACCGCAGAATCGGCTGTAGTCACTGGTAGCGAAAGTATTTGTTTGAGGGTTCTTTTGCTGAAGAGATCCAATTTCTGTAGTTGTGTTTTGTTGGGTGGACATATTTCTATGCCATATAGCAGGATGGGTGTAACATATACTGAATACAGTTGGATGCAGGTTATTGGGTCTAATCCATTTTCACCATGTAGTCCAGGACGCATAAGACTGTATAGCCTACGCCTGGCTTTTTGAATGTTTGAGTCTATGGAGTCCACTGGATTGGCCTTGGAATTTCTGATCAGTCCTAAATGAGTCGCCTGGTCTTGAATCTGAATCTCAGAGTCCTGTAATGTAAACGTTGGTTCTTCAACTGCACTGCGATTTCCAGTCTGAATTTTTAACACTGCACTTTTAGTCGGCTGTAAAACGTATCTCTCTTTGTTGCTGTAGTTTACAGATATATCCAGCAAACCCTGTAGGGAGTAGGCATTATTTGCGAGAAGGGCAACATCATCAGCGCAAGAAGGTGCTGAGCAGTCTATATGTCCTATTCTTTTGCCTAATCCTGATTGTTGCAGGCGGTCCAGTAGATCATTCACGTAGAGTTTGTACAGCTCGGTGCTCAGCAAACCACCCTGCTTCACACCTTGTAATATACGAAAGGGCTCTGATAATTCACCTCTCCATTTCACAACACTGGTTGTTTCTGTGTGTAGATCTTTTATTATTTCCCAAATTCTTCCTTGTATTCCAGCAATGTATAATTTTCTAAATAGGCTGCTATGGTCTACCACATCAAAGGCCGACTTTGCATCCAGGTAAGCAGTAAATAAACATGATTTGCTGTCCTTGGCTTCTCTTATTGTCTCTTCTAGGATTGTGGCAGCCATCAATGGAGATGCATTCTTTGTAAATCCTCTTTGGAGGGGGTTCTGTATCGATTCTATCTTGGGTCTTACTAGTGTCAAGAGCAGGGCTTCCAGCACTTTGGTGATAATAGGTGTCACTGTTATTCCCCTGTAATTTTTAGAGTCAAATTTGGATCCCTTGTTCTTGAATATTGGGGTGATTATTCCTTCCTTGAGAGTTGGAGGTATGTGTCCTGTAGACATGATTGCGTTGATAACCTCTGTGATCTTCACAATAATAGGCATTCCAGCATATAGCAGGTGTTCGGTAGATAGACCATATATGTCCTCAGCTTTGTTCCGGTTAAGAGATTGTACGGCCTTCGCAACCTCGTCTTCTGTGAAATGGATCACTTCATTTCCGTCTTGACAGCAGGAGGATAAATAGGTAATATCTCTCTGAACCATAGCAATGTACTCACTATCAAAGTTCTCGTTAGGGGTTGGCGTAGCCAAAGTCTCAAAGTGTTGCTTCCACCCATTGTTGACATCTGTGCCCGAGTATGTAACTTCACCAACATGCAGCTCTGAGATGTAGTTATCTAAGGCTCCTCTGTGCTTCTGTATTAGCTTATATAGTTTCTTTACGTCATTCTCTCTTGCTTCCATTATTTCTTCCTGTTGTTTTACGATAAGTCTGGCATTCGCAATTCTTATATGTCTTCTCAGCTCTAATCTTGCCTCTTTCTTTTCTACAAGAGCACTATTAGACAGGTGGTTTGGTTTCCCTGCGTTTTTCCATTTCCAGTGTGATTTCCTAGATCTTTTTATGGCTTCGGCAATATCTTTGTTCCATACCTTCAGTTTATTTGTCTTCTTCTTAGAAGCTGGTTTTGACAGAGAAACAGTACACGACTCTTCTGATGCTTGTCTTAAGGTGTTGTTTATTTCTTCTACCGCTGCGTTAATCGATTCTTCATGACATTCAACTGACAAGAGTTTAATGTTCGTGGCCACCGTTCTTTTATATACATCTAGGTCCACTTTCTTCCAGGGGATGCGTCTCTTAGTGTTGCACGTAGCTGTGTCAGAGGAGGTCCTTACTTGGCTCTGGATCTTAATAACAACTGGATAGTGATCAGACACATTACTGCATAGATCATTTAGAACTTGTACGTCCTGTAGAGGCATCACTTTATCGCTCAGTAGAAAATAGTCAATCGTACTGCAGTCTCTTCCATTAGGGTGTATAAAAGTTTTGTCTTTGAATTTAACGTTTAATTTGCATTCTTGTACAAGTTGGTTCAAGGCTGACAGTCGTGCTGAGCTTCTGGTGCTAGTGATATCTTCATTAAAGTCACCCCCCATAATAACAGAATGCGTTGAGCTGTACTTCTGATAGATTTCAAATAACTGTTCTATGATCTCTTTAAATTCACTGTTGCTTGTTTTGTACCCGTTTGTTGGCATATACACAGACACTACTATCAGTTTACATTCAATGGCACATACCTCTATGCATTGGAGCCTATTTCCTCCGTCTGGTAACGGCCTTATCTTATGATCTATACTCTTGTCCCATAGGATAGCTACACCCCCATAGCCTCTTGGCATCTGTGCTGGAGATATCGGGTTATCACTATCGACAGCTTTACCCACTGCAATTAGTTCACGGCTAACTTCATTCAGGGTTGGCAAGTGGACATCAAACAACCAATGTTCCTGTAATAAGATAATTTGTGGTTTTTCTTTCCGTAGCAGGTCATTTATTGCCACATTAGCAGTTCTGACGTTCTTACAGTTGTAGGTGATAATCTTCAGGTCTATTTGATCACTGGTTGGATTAGATATCAGTTGTTCAGAATTATTTTGGGGATATCTTTGGTCTTGGATTACATTTACATGCGTATTCTTGGCTGGTGGTAGTGATATTTGGGAGGTAGATTTGTCGTTGCCTGGCTCACCATCACTGTGCATTAGTGGTACACTGGCATCCGTAAGAATTGGTATCGTTTTCATTCGTCTTGCATTATGGGAATCTGTGTGACTTTGAGCTACATTGACATGCGTATTCTTGGATGGTGGAAGTGGTGGCCTCTCCACAAAAAAGACTGCTGGGGATTCACTAATGATGCCCTCATTGGTCCCATAGGTTGCTGTAGGGCTCCAGGAGTATATCCATGGTTCCGGAAAAAAGGATTCAATGTGAGAGTATCATTTGGAAACGGTACAGGCCTGGATGCATGTTGGGGAAGTAAGGGGTTACCTTTGTATTGTGGTGGTGTAATATACTCGTTACTTGTTGGAGTCAGCCTATATGCTAGATTTGCATGGGTCTGGTGCTGATCTGGGAGTACGGGCCTGTTGTCAAATGGCGGGGGAATCTTAGTGCTGGTCCTACCCTCTTCTTCCGTCACTGATTGTCTGATCACAAATCCTGGATGGGTAGATCTACCAAGTACCGGTGATGACCTGTTGCTGGATTGGAGGGTGTAACCTTGTTGTACTCCTGCTGGGTTTGTATTAGAGTGGGCTGGTTGTAAGGTGTAGGGGGTGTTGCTTTGGCACAACTGATGTGAATTGTTTTGCAACTCTGTTTGTTGTTTATTAAAGGTCTTCTCCCTGCTTGGATGGGAAGTGTTCCTATCCCTATATGCGTTTGGCTGTAAGTATACCTGTTGTGTTGGGTGTTCGGTCGTGAGATTGTGTTGATTAAGTTCTCTACCTACAAGGCCCTGGTCTTTGTTCTGCTGCTCGTTTCGTGGAGCCATATCTCTACAACTGTAAATCAATCGCCCAGATGTGATGTTACCGTTGTCATATCGGGACTGCAAATCTTGCTGGCGAGACATGTCTGAAATATTAAGAGTATTCTGATCATAATTCACTGCTCCCCTGTTACTAGGGGATGCACACTGTAATGGCTTGTCACTTTTGGTATAATTGATATCTTGTCTCTGTGTCAAATCCGTATTCTGAGTGTCGTGTTTAGGCACACTTACTTTGTCCATATTTTCTAAGGCCTTGATTTCTCGGTCCACTCTCGACAGTATGTAGCTGGATATTCTATTATATATACCATGTATTAGAGGATCTTGGCTGTTTGACGCTTTATTATTGATTTCTATATCACTAGGTTGTTTGGGAGAGTCATTTACTGCTGACAACTTCCTTTGTAAGATTCTATTTGAGTTTGTAAGGTCCACAATTTCAGCTTCTAATTTCGATATATATGTTTTTAATTTGGCATTTTCTTTCTCGAGCTGGTTGTTTACTCCTTTTGAGGTAGGGTTATTGCGCTTTCTCTGAGGAGCTTCCTTTTTTCCTTGAGTCTGATTTTCTTGTGAATAGTCATTGTTTGGGTGCGTTATGGGTTTATGATTTTCCATACTAACAGTAATATTGGAATCAGATCTTACCTCTGATTGCTCTGCATCTTCCACTATGATCGGATTTTGCAAGTTGCCCATTTCACTCACTTTTTGGATTGATGATCTTTCATTGAGGCATCCGGTATAGGAAGAGGTGCTAGAATCACTTTGTCTTGGAATCGGATACCCCTGCACTATCGATATTGTGTTTTCATGAACAGACTTTGTTTTGTCACTATTTGTCTCATTGTATTCGTCGTTCTTAGCTAACTCATTGGATCGACAGGCAAAACACAATGTGGAAGAGTTCATTTCGACACTACACTTGAAATGGAGAACAACATGACATAAATCACATACCGTTTTGTCCCGTTTAGTTATTGATTTGTCGCACATACCACACACATCTGCCTCGATCGAGTTATCACATTCAGCTTCTTCTCTCCGGGTATCATCCGTGATGATAGGTGTTTTCCCCTTGGTTCTGCTCTTCGTGGGTACACACACATTCTGTGGCACATTACACTGGAAACAACTAAAAACATAGTCTTCCTCACATTCGATTTTCTTAATATCATCGGCCGAAAGTTTAGCACATTTATAATGGATCCAATGATCACCAAACTCACAGAAGACGGATCTTGTTTGACAGGCTCTGTAACATTTATTGCATTTAATCGTAGAAGATGTCCTTGTTTCGCCTACATGCACATTTTCTATCTTCCCATTGGTTACAGATTCAGACCTTATTGACTGCATTTGTGCGCCTAGATCCCTATTTATAGACTGTAATGAAGTTGTTTGTCCGATATTTTCACTTTTTGACCTTGTTTTGTCACTATGTGTTTCATCATGTTCGCGTCCCTTAGCTAGGTCATTGGAACTGCAGGAAGGGCACAAGATGAGAGAGTTCAGTTCGACACTACACTTGGAATGGAGAATAACATGACATAAATCACATACCGTTTTGTCCCGTTTAGTTATTGGATTGTCGCACATACCACACACATCTGCCTCGATCGAGTTATCACATTCAGTTTCTTCTCTCAGAATATCGCACGCGATGGTAGGTGCTCTTCCCTTGGTTCTGTTCTCAGTAGATACACACTCATTCTGTGGCGCATTACACTGGAGACAACTAAAAACATAGTCTTTATCATTTTCAATTTTGTTAATATCATCAACAGAGAGTTTAGCACACTTATAGTGGATCCAATGATCACCAGACTCACAGAAGACGGATCTTGTTTGACAGGCTCTGGAACATTTATTGCATTTCATCACGGCATATGTGTCCTTTACACCACTAAGAGCATTTTCTATCCTCCCACAGTACACAGTCCCTGATCTTAATGATGGCCTTTGTGTATCTGGACTGCTATTTATAGACTGTAATGAGATTGTTTGTTCGATATTTTCACTTTTTGACCTTGTTTTGTCACTATGTGTTTCTGCATGTTCGGGTCCCTTAGCTAAGCCATTGGAGCTACTACAGGTAGGGCACAAAATGAGAGAGTTCAGTTCCACACTACACTTGGAATGGAGAACAACATGACATAAATCACATACCGTTTTGTCCATTTCAGTCATTGACTTGTCACACATACCGCATAAATCAGTCTCACTCGAGTTATCACATTCAACTTCTTCTCTTAGAATGTCATACGCGATGGTAGGTGTTCTTCCCTTGGTTCTGTTCTCGATGGGTACACACACATTCTGCAGCACATTACACTGGAAACAACTAAAGACAAAATCTTCATCACTTTCAATCTTGTTAATATCGTCTACAGACAGTTTGGCACACTTATAATGAATCCAGTGATCACCAGTCTCACAATAAATGGATCTTGTTTGACAGGCTCTGGCGCATTTAATGCATTTAATTACAGTAGATGTGTCCTTTTCCTTGATATGATCATTCTCTATCTTCCCATTGTATGTATTTTCTGATTTGCACTTTTCAGCCTCTAAGAGGCTCATACTGCCTCTAATTATGTCAGCCAGGTTTTTATTAAAGTCACTTATTGCCTTGCTGTCAGACACTATGGGTTCTACTTTACTGAATATACTCTTTGATAAGTCATTTTGCATGAAATAACATGCACCTTTTCCGTTCACCATCATTTTGCTTGTTGTTAGATACAGATTAACGGTAAAGTCATTATCTGAATTGGATTTATCAGCCACATTGTATATTATCTGCACTATGTTACCTTTTTTGTCCATATCGTTTTTGGTTGTAATGTTTCTGCCATCGCAATTGTTGTCATTATATAGATCATGACAGGCTGTCTTAATCACCTCAAAAAGGGCTGTATCAAATTGAATAATGATGTTACCTCTTTTGTGTTGTACCTTTACCGTGAGCTGATCACCTCCTATCGCCACGAGTTTCTTTTTAAGGGCCTTTGTCCTATCAAGCTCATAGTCCTTCCACCTGTGGTTATTTGTCTGGTTGATACTGCTGGTAGAGCGAGAAGACCGCCTGAGAGTACCTGCTTTACACTGTTCTTCTGCCATCTGAACTGCTAGGATGTCACACATATGCTGACAATATCAATATAAAGATGACTAATTTATAAATGGTTGATGAACTCTTTTGCACGACTGATGACTGCTCAATTTGAATTATTTAAAATATTACATTAAAAGTCACTATATGTCTATAAAACATTAAGAATAAAGTTCAAGTTCCACTTAATTTTATAAACTATTAAAAGAGTTTGTGCAGTTAAAACGTTAATCTATCTACAGTTAAATTCATTCGTCACCGATGCTGTCTTTGTGTTTCTTCCTTGACCTTGACCGAAATAAGTCCGGGCTAACCACTCATTTTGCGTTAAAATTCAAAAGTACTGATACTAATAATTCTGTACAATAATGTATATTCAATCTAGCTCACGTATCCTCCTTGCAGACGTCCGGCTGCCGGTCCTTGGGTCGAATAAGTTGACAATTTACTTCTTTTTCCAAGATGGCGTCTGGACTTCCCGCCGTTGAACGCGAGCCGCCCGCAGAGAAAATTCGATATGCTACACTATTTACACCGTCCCGAAACTAATGTGCTCGATAACGTGACATTAAAAACCAGTGCTCTTAAAATAATGTCTTTATAAAACTTCTAAGACTCGTGAGATGTAAAAATTTTGCTGTGAAAGTGCTCTGTACAAAAACGTGACCGTCCACGTCGACAACTAAAACACTTTTGGTCATGTAGACAGACCATCCAGACTATAAAAGAGCAATTTCCAGTCTAAACAACAACAACCAATATGGCGCCGAAAGGCAAGGGACCGTCGGTAAAACATGAAGATTTGCAGCAAGAAGACATTTTACAGGCAGTTGTGTTTGCTGACAGCTTTAATTCCAACTTTGCACCAGTTTCCGATGATAGACCAAGGGTAATGGTTACTTTTTGTTCTCTAAATATGCGTTCTTTCAGAGTAAATACGGCACTAAACAACGTGAATTAAGTGGGTGGGGTAAGATGATGCAACATCAACACAATAAAATATGTTTTCACGTGTTATCAAAATGAAACCGTATACAGTGTTTCCACTCGGATTTTTATTTAGGGGTTTTGCACGCACTGTCTTTGAAAAATGGGGGTATGGGACAGAAAATAGGGGTAAAAACCAATAAAACAATGAAAGATATATGTAATTTGCAATGCACGCTTATTAAAAGTGTTGTGCGGAATTATCGCTGTATTGTGATATCCTTCGCCGACGATACATATCATGGTACGATTTGGAAATATCGTTTTTTCGGGAATCTTTGTTAGTAATTTTATCAAAATACACAAAAAAATGCATTTTTGTTTTGTTTCTTGGTATAAATGACAGAGACAGGGCTTGCGTTGGCGATCGCCACTTCAAAAGCCATAGGCGAGTAAGGCGACAACTTTTTCAAAAAAGTGGGTCAAAAAATCGAATGTGGCTCAGACTTGACTCTATCTTTTACCGTTTACAAATGATAAATCAATCGCCAATTAACATTACTGTCAACAATTACTTTTTATTTATTTCAATAGATAGATTTGCTGTCTAAATGGTCGAGCAAGCACACCAGTTTAATATGTACAAATAACTGACAGAATTCCTTTGTGTAATCAAGAGTCGATTCGTGTAATCGTGAGGCGGCAGGGTTCGACATTAACTTTTTTTATCACTAGACCAGTGGTCTAGTTGCTCATAATTTTTAGTAGACCACCAGTGAAGTCAGCTAGACCAAAGAAATAAGGACCTATTGTTCGCTGATACTCGAGTTACAGAAACGGCCGAGTTGAGACGAATGACATGACCTAGTACAAATAAATGTGGATACTTGATTGATACCGATCTGTAAGCTAGGAAGCTAAATAAATCGACAAACTGGGTGACAATTTTTTATTCCAGGCCTAAACGCGTATTCTGGGTCAAAACCCGGCTCAAAATCCTACAGGCATAAATCAAATAACGACCCTTCTAGTCTAGTTTCGCTTTCTATCGCGACTGCGCATGTCTGTTGACTACTAAATTTCCTGTTCCGATCTATCATTCGGTGAGTTACGGAAACGGCCGAGATAAGACAAAATGAAAATGACACGGTTCAAATGGCTGTGCACGGTCGATCAATACCGATATGTAAGCTAGGAAGCTAAATAAATTGACAAACTGGGTTAGAAAGTTTAATACCCGGCCCAAACGCTTGCATTGTGTTGAAAATTGGGTCAAAATTGGACAGACCGACCCTTCTAGTCTAGTTTTGCTTTCTATCGCGATTGCGCATGTCTGTTTTCAACTAGATTTCCTGTTTATTGGAATTCTACTTTCACTTTGTTCTCACCGATTACTTGCGACTTTAATGGACATGGACTATCGCCATTTGTGATCAGGCAAGACTGAAGCAATGAATGGAAAATTCATGTGAATTGAATTTTAATCATCAAGATTTTTCACTAGACCAGTCGGGCAAGCTCGACGTGGATTTTACTAGCCCGAACGGACAATTTACTCGACAATGTCGTTCGGACGTGCCTTAATGTCGAACCCTGGGCGGCATGAAAGAAAGAATCAACGCGTCGGTGCTAAAACCATCTAACGTCAGTGTATTTACTTCGTAGATAGCGTGTTGTTTTCATTGTTTCATCCCATTTCACACGCTTTCTGGCCAGCGCAACTTTTGTAAACAAATCATAGTAAAACGTAACCTTGTCCTTATTTGGATGCGTAAACATCACATGATTATATTGAAACTGGAATTACTACGTCATCAATTGACTGTGTTTGCGGCGTTTTTGATCTCGCTCAAATCATCGCATATAAGTAACACAGATTTACTCTAGTTTCCTTGTTTAGTTTCACTTTCGGGATTGTTGGAAGATGCTTGTCCAAATTTTTGTGCGTGAAATCGCGTACCGGACCATAATTTTGTACGTGATTTCTTTCAAATATGCATGTTTCACGCACAATTTGGCGTGAATGGAAACTCTGCGTATATTCATTTATCTTCCCACTTACATTTTAGCATATAGGATGAATGTCATTGCCCATTTGTAATGATTTGTATTAACCCTTTCCCAAATAAGACCTGGTTTTGACGTCCCTAAAAGAAAAGGCGTTTGAAAACATTGAAAAGCATTTTCTCCTTTTGTATCAATGTTTTCTGTGCTATAATATTCACAAATCTTACCTTTTAGAACATTTATTTTGTCGTCTGCCGCAACTTTCAAATTGAACCACCCTGGTAATGGGTTTAAAGGATTAAAGTTTGTACAGTTTTACGAACTTTACTTTGATAGATAGCAGGGGTCTCGCTTGCCAAAATTTGGGGCCGTTATTGGGCCCCATTCCCAATGGCAAAAAGTATCTTTTTTTCCCAATTCTCTGGTGAAAATTCCCAATGAGGACCATGTTAAGACCTCATCTTCATCTACACACATTTTGAAGACAGTTTTAGAGTAGATTCTTAAACAAGAGTATGTACAAATGCATTTTACACCACTACAGTCTTAATTTGCAGCTGAAACTGAGTGACAGTATGAATACAAACTTGTTTAAGTTTTTCCCAATTTAGGTAAAAATGTCGCTATTTTCCCAATTTCACTGGCCCCTGGCCCCAAACAAAAATTGGTAGCAAGACCCCTGGATAGTGAAACAATTGATATCAGCGCAAGGTTCAACATTAATTTTTTTGGCTACAAGACTTTCGGGCTTGCTGTAGCTGCGATGTCGTTGCCACAAACTTGATGATAGTTATTCAAAAAAGGTTTCGGTTATATTATTGCAACGAGGCTTGCTGCTACCAGATGCTACTAGCCGGGATCAGATTAATACAAATTTTCTCTGATGAAATTCTCTCTTGGATATGTTGATGTCACTCATTTGTATCAGAGCGCACTACCACTCAAAAACAACAGAAAGTAGGTCATTGTAATCAATGGCTGTTCAGGTGATGGTTGTTGCAAATGCAAAACATTGCCTATAAACCTTTAAGAAATACTTTTTGGTCTTAGATTTTTCACCAGGCATGGCTATAAATGGTTCATTGATCGGTATCATAGGGCATTTTAAGGATATCGTTTAAGATCGGACGGTGAACAAAGCGCCACAACTTGTGTCAAACTTTCTGTTGTTTTTTTAATGGTAGTGTGCTCTGATGTAAATGAACAACATCAACATATCAAAGACTAAAGAGCAAATCAGAGAAAACTCGGATTAGGACCAGATGTGAACTAGCCCCGACCAAAAGTAAACATTCAAGATAAACCGGCATTTTTGTTTTCACATTTCTCCTTTGTTTCTTCCCTCCACTTTGTTTATCTTCTTTGTCACTGTTTTCATCACCTTTTTCAGACTTTGATGTGAATTCAAACTTGAAAAGTGATCTTTTTTCACATTTCTCAAATGTTGTCAATCTAAATGTTCGTAATTTTTCTTGCCGTAATTATGTTGTATTGTCGTAGAATTAGGCCAGTCCCAATCAGTTGAATGTTTGCGAAGAAAGAGCTTCCCTTCAGTTAAATTGATGCACATGCCCTTGACTTTTTCTAAAGGGGGTCATTATGTCCCCCTGGTCTTCAAATTAAGGGGGTCATGCCTATTGTTACATTGTTTCTTCATGTCCCAGCTGAAATTTTTTAGAGGGTCATTTCAGTTAAAAGTGTGTCAAAACGCACAAATTAAATTTTGTGCGCCAGGGAAAACCCTGCACTTAGCATCAGAATAATGCAAATATAAACAAAAATGTTGTTCATAAAACCATTTTGTTTAACAACATTGTCTTGAATGTTGGGATCCCAAAAAATAAACTGAAAGGGAAAATGGGTGCCCGTCTAGGATTTCCTAGTCTAGTTACACTTGCGCGTCTTAGCGGTTATTGCAAAAGTATAAACAAACAGCGAATCACCATCTCTAAATAAGCAAAAAAGTCAGTTAGAAATTGCAAATGAATTATTTTTTAAAGTGAGTATGTTCTTATTGTGCATCCTCCGTTTCGATTACAGGGAATTGAATTTTAGATTTGAAGTTAGGATGACCAGTCTGGCTAGTATCTTCCGGGTCTAATTAGCTTGAACCAAGCAACAGGCAGTGAATGTCTGTAGCATGTGCCTTAGTGTTGAACTCTGTCAGCGCTGAAATTAATTTCTTTTTGATAATGCAATACACCACACAACAATGCAAAGTCTGACTGTCCCCATGTTGTTTTGACCCCTAAAAAACTTAGCATGGACACCTTTAATCCTTTCCCAAACAAGACCTGGTTTTGACGTCCCTAGTAGGAAAAGTTTGGGAAAACATTGCGACAAAAGAAGAAACTGCTGATAACCAGCCCCTATCTGTAATAACATCCATTTTGTCATTTGTGGCAGATTTTGAAGTGGATCACCCTAAAATTTTGCCGTTTGGGAAAGGGTTAATGTAGATATATATATTTTTTTATGTTGTAGGTTTTGTTTCCAGTGGCCAATAGCGCTCTTCTAGACTACACCCTGGAGTTTCTGTGTTCAGGAGGGGTGCAGGAGATATTTGTTGTTTGCTGCAGATATGCTGACCAAGTCAAGGAACACTTGAAGTAAGACTCACTGATTAGATCAAGAATGTATGCGCTAATGTCTGAAAAATCTTCCTTTTTATGCCCTTGTATCAAAAGATTGGGGGCATATTGTTTTACTTGTGTCTGTCTTTGCGTCTGCCTGTCCTCCTGTTTGTCTGTCTGTCTGCCTGTCTGTCCAAAAACTTAACGATGGCCATTTTGATAGCCATTTCGGGGGCATTTATATTTCACAAACACATCTTGCTTAATTTTAAATCATTTTCTATTCAATCCTTTACCAGATGGCCAAATTTAAGACTTATCCAAATTCAAAGATGATGCAGATGTTTGATTTATAGTTTTTAAGTTATGGTAATAGTTCATCTGAGATAAATTATGAATTTATTTATTTATATAGAAAGTCCAGATGGACAGAAAAGAGCACCCCATGTCGAGTTGTACCAATAGTATCCGATGGTTGTATATGTATGGGGGATGCGCTGAGGGACATTGATGCTAAAAATCTCATACAGAGTGACTTCATACTCATATACGGCGATGTTGTGTCTAACATCAAACTGAAAAACATTGTAGAAGAACATAAGTAAGTAGCGCTACAGATAAAAAGGGACGATGATTATTTGATATATGCAATATTTTATATGTGTTCACCAAACCCAATGTTGTGGGTTCTCATTAGAATCGTCTCAGTGAGACGATTCAAATAAGTACTCACAACATAGGGTTTTGAATTGAAATAATAAATTTAGAATGCCTTCATCCCCTATCACTTTTCAAGTTTGAATTCACATCATTATTTATTGCTCTGAGTAAGTTAGCTTTGCAGTGCTGAATGAAGAAGAGCAGGTATTGTAGAAAAGGATCAGTCTGCATGAATGTGCAGGCTGACATTTTTAGCTCCACTGGCCGAAGGCCAGCGGGGCTTATGTCATGGCCCTGTGTCCGTTGTGCATGTGTGCGTCCGCGCGTAAACTTTTCCTTTAAACATCTTCTCCAGAACTACTGGGCCAATTTCAACCAAACTTTACAGGAATCTTCCTTGCATGAATCTCTTTCAAATTCCTTCAAAAAATTAAATTCCGTGTAGAACTTGAATTTTAATTAATTTAAATTAATTAATTTTTTGAAAAATCTTTAAAAATCTTCTTTTTCAAAACTACTGGACCAAACCAAACCAAACTTCACAGAAATCTTCCTTGTATGAATCTCTTCTTAATTCCTTCAAAAAGATAAATTCTGTGTATAACTTAAATTTTAAATAATTTAATTAAATTAAATTTTCGAAAAATCTTTAAAAAATTCTTCTTCTCCAAAACTACTGCACCAATTTCAACCAAACTTTACAGAAATGTTCCTTGCATGAATCTCTTCTTAATTCTTTCAAAAAATTAATTTCTGTGTGGAACTTACGGTAAATTTTAATTATTTAAATTAAATTAAATTTTCGAAAATTCTTCTTTTCCAAAACTACTGGACCAATATTAACCAAACTTCACACAAATCTTCCTTGCATGAATCTCCTCTAAATTCCTTAAAAAATATTTTCTGTGTAGAACTTAAATTTAGATAAATTTAATTAAATTGAATTTTCGTAAAATTGTTAAACAATCTTCTTCTCCAAAACTACTGGACCAATTTGAAAACTTCACAGGAATCTTCCTTGCATGAATCTCTTCCAAATTTCTTCAAGATCAGATGAAAAGCTTGGCCGCTGTGGGCTAGGCTTATTTTTCGCTTTATGAAACATAGTGTAATTTTAAGAAAATTTTAAAAACATTTCTGCTCCATAATCAGTTAATCACTTATTGGATTTCATTCTGGTGTAGCATGAATCTTCTTTGGATAGAACTCTATTGTATTCCTTGAAGAAGTTCGTTGTCTAAATGTCTAAAAGCCAGTGGAGCAATACAGGAAAAATTTCTCTTGTCTCTTGCCACCAAAACATACTACAAAAAAATAGAATTTTAATGTAATGTCTCTTTGCCATTTGGGAAATGTTTAACTATCTGATATTTTAGAGAGATGGGCAGTTTAAAAAATTTGCTTTATAAACATTTTACCCTGAAACATCATAAAGAAATCTCAAGAAATCTTAAAAATCTTTCTCTAAGAACAAGCCTCCAATATTTCAGAGAGAGACGACAGAAGGACAAGTCTGCCATCATGACGATGGTGTTTACCCAAGTACCTCCCGGCCACGCCACCAGACAACCCGAGGATGATGTCATACTGGCCGTCAACAATAAAACACAAAACGTCATACACTACCAGAAAACATCTGCAAATAAAGATGCCAAAAAGTTTGAGTTTCCAGTTGTAAGTTAAATTGTATTGGTCAGCTCAAAAGCAGTGGCGGATCACGAGGGGTTTCATAGGATTCAATCGAAACCCCTTATGAACCTGATTATTTCATTTTCATGCAGAAATTCAGTCAAAATTGTGTATAATTAGAAAAACGAACCCCCCCCCCCTTGTTCATTGGAACTCCTTTTGCAGAAATCCACTGCAGAAAGATATTGTCCATTTTTAGCTCGACTTTTTGAAGAAAATAAGAGCTTATACTGTCACCTGTGCGTCGGCGTTGGCGTCGGCATTGCAACAAAGGTTAAAGTTTTTTCAATCATCAATAACTTCCATACTATCATAGGGATTCAACCCAAACTTGGAATACTTATTCACCATAACACCCTCTACCTTACTATCAGGGCCCATGACCCTGGCTCCACTATATTTGGAGTTATGCCCCCTTTATACTAAGCAACTTAGAAAGTCGAGAGCGCTGTCTGCGGACAGCTCTTGTTATGCTGTTTCGATGGACATTACAAAAGAATTGTAAGCAGGTAGATTTTTTATGTACATTCTGTTCAATACATATGTGACCTTACCTTGAATTGCTCTACTGATTAAAATTTATCAGAAATCAGGGTATATAACCTGAGCTTTTTATGCCCTATATCAAAAGATCGGGGTATATTGTTTTACTGTTGTCTGTCTGTTCTTCCATCTGTCTATCAGTCCAAAACTTAACATGAGCCATTAAGGGGACATTGGTGTTTCACAAAGACATCTTGTTTTTCCTTTTATCAACATGTTTTGTCATCTGTAGCAGCTTTCAAATTGAAACAGTCTAGAATTATTTTAGCATTGACTTGGATTAATTGCATATGTTTCACCATTTGCAGGAGATACTTCTAGACCATGATGATGTTCAGATCAGAAATGACCTACTGGACGCCAACATTAGTATATGTTCCCCTCAAGTACCACAACTCTTTACAGATAACTTTGATTACGAGACAAGAGATAGTTTCGTAAAGGGCATTCTCATAAATGAAGAGGTATTACATTTCACACTTGATTTATTTGACATGGCACTGGCCTTTGTGCAAGATATATCAGGGTAAACACAAATATTTTCCCAGATACTTTTTACTGGTGCTAAGAAAATTAAAAGGTGGTGAAAAGTTGTCCAAAAAAATGAAAAATGTTCTCAAAATTTGTCTTTTCTTCTCTGTCTCATATAGTGTTCATTACATCCAAATTTTTACATATTCAACAATACCTGTCTTCTTTTTTTTTCAATTATTAAATGGTCATATACAATGACATTTACACAAGTTTATTTGAATGTCACATAAATGTGTATACTTTATTTCAGATAATGGGCAATACCATACAAATGCATGTCGTATCTGACGCATATGCAGCCAGAATCTCAGACTTTAAAATGTATGATGCAGTCAGGTAAGAGACATTACTTGTCATACCATATTATTATTTGTTACTACTTACAAATTACTCTAGTGTCTCCCTGTATTTTATGCCCCCATACCAAGAGATAGGGGGCATATTGTTTTACTTGTGTCCGTCTGTCTGTCTATCTGAAAACTGAACATTGGCCATTTTGGTTCCTTCATGTTTTACAAAAACATCTTGTTTGTCTCTATATATATCGTGACTCTTGTCTTGCTGACTTTGAAATTTGCTTTAAACAAGTTTTCCATTTATGAGACATTTCAATCTGTTTGTCTTAAGGTTTGCCTAAATAATTGAGTGGAAAACAGGCAGTGTAGGCTAAGATCAGATTTTACATCTGTGCAGGCTGATCTAAGTCTATATAGATTACCAAAGTTTTGGTCACAAAAGGAATATGTATATTGTGAATGGCATGAGAAGGCTTAGAAGAGTTTGTGTTTTTTAACCCTTTCCCAAACAAGACCTGGTTTTGATGTCCCTAATAGACAAGGCTTGGGAAAACATTGAGGCAAAAGAAGAAACTGCTAATGACCAGCAGTTTCTCCTTTTGCCTCGATATTTTCTTGGCTATATCACACACAATTTCAATCTTTTTTCTCATCCATTTTGTCATCTGTAGCAGCTTTGAATTGGACCTGCCTAAAATATTGTTGTTTGGGAAAGGGTTAAACAGCTTTGTCAGATTTCAATATAATCTTACATTGAGGAAGCTCATGATAAATGGATTTACACTATGAAGAAATAGCACTTTCCCAATTAGTGACAATTCTTAATGCATCTTATTTGACCTTGAGGCAGCAGAGGAAAAGGCTGAAAATTGATTCATTTCATGTGGCACTAGACATGTGAGAGATACATGTACTTGTCTTCTTTAACCCTTTTCCAAACAGCATAATTTTAGGATTGGTCCAGTTTGAAAGCTGCCACAGATGCCAAAATGGGTGTTATTAGTGGTTGGATTTGTTCACAATACAGCTCAGAAAATATTGAGACAAAAGAAGAAAGTGCTGATTATCAGCACTTTCTTCTTATACCTCAATGTTTTCCCAAGCCTCATATATTAAGGTCGTCAAAACCAGGTCTTGTTTGGGAAAGGTTAATTAATAGCAACTGTTTCTTTTGAATTGTGTTTAATTTTACAATGTGTGTGTTTAGATTAAACATTGGGACAAAAGGTTACAGAATGAAGACTGTGTTTTTGAAGGGAGGGAAATAACAATTTGTCGTTGTAAATGCAAAACCTCTTTCTCGATTTTGGAAAATTTTAAAGGGAAGGGGTAAAAGTATAGTACATTTTCCCAAAGTGAAATGTTTTACTTGAAATACTTGACATATTGTTCACAAACAATGTGTCATTAATATTGATTAAAAAAAATATCTCAGAACCAGCAAGAATTGTCTTAACTGGGCACACAAGTTTAACTTTGCAAATCGCAAAAATCGACATACGAGGTTTTGCATTTTTACCAAAAGTAACCAGAATATTACAGAGTCAACATGACAAAGTCTAGCACTATGTTAGCTTACAATACTGTAAACCAGGAAATTATTTCGCGCTTTTTAAGTTAGCGTCTTTCGCGGATGGGTGTGATCCACGAACTTAAAACGCCGCGAATAGGCTACTTTCAATAACAACGCGAACTTTAACCGCTTTGATAGTGTTTGTTTCGGGAAAAACCTATGGGGAGATGTTTTATTTACACTAGACGTATTTGTTACTATGTAAACAAAGGAAAAAGCTTTTTCATAACAGAGAAAAGTTTTCTTTATTTCAGACTACTTTCGTTTTTATCCAAAAATACATAGATATTGTGACATATTGAAAAACACGACATTGAAAGATAAACTAACTTATTCAACCAGATATACCTGCCTGAAATTGAGAACAGGGGTCGTTTAGCATTCGAATGCCGAGTATGATATCAAACGTCGATTGACGTTTAAAACCTCGTAACTGTAGTTTGAAATTAGCCACAGCTACGAGGTTTGAATTGTTCTTCGATGATATTGAATAAAACTGTCATTATCGCTTCTCGACACTAGGTGTGAAGTTAATGCAACGCTTAACTTCTATGCATTGTGTTACAAACTGTAATCCAGTTTACTATAAAGTGTGAAATAAAACAATGGGTAGATTGAAACTTACTTCGACCAAACTGTCAATGGCGACCAAAATATCGTATATACAGTCATCATTCAATATGTAATTATCCGATTCCCCATATTATTCAACATATTTATTTTTCAATTCCCCCATAGCGTGTTTTGTTTCGCGCGATTCGCGGACAGCATTGATCTGCGAACTTAAAACGCCGCGAACAAGCCCGAGTGCATGAAAACGCGAACATTTCTTGACGCGAACTTATCCTGGTTTACAGTATTAGGTCTCTGACAAAAACTTCTTGTATGTTCACTATAGATTAGAGATATCTTATGAAAATTCAATGTATCATTTATTTCTCCTCAATTCCTATGTTGTGTGTACTCATTTGAATCGTCTCTTTGAAACAATTTAAATGAGTACCTACAACATAGGGTTTGGATATGAAATAACAAATTTAGAATGTCTTAAACCCCTCTTATGTGTAGCTCTATGTTTGTTGGTCACAATATGATAAAATACTGTTTAATCCTTTCCCACACATTGACGCTTTTGGACGCCCTACAAAATAAAGGCTTTGGAAAACATTGTGAAAATGTAGAAATTACTTGTGACAAGCAATTTCTTCATTTTCCACAATATTTTCTACCAAGAAAGACCAAAAAATGTTAAATTTTGTTCAATGGAACTTGTCGTCTGCAACACCTGAGTTTGGTCTTGGCTAAAATTTTGTTGTTTGGTAATGGGTTAACCCATTACCAGATGGCAGATATTTAGACTGGTCAAAATTCAGACGACATTTCAAATAAATTAGATACTACATTTCTTCCTCTTCTGGGTAAAAAACTGTGGGAAATGAAGAAATTGCTTGACACAAGCAATTTCTTCATTTTCTACCATGTTTTGCGGAGTCATTTTCTTGCACAGCATTAAAAGGCGAAACTATGTGGTCTATAATGGCTTAAAGTGACATTAAACCCCATTCAATTCTTGAATGTTTCTTTCAGTCAAGATATATTAAACAGATGGACGTTTCCGTTTGTGCCCGATAATTGTTACAGACATAACCCAGATCAGATCTCCTTCAGTCGTCACAATATCTATCTCAGTCAGGAGGTGTCTTTAGCTAGGTATGTTATTATATGATGTGTTCTATTTCATTCCGAAACAAAGTTTGGTTTTGACATGCCTAACTAACCTTTTCCCAAACAAGTGCTGGTTTTGACATCCTTGATAGAATAGGCTTGGGGAAACATCGGAACAAAAGAAGAAACTGCTGATAACCGGCAGTTTCTCCTTTTGTCTCAATATTTTCTGTATCATATTTTACACAAATTTATCCTATTTTCTGTGTCATATTTTACACAAATTTATCCTATCTTGAATAACATTCATAGTGTCATTTGTAGCAGTTTTTGAAATGGATCATCCTAACATTTTGTCGTTTGGGAAAGGATTAATCCTTTTTATGATAGAAAAAAGCTTGAGAAAACAATAAAGAAAAAGAAAAAATTGATCATAAACAGACTTTTCTTCTATTGCCTCAATATTTTCTAAGCTATTTTATACACTACCCTGATCATTTCTCCTTCAGTTATCACAACATTTAACACTTAGACAAATGATATTGTAAAAAAAAATTAAGAAGCGTAAGCAGTAGCCATTGAAAAAGTTATTTTTATGCTCCAGTATCGAAAGAATGGGGGCATATAACAATATTGTTTTACTTGTGTCCGCCTGTCTATCGGTCTGTCTGTCTGTCCAAAAACATAACATTGGCCATTGCGGGGGCATTAGTGTCTCACAAACACATTTTGATTTTAATTACAGAGATAGCAGTGTTGTAGAGAATGTGTTACTTGGTAGTGGATCCAGTGTTGGAAGTAATACAGTCATTAGTATTGATACAGCGTTTATAAGACCGAGATTATAAGCAAGGTGTTCCGAATGTTCCATACTTCATACAAATGACGTCATCATGACATCATTTGTATGAAGTACGGAGCATTTGGAACTCTGCGATTTATGAATCATTGAGCATTTGGAACAACTCGGTCAATTCTCTCCCATATAGATTCTACAGAATTTACCGAGGGGTTCCGCACGAAGTATAGGGTAATGGCGCTTCCCATTGAGTGTCTTAAAAATCTTGCTCAAAAGAACGCTTTATCCTAAAACATCTTAAGAAATCCCAAGATATCTCAAGAAATCTCGCTCTAAAGAATGCACATCTTGTTTTTAATCACAGAGATAGCAGTGTTGTAGAGAATGTATTACTTGGAAGTGGATCCAGTGTTGGAAGCAATACAGTCATTAGTCATTCAATTATTGGGAGGAATTGTAAAATTGGTGAGTGCAATACAGTATAAATCAGACTAGGTGCAAATAGTTTATTGTATTAAACCTAATGACATTGTTTACAGCAAATATTTTATGAAATAATATGGATTAAAAGAACATACTATTTGAAATCATTGTCTGCAACTTCTTTGAATTTGGACAAGTCTAAAATAATGCAGTCTGATAATGGTTGAAATTTGTTTAAATATGTAAAGAATTGTGCAATGTTTTGCTCGTTTTTCATTTAAAAGAATTTTTTCTGTGTCAGCAAATTTTTATACGCCCGACGAAGACGACATGTATTACAGGATCACCAGTGGCGTCCAGGCGTCCGGTTGTCCGGGCGGTGTCCACTTCTTTGTCCGGAGCATAACTCTGTCACCTTAAGTCCGATTGACTTTAAACTTGGCAGTTATATTCTTCTCATCAATACGGAGTGCAGTGCACAAGAACCATAACTCTACCTGACTTTTTTTGAGTAATTACCCTTTGATGTTTTTCATACTTGAATCTTGTCCGGAGTATATCTCTAAAAGTATAATAGCTAGGATCATGAAACTTCATGGGTGTATAGATCTCACCAAGGGGAAATGCAGTGTACAAGAACTATAACTCTACCTAGCCTATATTTTGAGTTATTGCCCTTTGTTGTTTTCATACTTGAATCTTGTCCAGGGCAAATCTCGAAAAGTATAATAGCTAGAACCATGAAACTTTTACCAACCCGCTCCCCTGTCAACATAAAGCAGTGTTATGGGTGTATCTTGTGACAGTTTGACACCTTGTTATCAATGGAACGAGTGAGATAAAGGTAAAAATGAAATTGCTTTGTAATGCAAAAAAAAGTGAAAATGGCCTTTGATTAGAAATATCTTTACAAGTGTCATTTCTATTCAGAAAAGCATAATAGAATATTTACTTATGGACAATTTTTCAACACTGTCCATCAAAATTCACTCAATATTCTTAATTTAGCATCATATTTTGCCCAATAGTATATTATAGAATTTATAATTATTGTTATCTGTAAACCTGTCCATATAGCATTTGAGACTACCATTTTTCTAGACCAATTATGAATATGAGCCTAAGTATAATTTGATCAGGCTCTTTTTAGGCATATTAAGTCCCTCTACAGTTCTTAGCTAGGGGACCTACTAGAGAACAGTATGGACTTGATCAGTCTGCATGTATATGCAGGCTGATCTGGATCCATGGTTGTCTCAAAAGCCATAAAGGCCCCTTTTCAAGATCCTGGTTAGTCCCCTACCGGCGAAGCCGAAGGGGACTTTAGGTTTGCACTCTGTCCTTCAGTCCGTCTGTCAGTCCGGTGAATTAGTTTTCCAGACTTTTTTTCTAAACGGGGGTAGCTATTGAGCTGATTTTTGGTATGTAGACCCGCATTGATGGGTTACAGAACAAGTTTGAGTTTCGTTCCAGTCCAGTGATTTTTAAGGAAGATACGGATGCTGGACTTAGAAAATTTCTGGGAAATAACAGTTTTCCAGACTTTTTTTCTAAATGCTGGCAGGTATTGAGCTGATTTTTGGTATATGAACTCATATCAATGAGTTACAGAATAACTTTGAGTTTCGTTCCGGTCCAATGATTTTTGAGGAAGATACGGATGCTGGACTTAGAAAATTTCTGGGAAATAACTGTTTTCCAGACTTTTTAGCTCACCTGAGCACAAAGTGCTCGAGGTGAGGTATTGTGATCGGTCTGTTGTCCGGCGTCTGTCTGTCTAACTGTCCATCTGTCCATCCGTCAACTTTTCACAAAAAAATCTTCTCCTCCTAAAGTACTGGGCAGAATTCAATCATATTTCACACATATGATCTATGGGTCATGCTTTTTCAAAATACTTCAAAGAATTTGAATCGGGGGCCATAATGGGGTCAAAAAGTAGGTCACTAGGTCAAATCTTCTTTCTGCTCTAGGGGCCACATTTGGTGCCCAATCGTTGTGAAAATTGGTCAGAATATTTGTCTTGATGATATTAAGGTCATGTTAAAAAATAGGTCAAGCCAGGTCAAAAACTAGGTCACTAGGTCAATTATTAGCTCACCTGAGCACGAAGTGCTCAAGGTGAGCTATTGTGGTCACTTTTTGTCCGTCGTCCGTCTGTCCGTCCGTCTGTCCGTCCGTCCGTCCACAATTTCGTGTTTACACTCTAGCATCTACAAATATACGCCAATCTTGACCAAACTTGGTCAAAACATGTATGGCCATAAGATCTCAGATGAGTTTGATTATGGGTCAGATCGAACTAGAAAGTCAGGAGTTATCTGCCCTTGAATGCGAAAAATACTTAGTTTTGACATTGTTTACACTCTAGCATCTACAATAGATCCGTACCGGGTTATGGAGTGATCTCCCTTGATAATTGTCCTCCTTGAATTATTGGGTGGTTCCGCTTCCGGTAAGGGCTACAGATAAGAACGGGTATTACTTTTTCAAAATGCAAAATGTCTTGAATTGTTCTTCAAACCCTTTGCTGTAGGTACTCATTGTATTATCTACTAAAGATGATTAAAATGCGTACCCATTATGTATGTTTAAGATTTGAAATAATAATTTTTGAATTGTTTACCCTGCTTATCAGCTGCTATGTAGTTATATATCCAAAATCATTATCCAATCTCATTCATTGCTGATGATAGGCCTGATAATTCAAACTTTCCCAAACAAGACCTGGTTTTTACGACCTTGAATTTTGTTCGTAAAATATCGAGAGAAAAGGAAAACTTGTTGATAATGGGTAATTTCTATCCCTCCTTTGATAGTTTAGATACAATTTACACATTTTCTGCCTTATTTCGTCACCTGAATCAGTTTTACTTTTTGAGTAGCCTAAAAGGTGGTCGTTTGGGAAAGGGTTAACTTTTCAACGTTTTTTTTTTTTTTTTTTTTTTTTTTTTTTTTTTTTTTTTTATTTCGTTTAGCATGGGTTTGCAATCTCATTTTAACATGCTATTTTTGAGCAGTCAAAAAGGCTGTCGTTTGGGAAAGGGTTAACTTTCAACAGGGTTTTATTTTTCTTTTTATTTGTTTGGCAAAGGGTGGCAAACTCAGTTAAACATACTTAAGCAAAGGTGTTTGATAAATCGTAAAATTATGTAATTAAGGGTGCAAGTTAGAATTTTGTCGTGTCTATAAATTTATCATTCGGGTCTGTCAATCTTTTGTCTATTATGATAAGTCCCTTTAATATACAGTAACTTGCGATTTATCTTGCGGAGACCAATTAAAGGAAATTGGCTAACTGATTGGTGTGATATACACTTAAGGTCCATGGTGATTTACATTCAAATTCCCTTCTGTCGGTAGACAATTAATTGTTAATCCTTTTCCAAACAATAAAACTTAAGTTTGTCATACTAGATCGTCAGTAACTATGCCAAACGAGGGGTGGAGATTTAAAAGCTTTTTGAGAGAAAACTATGCATTCCCTTTTCTCAAAATGTACGAAAATGTTTTGTATTAATTCATATTTAATAATTAAAGTGCGTTTTAGATGTGTAGTTATTTTGATTTTGAATTTATTTCACGGTAATGAGACTTTTTTTCATATTGACCGCTTGTAAAGAGTGACTTGGATAAACAAACTCCAAAATTAATGTTGAATATTACAACACTTTTCACGTTTTCAATGACACCAATGCAGAATCATCAATAAAGAAAAAATAATCCAACTAAAATAAAATATTGAAAATACAATATTTCTACAATTTGCAAAACAAAATAAAAACTTGCTCGACCATTATATTCGGAAATCATGGAAATTTGCGGCGAGCTTGGCAGGGACTGTTATGGCTTTCAACAGGCCGATTTTTAACCTGGATTAAACATATCAATTGGATGAATTCCAAGCCGAAACTTATTCTGGTACAATCAGTAGTAACTGAACAATCCGATGGTATACTACGATTCCGCTAAATGTCCGTTTGTAAAGAAAATAATCGTATTTTGCGTGCGAAGTGATGAATTTTACTCTTTAGCGTCTCTACAAAAATAGACCGGAACTACCCAGTTGTTTTCAAGGGAGATAAATTCCAGTAAATCAAGGGCAATTTCAGGATAACTCTTGGATCTCGGTAGCGGTCCATTATTGATCAATCAAGACAAATCTTGGACATAACATTGTAGACTATAAGATCTCGGATGAGTTTGATTTTCAGTATGATCTGACCAGAAAGACGAGAGTTATGTGCCCTTGAATTTGACAAAATTGCCATTTTCGGCTGTTTTTGACCTTGTTTACACTCTAGAATCTACAATTATTCATCAATCAAGACAAAACTTTGACACAATGTTTGGGACCATGAGATCCCGGATGAGTAAGATTTTCAGTCTGATCTGATCAGAAAGTCGAGAGTTACTTGCCTTTGAATTTGACAAAATTGTCATTTTTGGCTGTTTTCGACTATGTTTACACTCTAGAATCTACAATTATTGATCAATCAATCCAAAACTTGGACACAAGGTAGGAGACTATAAGATCTCATATGAGTTTGATTTTCAGTCTGATCTGACCAGAAAGATGAGAGTTATGTGCCCTTAAATTTGATCAAATTGCCGATTTCGGCTGCTTTAGACCTTGTTTACACTCTAGAATCTACAATTATTGACCAATCAAGACAAATCTTGGACACAATGTTGGATATCATAAGATCTCGGATGAGTTTGATTTTCAGCCTGATCTGACCAGAAAGTCGAGAGTGCCCTTGAATTTTACAAAATTGCTGTTTTCGGCTTTTTTCGACCTTGTTTATACTCCAGAATCTACAATTATTTATCAAACAAGACAAATCTTGGACACAATGTTGGGCACGATGAAATCTTGGATGAGTTCGATTTTCACAATGTTATTGACCATAAGTTCGTTTTCAGTCTTAGAGTCATAAATATTTTTTGAATTGAAGAAAAGTGTTGCTTATATCATGTTGGTTCAGGTGAGCGATATAGGACCATCATGGTCCTCTTGTTGTAAAATCCATTTTTTTACACTGGAAGTGCCAATTTTTGTCCAAACTTTGTAGAAATTGTCATGAAAGTTCATTTTGATGATATCAAGGTCAAGTCAAGAAGTGGGTCATGCTAGGTCGTTAACTAGGTCAAGAGGTCAAATCTTATAAAATCCTTTCTTTTGCTCTGGAAGTGCCAATTCTTGTCCAAACTTTGTCAAAATTGTCCTCAATATTTATCTTGATTATATTTATGAAATGATTTGAAGTGGGTCATACAAGGTCAAAAACCAGGTCACAAGGTCAAATCTTCTAAAATCCTTCATTTTGTTCTGGACGTGCCAGTTTTTGCCCAAACTTTCTAAAAATTGACCTGAATGTTTATCTTGATGATATCTAGGTCATGTCAAGAAGTGGATCATGCCAGGTCATAAACTAGGTCACGAGGCCAAATCTTGTAAAATCCTCCCTTTTGCTCTGCAATGCCAATTTTGGTCCAAACTTTGTAAAATTTGTTCTGAATGTTTATCTTGATGATATCTTGGTCTTGATCAAAGGTGGGTCATGCAAGGTCAAAAACTAGGTCACAAGCTCAAATATTGCAGAATCCTTTCTTTTGCTCTAGAGATGCCATTTTTGCCCCAAAACTTTGTCAAAACTATCCTAAATACTTATCTTGATATTTAGGTTATGTACAAAGTGTGGGTCATGTAAGGTCAAAAACTAGGTCATCGGGTCAATTCTTGTTTTTGCTTTAAGAACGGAAATATGTACACAAACATTGTGAAAATTGTTCAGAATGTTTATCATGATGAAATATGGGTCATTTTAAAAGTGGGTCATGTGAGGTCAGAAACTAGGTCACTAGGTCAAATCTTGTTTTTTCTTTTAAGAACCAAATTATTTACTCAATCATGGTGAAAATATCAGAATGTTTGTCTTGATGATATCTTGGTGATATGAATAGCATGTCTTTTGAGGTTAAAAAGTAGGTCACTAGGTCAAATTTTGTTTTCGCGCTAAGAGCCAAAATATTTACTTTATCATTGAGAAAATTGGTCAGAATGTTTATCTTGATGATATCTTGGTGATGTGAAAAGTGGGTCATGCAAGGTCCAAAACTAGGTCACTAGGTCAAATCTTGTTTTTGCTCTAGGAACCAAAATATTTACTTTATGGTTGTGAAAATTGTTCAGAATATTTATCTTGATGATACTGGTCAATGTAAAAAGGGGGGGCCATGTGAGGTCAGAAACTAGGTCACTAGGTCAAATCTTTTTTTCCTCTAAGAACCAAATTATTTACTCAATCATTGTGAAAATTCCAAATATTTATCTTGATGATATGAATAGCAGGTCATTCACGGTTAAAAACTAGGTCACTAGGTCAAATTTTGTTTTTGCTCTAAGAACCAAAATATTTACTTTATCATTTTGAAAATTGTTCAGAATGTTTATCTTGATGATATCTAGGTGATGTGAAAAGTGGGTCATGCGAGGTCTAAAACTAGGTCACTAGGTCAAATCCTGTTGCTCTGGGAACCAAAATATTTACTTTATGGTCGTGAAAAATGTTCAGAATATTTATCTTGATGATATCTGGTCAATGTAAAAAGGGGGCCATGTGAGGTCAAAAACTAGGTCACAGGGTCAAATCTTGTTTCTGCATTTAGAACCATAATGATATCTGAATCATTGTGAAAATTGTTCAGAACGTTTATTGTGACAATATCTGGGGCACATATAAAGTGGGTCATGGGAGGTCAAAACCTAGGTCAAATTTTGTTTTTGCTCTAAAAAATCAAATTTTTTATTCATCATTGTGAAAATAGTTCAGAATTGCTTATCTTGATGATAAATGGGTCATGTAGAAAGTGGCTAATGTAAGGTCATAAACTAGGTCAAAAAGTCAAATCTTGTTTTTGCTTTAAGAACCTAAATATTTACTCATCATTGTGAAAATTGTTCAGAATGTTTAACTTGATGATATCTAGGTCATGTAAAAAGTGGGTCATGCGAGTTTGAAGTTTGCAAGTTGTTTGTCTCAAAGTCCTCTCAGGTGAGCGATGCAGGGCCATCTTGGCCCTCTTGTTTTCTAAATGCTGGCAGCTATTGAGCTGATTTTTGGTATGTAGACCCGCATTGATGAGTTACAGAACAAGTTTGAGTTTCGTTCCAGTCCAATGATTTTTGAGGAAGATACGGATGCTGGACTTAGAAAATTACTGGGAAATTACAGTTTTCCAGACTTTTTTTCTAAACGCTTGCAGGTATTGAGCTGATTTTCGGTATGTAAACACATATTGATGAGATACAGAACATGTTTGAGTTTCGTTCCGGTCCAGTGGTTTTTGAGGAAGATAAGGATGCTGGACTTAGAAAATTTCTGGGAAATCACAGTTTTCCAGACTTTTTTCTATAGGCTGGCAGCTTTTGAGCTGATTTTTGGTATGTAGACTCTCATTGATGAGTTACAGAACAAGTTTGAGTTTCGTTCCGGTCCAGTGATTTTTTAGGAAGATACGGATGCTGGACTTAGAATTTTTTGGGCTTCTTTTTCTAAACGCATACATAAAGCCGGTAGGGGACTTGGTATTGTTTTGCAATACTTCAGAATGCTTGTTCATTTATATTTTTCAGGTCAAAATGTGAAAGTTCATGGATCCTACATCTGGGACAATGTTGATATAGATGATAGCTGTATCATTTATATTTTCCAGGTCAAAATGTGAAAGTTCATGGATCCTACATTTGGGACAATGTTGTTATAGATGATAACTGTACAATAGAAACCTCATTTCTCTGTGATAATGTGAAAGTTTATAAAAATGTGAATCTAAAGGCTGGCTGTATCCTAGCATCAAAGGTATGTATTCCTGTCCACCCTTTCCTGTACAAGACATGATATTGTCCAAATTAGCAGAACCAAAATAGAAAACATTCAGACAAAAGATGTGCCTTAAGCCTTTTTTTGTACACATATCCTTTCTGTATCAACACCCATTTTGTTGTCTTCAGCAGATTGAAAATTGGTTAAAAACAAGTAAATGTTGGCAATTTGGAAAGGATTCATCTATTAACTCATTGAAAATGTGAAAGTTTTCAAAAATCTAATTCTGAGGGCTTATTTTGTCCCTGATTCAATGGTTGACTAGTAGCGAGCCGTGACTTTCCGTCCTTGGAAATAATATAACAGCCCTAGTGTCTGGGTCGCGTTATGTCCGTCCTGTCTTGTCAGGACTTCACTTAAACCTGGGCTATATTTCAGGCACTATTTAAGACACAGCCTTGAAATTTCACACATATATACGTCACGCCATGACCTTTTATTTGAAGCTTTGACCTAGTGACCTTGACCTTAGAGTTTGATGTACTTTCAAAAAAACTTTAACCTGGCCAATATTTATGCACTGTTATTGTCAGAGCCTTGAAATTTCATGTATGGATACTTTTCAAAAAATTTTAATCTGGCCTTTTTCTCATGCACTATAATTGATAGAGCCTTGATATTTCACGCATCATGTGACATGGATACTGCCTGCCAAGACCTTTTGTTTGGGGCCATAACCTTTGACCTTGTGGCCTTGAGTTAAGCTGTTTCTGTGACAAGCTCCCATATAGGCGAGCTACGTTGTCCGTGGACAACTTTAATTTCTTTACTTTCAATATATGATGTATAAGCTTGTGTGTTGGCTGAATGAATTATTTGTGAAAGTTTATGAAAATATGGATATCTTTAAGGTATACAACCTGTCATTGAAAACACCTCTTTCTAGCCATATGAAATGCATCAAATTACACACAAAATACACTTCACATAAGTTGATTCACAGTGCCTGATTTCAAGATTATGCCTCAAGAAGAAAATGATTTGCAAATATTATTTTACTCTATATTCATGTGCAAGGGAGGTAATTTTGAACATTTTTGTCAAATATCTCCATAAGTAAGCATTTATTGAAAATTCTGAACCGTTCAAAATGCTTATATACTAGTCAAAACTTCTAACCGGCCACTTTGTTTTGCTCATTTTTGAAATATTCACAATTATCTGATTTGTAAGAGGCTTACTTCTATCGAAAGGGTGGTCATTTGAAGAAGATTTCGTACAAACATTGCGTGTTAAAAAGCTAATGTTTCTCTTTGGGATAACATGAAAGACAAGAACCCCCACTTTCAAAAATCACGAAAACTGCGATATTCGACAAAAATTCTGATTTAGAACCAAATAAAAATTTGATATTCTTAAAATTCATCTATCAACATTGCTAGTCAATCGATAAAGAAGCGTTATGCTCGAAAGAAGAATTTGATTCTATTGAAAATTGCCCAGATATGAACAGATTTTCCACAAAATACCCCACCCACCAATGTTAAAATCTATGAAAATCGAAATAAGGGGTATGGTTAAACTTGAGTCAATTTTTAAACATCCAAAACAGAATATTGGTTACATTTTAATCATTTTCGCTTTGAAAATGATTATTCTATTCAATGAAAAACAACAATTGTGGTTATCCTGTCACGAAATGTGTCATTTGTGACAGAAATTAAGTGGCCGGTTAGAAGTTTTGACTAGTATATTTGTATTTGGAGTGGAAATGTAACACAGTTTGGGAATTACTGGCACTTTTCAAATTTCGCCTCTGGCTCTTCAGTGCTAATGATGGATTGCATACCTTAAGCTAACAGTATTTTTCAGTGAAAAAGTGGAACTTCAAAAAAGAGTGAATTTGAAAGCAAGCTGTAATAACTCAAGTTTGTCAGGTGACCGTGATTCTTCTATGATATTCATTTTGTCATTATGGCTTGTTTCAATTTCAACCAATATTTATCATCCAGCTATTATGTTATAGGTAGAAGTTGGTCCAGATATAACTTGTGAATCAGGGACTATAGCTGTCTCATCTCTCTCTGATGACGATTTTGGTGATGATCAACTAGATTCTACAGATGGAGGTAGGCAAATACATATGTGTGACCCTTCATTCTAAAAGGGGCAGACCTTTTGGGAAGTCATTAAAAACAGATCAGACTCAGCAGTGGTCAATAAGATGTCATATTTTGGAATATGAAGTAAGAAACAATGTAAGATAGGATAAATAGCACATAATTACAAGTCTTTCATATGTAAACATGTGAAACATTAGCATTTTGAAATTCATTAAAGGTACAATAGCAGCATAAGTTAACTGACTGCTATTATTATCAAACATCCTATCACTGTAATTTTGCACATGTTGGTTGAATGATACAAGTGTCTGACAAATGAACCATCATATACAAAGTTGTAATAGTTTTAATTTGTAACCATGTACAATAATTAAATGACCTACAGATAGATATTCTTATGCCCTAATATTCATATATCAGGGAATATATGAGGAGTTTTTGACCTGTTTGTCCATTTATATAAAAGGTAACCATGTATGTTACCATAAATTGTAAAATCTAAACATGACTGCTTTCCTTTTTAGCGAGCCGGGACTTTATGTCCGGGGAGCTAATGTCACAGCCCTAGTGTTGGCGTCCCGTCCTGTCTTCACTTGAAAAACTTTAACCTGGTCTATATCTCAGGCACTATTAGAGATACAGCCTTGATATTTCATACATGGATAGCCTTGATATTTCATACATAGATACATCTCGACAAGACCTTTCATTTGGGACTTTGACCTAGTGACCTTGACCTTGGAGTTTGACCTACTTTTGAAAAACTTTAACCTGGCCTATATCTCATGCACTATTATTGATAGAGCTTTGATATTTCACACATGGATACCTCCTGCCAAGACCTTTGATTTGGGACCATGACCTTTGACCTTGTGACCTTGACCTTGGAGTTTGACCTACTTTTAAAAAATTAGCTGTTTTTTAGTGACAAGCTCCCGTGTAGGCGAGCTACGTTGTCCGCCAGTGGTGGTCGTATATTGGCATCCTCTCTGTCTGTCCATCTGTATGTACGTCCACTTTTCATGTCAACGCAACTCCTAAGTTACTGTCTGGATCTTTTTTGAAACTTAGTCAATGTTATCGCCTTAATGGGTTGATGTGCATGAAGTAAGGATTTTATGGTTCATTGATTTTTGCTAGAGTTATGCCCCCTTAAAACTTAATCCCTGGGGCTTCAGTGCTTCTGAAATAAGTTGCCCGAGTTGTCCAACTTGTCCGTTTACCTATATATATATAGGTACGGACAAGCAGATTTTTAAAGCTAGGTTGTCCGTGGACAAGTGAAAAGTCTGGTTATAATAAAAACTTTTTTTCTTTTCCTCACAATATTTTTATACAGTGTAATTACTGATAGTTAAATGTACAAATTTTATTTAAGCCAATAGTTAGAATTTCATAATAAATATGCAATAAACATAATGAAGCTATTACAAAGTACATGGGAATTGTATGGACATGTTGATTTTTGATACGGACACGTCAATTTTGGTTTAAGGCTTGTCCGTGGACAAGTAGATTTTAAAAATATTTCAGAAGCACTGGCCGCTTATTGGAATTGCAGCCTTGTGGTGTATATTGTGACTATGGCACTCTCGTTTACATGCATATTGCTTGTACCAAGAAAAATTGCTTATAGAAGAGGAAAAATGTCAAAATTGAACATCTTGAGTGAGAGAGTACATTCTATTCTTGTATTTTCTTGCAGATATGTCCCACACCTCAGAGATGTTTGGTACGAGAAGTAAAGCGTATAATTACGCAGACAGAGAGAGAGATGAAAGCGATGATGAGGAGATAGTCCGTAAAGTTTGGGGTCTGACAATCGAGTCGGAGTCGTCGGATGGCGCAGACACAGACTCACATGCGGACAGTGAATCTCCTCCACCTAGTCTCCCTCCAGATGGTTTGTAGACTTAAACCATTCATGATTGTCCTCCTGACTTTTAATTTTCTTTCAAACAAATTGCCAATTGAAAGATGTTTCAATTATAGGTTGCCAATTCCTGGGTTTGGCATCTCTACTATATATTAAAGTTTTGACAAAGTTGTCATAGTTCACATGCATATTTCTTATGACAAGACATTTCCATGGATAAAAATGTCAATGTCATGTATGACTAATGTTTCACACAGGATTTTGTGGTTTGTAAACAAATGCTAATAAAAACTAATAAAAAAGAGAAAATAACCCTGTTATTGATTCCATAGCCAGTATATTACATGGAGATGTTAGACACAATACGAAGAGCTTAAGGTCAAATGTCAATGTCGTGCTTAAAAAATGTAGTGAAAAAATGATAATAAATCTGTCGTCATTTAATGATTTCAGTGCCTTACACAGAGATGCTTGACAGAATACAGCGGGCAAACAATGATTATATTGAGGTCAAAAGTCAAGGACATGCTTTAAAATGTAGGGAAAAATTGTAATAAATCTATCATTGTATAATTTCAGTGCCTGTATATTACACAGAAATGCTTGACACAATACAAAGGGCTAAAGATGATAATATAAACAATGAAAACCTCATTCTAGAGATCAACTCTCTCAAGTAAGTGGACCTGAACCCACAATCTGATTAAAATTGTTCTGAACTTCAGTAACATCTAAAATCTGACAGGCACCAGTTAGGGTTATCTTCAGTGACCCTAGGACAACCAAAATATGCTATTTTTGCTCTAATCAAATATCTATTTATATGATTTTGTATGACAAGCATGTGTAAAAACACATGGTTCTTCACTGAAATATGATATTCTTGGGGCCATAAATATGGTTTTAAAGTGACATTTCAGAATTTTTTGTCATAAATATTACTTTTATATTTATCTGAAAGAGCATATTTCCTTATGAAAATTCTGAAAATTTCAAGCCAAAATATTGCGCCGTTTACGAAAAATTAATATTTTTGTGTTAAAATTGAACAAATTGTTGTGGACAACAGTTCGGATTTATATGCAATTTATCGATTATGTCTCATATTTTAATGCGTGTTTCTCGCTTATTGGCAACAACTTAAAAAAACTAATAGTATTTATACTCATTAGAATAACCAATCTTGGCATCAAGGCATACTTTATAAAATTGAAATTGGAATGAAATGTCCCTTTAAACGCTTTCAGAATTCAGTAAAGCATTCATTTGATTGGTCAGAAGAAATAAATTAAAGGAAAAGAAGAAATTGCTGATGATCGGCAATTTTACCTTTTCCCTAAATATTTTCTATGCTATCATATTGCTATAATATTAACTTTTCCTAGTTTTGATATCATTTATTTTGACATCTGCAACTCCATGACAGGGTTGCCACGCATCAGGGAAATGTCAGGGAAATTTGAATTTTTTCAAGGTCAGGGAATTGTCAATTTTGTGAACTGTCAGGGAAATTTGAAAATACAGGCAAATGTCAGGGAATTGTCAGGGAATTTTGAAAAAATAAGATGTATTGACATATAATTAATGATTTCAATGTCGCCTTTTAAAATTGTCTGAAAATGTCGCGAGTTACAGTGAAAACATGTCAGGAAATTTTCCAATTTTGTCAGGGAAATGTCAGGATATTGTCAGGGAATTTTATGTCCACTGACTAGTGGCAACCCTGCATGAACTAATCTTACATTGTGCACATGGGAAAAGGTTAGTAAATCATCTCCATGGGTCAATAAGCTTATAACTTGCATTGTGTGTAAGATATAATGTATGTATTGGTGCAAATAATGCTAGAAACACATGCACCTGCAATAAAATAAAATTATAAAATACATTGTGTACAAAATAGAACAGAAAATAGTGAGGCAAAGAAGATAGTGATGATAATAACAGACACTGTCAAATAATTGTATTATTGTTGCTATATTACAGGCATGCCTACAATATATCCATCAAGGAGTTGACTCGTATAGTAGTAAGGGCCCTTCTAGAACAGCCAATATCTGAAGATCCTAGTCTTGCAGGAGCACAAGCTTTGGCAGTTTTACAAGCAGTAAGTTTCTTGTGAGCCCATCAAACATTTTACTCATGTCAAACATTGCCTCTCTTTGACTTTCCAAAAGATAACAGTTATTGAAAACATTGTTGAAAATGAAGAAATTGCTTGCGACAAGCAATTTCTTCATTTCTCACAGTGTTTTCTACCCCAAAAGAATTTCAGTTCCGATCACTTGAAATTGTTTTCTGCAACATCTATGAAATGCGACCAGTCTAAAATTTTGCTGCTTGGTAATGGGTGAAGGTATCATGGTTTTGCATTGACAGTTTATATACTGCAGAATGTGAATATTATGTGACCTGTCACACTAAAACGGACCTTCTGGGAAATGTGATAATTATGTACTCTATTTAGCCTGCGCAGTCCACATAAGACTGCCTAGGGTGGAAACTTTTCACTGTTTGGTAATTTTGGATCTTTGTTGTTTTTCCTTTCTTGTTACATGTTCATTTTCCTTTGTAATTCAATTCCAAACCTTTTGTTGTGGTTACTCATTTGAATCAATTTGAATTTTCTCGATGTGATTATTCAAATTAATACCCATAACACAGGTTTTGATATACAAAAAAGTAAATATTGGGTTTTGAAGTGTCATTACTGACTCTTAATTGTAGCTCTGGGCATATTAAATGAAATTTCTATCATATTCATATTCCTAGCCACCTGACCTTAGAGCTATTGTGTCGCGGCCATTGCGCAGTTGGTGGCACATCTGCCTAACACTCGAGAGGTCCCGGGTTCGATCCCGGCCACGGCTTTTCTAATAAAAATGTGGCCCACCAATGGTTTGATATCGTGAACCTATGTGGGGGAGCAGCTGGAGGCTTGGTAAGGGTGTTGTGGTAGTACTGGTGTAAGAAACAACAGGAATCCATGGTTAGGTGCTCCAGCCCCTGTGATATGAGCAAAGCAGTTGAAAATGGCCTAAACTCCAATGAAATAAACATTGTAGCTATTGTGCAGGGTGCTGTCTATAAGGCTGTGTTTTAGAAAAAGGGTGCATGTATTAAATTTAAAGATTTTATATATATATACTGTGACTTTGACGTTCCAGTTGTTTTGTCTAAAAAAGAGAATCCTAAAATCTTCTTATTGATATACCACAAATTCAATAGCCTTTATTTTTCTTTTGGAAATCTCTTCCTTTACCATAATGTTAATTGATAAATTTTAAGAAATAGTTATTGAAGTGGTATTTATGATGATTATTAGCATTTCTTCTTTAGTCTTGATGCCTTTCAAAGTTATTTTGATTAGGGTGGTCAACACAAGAGCTTGTTCACTGTTTGTGAAAAAATTAATTGATCTTGGTATCACATATTTCAGCAACTGAAGAAGCGTATGGAAATATTGAAGAATTACATAAAGAATGAAGAATCACAATTACAGTGCCTCAGAGCCCTGCAGGTATGTTACATGTTAGCCCTTTACTGCCATGACAGGGTTCTCCGCAGAATAATTTGAAGCTGTAGGGGAAAATTGAAATTGTGTTCATGCAAATAATTGTGATTAAAAACATAATTGGAAAAGAAGAAATTGTTCATTTTTTGCAATTTCTTCTTTTCCCATTATGATTTTTATACAGAATTTTTGTCACATTTTAATGTATAAAAATGCATTATTAATCAGTTTTTGACATGAAATACCTCTAAATGTCTCTATTTGGTGACCATTTTGGAGAAATTAATCTGTATGGGTAATTTTGAAGCTGTAGGGACATTTCACTGATTTATATGAAGCTGTAGTGGGGCCCATACAGCTTATTAGGCGGGGGGAGAGCACTGATCATGGATCCAGGATTTCTGTGAGGGGGGTTCAAATGTACTAATAGGAAGTTTATTTTTCTATATTACACTATTTCGACTGAGTTTCTGCATGAAAATGAAATACTTAGGCTACAGAGTTTGTTTGAATCCCTGGAACCCCTCTGGATCTGCCACTGCTTTACCAGAAAATACAATTTGAATTGTAAACACTGCCTATGAACAATGTAGGTGAGACTGGCACAGGTATTGAGCATGGCTTGTTAGTTAGCTTAGCTTTCTTTCCCCCTGCACTAAGAAGATAGCTCAGTATTAAGTATAGATGTGCAAATCCAGTTCAAATCAAGGTTTATCTATGTTTTAAGGAACGACGGCCCTTGGTTATTAGGATGGTTTGACAGCATGAAGTGATAGTTTGAGTTATAACCATAATTTGTTTAAGGCCTCTTCACATGTAGATATATTGTTTTTGTGAATTATCTTTTAAAATATCTTTGTCCTCTTTCCACAGGATTTCGGGTGTGCTAGTTCCAACAACATGTCTATATTAATGAAGATTATTCACGGTCTGTATGACGAAGATTTACTGGAGGAACAAGTGATCATTAAATGGTACAAACTACCGGCAGATATGTCAGCCGTCGAGAGTGATGAGGAGGAAGATGAAGAAAATAAACATAAAGAAGTCAGAAAAAAGGTAATTAACCCTTTCCCAAACAGCAACATTTTAGGTTGGTCCACTTCCAAAAATGCCTAAAATGACAAAATAGATGTTATCAAAGATAGAATTTGTGTAAAATATGGCATAGAAAATATTGAGACAAAAGGAGAAAATGCTGGTTATCAGCAGTTTCTTCTTTTGTCTTAATGTTTTCCCAAGCACTTTATATTGGGGACGTCAAAACCAGGTCTTGTTTGGGAAAGGGTTAAGTTCTTCATATATAAATCCATTACCAAATATTGATGCCTTTTGACAGCCCACAAGATAAATGCTTTACAAAACAATAAAATATTCTGGACAATGAAGAAATGGCTTGTGACACAATCAATTTCTTCATTTCTCACAAAGTTTGCTACTCAAACAGTAGTTAAATTTCAATATTTCATCACATTGAAAAAACAATCAATTTGGACAAGCTTAAAAACTTGTCGTTTGGTAATGGGTTAAGTCCTTGTCTTGTTGAATGAAAAATCACCAAGTTCACATTTTGTGAAATCATCAGAAATTTTATCCTTTTATTCTTTAGAGAAGCTTATTTTGGAATATAAAGTCTTTTCATTGTTGCTTCAGGTTTATATGACCTTTACAATGACATCTTGTTTTCATTGTTGATCATTCTTTTTTTTTTTTTTTACGTGCAACTTGCCAGACATTATCCGAAGCTTAAATCTAACTGTCTAAATGAGATAATTTATGACTTTTAACTTAGGAATTTCAGAGGCCACATGACTTCAGGAATAATTTGGTAGGTGTATGGGTAGTATGATTGAGATCGTTGATTGGTTAATTGCAGGTTGCTCCCCTGGTGGAATGGTTAGAAGAAGCAGACGAAGAAACTTCAGATGAGGACTGAATTTTGTGTGTTTGTGATTGTTTGTTTAATTGACATGATTGATTGGTTAATTGACTTGATTGATTGATTAATTGACATGACTGATTGGTTAATTGCAGGTTGCTCCCCTGGTGGAATGGTTAGAAGAAGCAGACGAAGAAACCTCAGACGAGGACTGAAGGGCGTGTGTGTTTGATTGTTTGTTTAATTGACATGATTGATTGGTTAATTTCAGGTTGCTCCCCTTGTGGAATGGTTAGAAGAAGCGGATGAAGAAACCTCAGAAGAGAACTGAAGGGCGTGTGTCTGATTGAATGAGAGACTGAATCATGGTGATGAGACATTGATTGGTTAATTGACATGATTGATTGGTTAATTGACATGATTGATTGGATAATTGACATGATTGATTGGTTAATTACAGGTTGCTCCCCTGGTGGAATGGTTAGAAGAAGCAGACGAAGAAACCTCAGATGAGGACTGAATCTTGTGTGTTTGATTGAATGAGAGACTGAATCATGGTGGCACAACATTGAAGTGTGGGGTAGCCCTCTCCCAAAGAGGAAAATTTTGGACTGGTTCAATTTCATAGCTGATGCAGATGACAAAATACTCCCATCAATAAAAAAAATGCAGAAACACTCAACTTATCTCAAACACTAAAGTCTAATTTACTCAGATCAAGATAAATAAAAGATGCCCATGTTGTAGGTTTCAGAAATGCAAATGACTGAATAAAACTTGAGATTGGTTAACCCTGTCCCAAACAAGACCTGGTTTTGACGTCCCTAATCGAAATGGCTTGGGAAAACATTGAAACAAAAGAAGAAACTGCTGATGACCAGCAGTTTCTCCTTTTGTCTCAATATTTTCTTTGCCATATTTTACACAAATTCTATCTTTGATAACATCTATTTTGTCATTTGTGGAAGTTTTTGTGGATCACCCTAAAATTTTGCCGTTTGGGAAAGGTTAACCCTCTCCCAAAGAAGAAATTTTTGAACTGGTCCAGATTTAAAGATATTGCAGACAACAATTTCAAGTGAATGTATTTACAATTATTTAGTCTTTTAGGGTAGAAATATTGTGGAAAATGAAGAAATTGCTTGTGACTAGCAATTTCTTTATTTCCCACAATATTTTCCAAAGCTTTAACCCTTTGACGAGTCGAATTAAGTCAATGTGTGGAAATCATGTGATTGAATGAAAGTCTGAACCATGGTGGCACGACATTGAAGTGCCGGTTAACCCTCTCCCAAAGAAGAAATTTTTGAACTGGTCCAGATTCAAAGATTATGCAGACAACAATTTCAAGTGAATGTATTTACAAATATTTGGTCTTTTAGGGTAGAAAATATTGTGGGAAATGATGAAATTGCTTGTCACAAGCAATTTCTTCATTTTCCACAATGTTTTTCAAAGCTTTTACCCTTTTGTGGAGGCAAAATGAATCAATGTGTTGGAATTGGTTAACCCTCTCCAAAACAATGCAAAATTAGGATAGGCCAATTTCATAGCTGCTGCAGAGGACTAAACTGATATTGATAGAGTTGGAATTTATGTGTGATATATCATATAACAAAGAAAATATTGAGGCAAAAGGAGAAAATGTTGAACATCAGCCTGATCATCAGCATTTTCTTCTTTTGTCTCAATGTTTTCCCAAGCCTTATCTATGACGGACATCAAAATCAGGTCTCGTTTGTTAAAGGAGAAAGCTGAAGAAAACACAAAAAGAAAAGAATACCTCGAGTTTGTTGTCTGTCACCTACCTAAAGCCTCTCTTACAACCGGTCGTACTTGCTCCTGCATGTGGTCTGCGTCTATAACTTAGGCACAGTTGTGCGATGCATGCACATGCAACATACGAATTTGGTGGACGCAACGGTCCAACCACAACGCAGACTGCACGTAGCAAAGAATTGACCGGACAATTCTTTAGCCTTTCTTACAACCTGTCTTGCATCTTTATAAATCATACGTTTTAAAATGTATGATTTATAAAGACGCACAACAGGTTGTAAGAGAGGCTTAACTTATTACTTGTCTGAGATTTTACAAAGGGAAAATTGAAGTATGGGTTAACCCGATCACAATTAGTGCAAAATTAGGGAGGCACAATTTCATAGCTGCTGCAGACGACAAAATACTCCCAAACAATTAACAAAAATACAGAAACACTCAGTTTATCTCTAACAGTAAAGTCTAATATACTCAGATCAAGATAAGTAAAAGATGCCCATGTTGTAGGTTTCATAAATGCAGATGACTGAATAAAACTTGAGATTGGTTAACCCTGTCCCAAACAAGACCTGGTTTTGATGTTCCTAATAGAAAATACTTGTGAAAACATTGAAACAAAAGAAGAAACTGCTGATAACCAGCAGTTTCTCCTTTTGTCTCAATATTTTCTGTGCCATACTTTACACAAAGCATATTTTTAATAACATCCATTTTGTCATTTGTCGTAGTTTTTGAAGTGGATCACCCTAAAAAATTGTCGTTTTGGAAAGGGTAAATTAACCCAGGGTTCATTAACCCTTACTTAAACAGCATATTTCAGATATGTCCAATTCCAAAGCTGCTGCAAATGACAAAATCGATTATTTTTAGGGTGAAATTCACAAATGATAATGCACAGATAACATTTAGACAGAAGGAAAAATGCTTCATGAATGAATCCCTACATGTATGTTGTGTTGTACATGTAATACGAAGTATGCTTGAGATAAAATGCTGCAATAACCACACTCTTTTGTTCAAATTATTCAACCAATTTTATTCAACCTCAGTGGCGGATCCAGAGGGGGTTCGGGAGGTTCAAACGAACCCCCCTCTGTAGCCTGATTATTATATTTTTAGGCAGAAATACAGTTAAAATTTTGTGATAACAGGAAAACGAACCCCTCCCCCTATTTTTAGCTCACCTTAGCACGAAGTGCTGAGGGTGAGCTATTGTGATCGCTCACCGTCCGTCTGTCTGTCTGTCAACAATTACTAAAAAATCTGCTCCTCTCAAACTATAAGGCCTAGAGTCTTGAAATTTTGTATGTTGCATCGTCTCAAGACCTTTTACCAAAATACTTCAAATTATTGTGATACAAGCAAATTGGCCTTATGTTGTGGGTATCGAATTTCATATAGACAAAGAAGGAAATCTTGTACAACCTTCTTCTCCTGAACTGTTTGGCCTAGAACTTTGAAATTTTGTGTCTAGAATCATCTCAAGGCCCTTTACTGAAATATTTCAAATTATAGTGATACAAGGAAAATTGACCCTATGTTGTGGGTATCGAATTTCATATAGAAACATAGAAGAAAATCTTGTACAATCTTTTTCTCCTGAACCGTTTGGCCTAGATCTTCGAAATTTTGTGTGTAGAATCACTTCAAGGCCCTCTACCAAAATACTTCAAATTATTGTGATACAAGGGAAATTGGCCCTATGTTGTGGGTATCGAATTTCATATAGAGACAAAGAAGAAAATCTTGTACAATTTTTTTCTCCTGAACCATTTGGCCTAGATCTTCGAAATTTTGTGTGTAGAATCACTTCAAGACCCTCTACCAAAATACTTCAAACTATTGTGATACAAGGAAAATTGGCCCTATGTTGTGGGTATCGAATTTCATATAGAGACAAAGAAGGAAATCTTGTACAACCCTTTTCTCCTGAACCGTTTGGCCTAGACTTGGAAAGTTAGTGTATAAAATCATCTCAAGGCCCTCTACCAAAATACTTCAAATTATTGTGATACAAGGAAAATTAGTCCTATGTTGTGAGTATCAAATTTCATATAGTGACAAAGAAGGAAATCTTGTACAGTCTTTTTCTCCTAAACTGTTTGGCGTAAGACTTTTGAAATTGTGTATGTAGAATTGTCTCATAATGATACAATCTTCTCCAATTCTGTTTATCAGAGATCCTTAAAGTGACATTTCAGATTTTTTTGTCATAAATTTTACTTTTATTTTTATCTGAAAGAGCATATTTCCTTATGAAAATTCTGAAAATTCCAAGCAAAAATATTGCACCGTTCACGAGAAATTTATATTTTTGTGTTAAAATTGAACAAATTGTTGTGGACAACAGTTCGGATTTATATGCAATTTATTGATTATGTCTCAACTTTAAATGTGTGTTTCTCGCTTATTGGCAACAACTTAAAAAAACTAATAGTATTTATACTCATTAGAATAACCAATCTTGGCATCAAGACATACTTTGAAAATTTGAAATTGGAATGAAATGTCCCTTTAAGGTAAATTTAGCACTTCCCATGGTAGTATAACTCTCTAATGCCAGCACTGTTTAAATTGTTTCCTTTAATTAACGTTGTCCAGAAGTTGTGTATGTGAGATAAGACATGTAACATGTAATTTTTCATGCCAAGATGATTCAAATTAGAATCTAAACATAAGGACCTCTATGGATAAGGCGAGAGATCTCCCTAAAGCGCGATGGGTCAATTTTCAAAACTTACAAATTGAGAAACAAAATTAAGCTTTATGGTAAGGTAGATAAATACATGAAATGAATACCGAATTTTTGCCATTAAAAAAGTTCTATAGGTGCAGATAACTCTTTATTTTCAAGCCCACCTAAATGGTTTCATTTTCTTTTACTACCAGTATTCATAGACGTAAAATGAAGTTTCTTTTTGCTTTATTTCCAATTTATTTTCTACAGATAGAAGGATCAAATTTATCTGCACCTATAGAACTTTTTAATGGTGTTGACATCATATGGCAGCTTTGGTTTTGTCCGTATTGCACATGCACATCATTCTATTCTTTATTCTTAACCGCCAGTAATGGTGAACCCTAGAAATCTCTAGGTACAACATATTTAAACCCTACACCACATTTTGCATACATACATGTATATAAGACCCTGCACTGAATATAAATCCTATCATCGTTACTGCAGATACATCAACCCACCACCATATTTACAAATGCATCTACAATAACGCCTTCGAGAAGAGAGGCAGTGGGAACCTTGTTTACAAGTATCTCACTGCTACCCATTTATACAGCTGGGTAGACTGGGGCATTGCCAATTAAGTGTCTTGCCCAAAGACACACTTCCCCAGATAGGACTCGAACCCGGGTCCTCCGGGTTACAAATCGAGTGCTCTCACCACTCGGCAGGGGGTCATGACCCCCCTGGAATTTGGCAATAAAAGGGGTTATCAAAAGATTGCTGGTTATGTCCCATATAAGCTGCGTCATTCGTCCCTGTGTGCCACGACAAACAATTGTTATATTTAGTCCTTTATGGTATGACATGTATCTGCATGGATCCAGGGGTGGGTAGGGGCCTGACACCCCCCCCCCCCCTGAAATTTGGCAAAAAAAGAGGTTTAAGATCGGAACCCCCCCCCCCCCCCTGGGAAAAATACCTGGATCCGCGCTTGGGTAAGAAAATGTAATTTTGGGGGTAGGTACAGAAACCAAGAGTTATCTGTACATGTCGACTCGTTTTGATCGAACAAAATAAGATTTACTATGATTTACGTATACATCTAACAATACAGCTCAAAAAATTACCAATTGGCATGTTTTGAAAATTGACTTTTCCATTAGAACCTTTTAGGGAGATTTCTCGCCTTATCCATAGAGGTCCTTTGCGACATAATGCTGAAAACAAATCGGTGTCAGTGTTATTGCAAAACCTCATAACTCCAGCTTGTTCAAGCTGGAGTTACGAGGTTTTGCAATAACACCGACGAAATTAAGAAAACTTTAGTGTATTGTAATTGTTGTTGCAGAAAAAAATGAAAAACAGTTTTGTATGCTTTGTGTTGAATGCTAGGGGAGAAAAGGAGAATAACGATTACCAGTGGTAATGCTCTAAATCCTTGCCGGAATAACAGAGAGCAAAGAACTGAATGCAGACTTCGAATTTTGATTTTATCTTTTCCCAAATAGTCACATTTCATGCTGCATTTACCAAAATGTTGCCTTCATGCGACGCCAAAACGGTTTTGTTTGGGAAAGGATTAAGAAGCAAATGGGTACCATGTTAGCCATATGTAGGGTAAATAACTCTTGCAACAACGAATGAAATGAATCTCTGGTTACTTCCCTTTATTTATATTCCAAATTAGTTCTTTGCGTGCGTCCGAAAGAAAACGTGTATGGTTTTGACGTCCCTGGTAGAAGTTGTTTAGGAAAACATAGAGAGAAAAGAAGAAATTTCTACTTTCTCTCAATATTTTCTTTGCTATAACATGTAAACAAATTCTACTATTGACAACGATTATTTTGTTTTCTTCTGCAGCTTCTAAAATTGACAACCCTTAACTTTTATCGTTTGGGAAAGGGTTAAAGCAAACAACGTGTTGTTTGGAGGTCTCTTACAGAAAATGGTTTTGGAAAGCATTAATGCAAAATGCTGATGAATGTCTCGTGTTCATTTTATGTTTTCCATGATATGGTGTTCAAATGTCTTTTTTCGTCACATTAATTTCGTCGTCTGCAACAGCTTAGAATTTTGTCGTTGTGGAACAATTAACCCATTAATAGATGGCAAAATCTTGGACAGTTCCAATTTGAAAGGTGTTGCAGACAACAATTTCAAGTTGATGAAATGTTAGAATTCTTCCCATTTGAGGATAGAAAACATTGTGGTAAATGGAGAAATTGCTTGTTACAAGCAATTTCTTCATTTCCCACAATGTTTTCCAAAGCCATTGTCTTGTGGGGAGTCAAAATGAGTCATTGTGTGGTAATGGGTTAATGTATCTCCCTTTCCTTTAACATTTTTAAAAAATCAATATCTTTTGTTTCTTTCTTTCTTTCTTTACATTGTAAAATGAGATAGCTAGATCCATTCATGTCGTTATAATGTTTCTCAAAATTACAGTTGGCATCGTTATGTCGATATAGAATATGTCGAATTTCTGCCTAAATCGACGTGAAAATCCGGTCCCCTTTTGTGTAAATTAATGTCAAAAATGTTAAACAAGAATTCGTTGGAATCAAACATATTCATTGAAATGTTGTTGGGAAAAGAAAGAAATTGATCGTTTCCTTTTCCCACTATATATCAACAATGAATGTAGTTGTTGAGCAACGAAAATGGTCAAATGGCATTTCAAAAGAACCTGAACGGAAATCGGATGAGTCGAACTCTGGATAACTCGAAATGAAATAACGTTCTCCAAGATTTTGGTACAATGAGTTCCGTCTGTATGTACATTGTATAAAATACAATTGTTCCGGGGTCTGAAAAATGTCCTTTATGGCAATAATTTGAGAACAATTAGGATCCAGGTCAGTCTGCGTTTCCACAAGTCTGATCAAGATCCATGTGATTCTCTTGAATCGTATTCGTGGTCTGAATCAACTAACTGTAAGAGAGTAGTATAGATCTTGATCAGAATATAGTTTTGGCTCGGACTAATCTGAATACATGATGGTCTTGAATAGTGCTACAGATAAGCGGGGATGGTGGCTTTAAAAAATGCAATATTTCATTTAAGGGGGAATGCTCCAGTTTTTCGGAACACTCGGTCATTACTGTAGGAAATTAACTGTTTCGTTTCAATATGTTTCGTTACCGTATTTTCAATAATATAACACACCATTACAATTTACCAGTTTTCGGCGGTAAAAGCGTATTTATTATGCGAAATTGATTTCCTAAAGATGGAAATCAATTATTTAGAGCAAGACAGCCGTAAGTTTGTATGCATTTACCACTGTTTTGCGCCATTTTATTAATGTGTAGCTGATAAAAATTGCTGTAATTCGCTAATAAGTGCGCTGACCTATACATTTTCTTTTTGAATTATTACCAGGACATGTTGCCTAATACAATGATGGAGTTTTATCAAATTCTATTATGTAGAACTTGAAATATTCCCAAAAATATGCAAATTTTGCCATAAAATACTCCAGCTTAGTTGATCTAACCGAACACGTGAACATGCTGTTTTATACATTTACGCGTTTATGATAGCACATATTTTGGGTTTTCTGTTCTTATCAAATGTAAGACGTTACTTTAAATCCGTTTTCGGGACTAAACGATGAATATACAGCATTTTATTAGCATTTTAGTGACCTTGGACAGGTGCAAGAAATTGTGCATTTTTTCGATGTAGGGGTATGTGATACGAATGCCTATAAAATTCAAACAAGATCGCTGACCATCCATTTTTATTTTATTTTTCAATTGGTAATAACATGTCATTTCAGCATACAAAATATAAATAAATTCTATTATTGGGAAAAAATTTAGGAAACTGGAGCATTCCCCCTTAATGTTCACCAAACCCTGTGTTGTGGGTACTCATTGGAATTGTCTTATCGATACGATTCAAATGAGTACACACAACATATGGTTTGGATTTGAAATGAGTACCCAAAACATATTGTTTGGATTTGAAATAAGTACCCCCAACATTGGATTGGAAATGACATATTCAGAATGCCTAATTACCATTTAGGTTCTTGTTCGCGAAACTTATTCAATTGTAGGTAATCTTTGACTTATCCAATAATTCGGGACTTGAAAAAGGATCAAAACGACGCGTGAAAAAATATCAACAGAAAATTGAGGTCAAAAGATCCTTAAAACGTATTAGCCCCAGACAAATCCCTTCAAGTAGACCGACCTTCTGTTTTGGGATTTGCTAACTTATACTATGACTTAATTATTTGCATTCCGAGCTAATTTGTGTGCATTATGGTTCTACATTGTGTAATTTTAACAAATAAAGGATTTTTTCGAATATATTTATACATGTTGGAGATAGCAAATGGTGCTTATACATGTACGAGTATTAGCTTTTAAAACATTGAAGGAGGAGAATATCGTCGATGTTATTGCTAAACAACGTATCTCCAGCTTTAGAGAGCTGGAGATACGAGGATTTACAATAACACCAACGACATGCTGGCAGTAATCATTTTAGTACTATTTTCTCAAATTTTCTTAAAATATTTCTCTGGAGGCGATGTCAAAACCAGCCATTGTTTGGGAAATAACTTATACCTTCATACTAGTATTTAGTTTACAAAAGTATTTGCGTCAAATTATGCCGTTTTATTCCTGTCAAAGTTATCTACTGCTCCAAGCATTTATTACTCATTTTCTACCATGTTTTCTCGGTCGTTCTTCGTTTTGTGTGTCAAAATGCTTCATTGTGTTTGAATTGTTTGACACTGCAGTATATTATAATGAGGATTCACAATTTGTACAGTATTTTGGAGCAAAACTGAATTACTGGAGACTGCGCTTGGAAAAAAATGATTTGCTGAAACCATCTCACAGTTTTTACATTTCTAATAATGAATGCCTTGGAAAGGTTGAGGGGGGAAGAAGAAAAATGCTGATGAGCAGCACTTTCATCTTTTCTATCAATGCTTTCTATGCTTTGGTGTTCAAAATGCCTTCATAACATTGATTTTGTCACGTGCTATATCTTTCCGTTTGGAATGGTAGGCCTAATTAATTTGTCTTTTGATAAAAGTTTAAAACATTTTACGATAGATATTTGAAACAATAATTTCCGGGGTTTGCTTTCGCTGTATTAGGGTTACATTTCGCTGCTTTTCAACGAAAACCTGGTAACTGCATCTTTAATAAATACGATTTTTTTCGTTGAAAAAAGCGACGATTTGAAGAAAAATACGTACACTCATTTTTAAACTCATAGATCCCGCCCGATTTTTACGAGTTAATATAATTGGGTTATGCCCCCATTGTTCTATCAATTCATAATGGTATTCCTATGACACATTTTTGAAGTTCGACCTTTGAGTCATACCATGTCAAAAAAGCGATACAATCTTTCTTATCTGTGTTTACTTTTTAGCCACTTTCTTCCCCTATTGTATCATTAACCCTTTTCCTAGTCTAGCCATGGCTTTGACATACACGATAGAATTGGTTGGGGAAAACAATGAGACAAAATATGAAAATGCTGATTATCAACATTTTCACATTTTGTCTCAATATTTTCTAGTCTATATTCTACACTAATTCGTCGTTTTTAACATCAATTTTGTAGCATTTTTCTAATTGGAACAGTCTTAATTTAGAAAATATTTAGGAAAGTGCTTCAATAATGTAAACAATGGCTAGGTTAATGATCATGTCGTTATTTTTGAGAACTTTGAGAGGAGAAAAGAAGATGTCTTATATTGCCAACATTAATTTGACTTTTTTCCTATTATATGGTATATAACATACACGTTTAATATCCAACACTCTTTAGTTTGTCGTCTACATCGACTCGTAATTTTGACCCATCATTTTAGAAATTTCCAAATTACATTCAAGTGTCTTTTTTTCTTTTTATAAACCAATCTTACTTTTTTAGCCATCTTTTGTTATAAAAATATGACTCATGTTAATCTTTCTTTTTGTCTGCCAATCCTATGTTATTATTTCCCACAAAACAAGCCATTTTTAACGTCCTTTTAAACAATGGAGAGAAAGGAAAGCTTTATGAATGTCTTGTTTATAAATGTGCACGCAATTATTAAAACTTAACATTTTCATATTATTTTCATTATTTTCCCCCAATTTCTTTGAAAATACAAAGCGCGTATTTTGTCAAAAGGTGATGCAATCTAATCAATAAACGTCTGTTTTTATGAAAGCCAATATAATTCACAAAGGTTTATATTAAGATCATATGGTAGAGAAATAAATAGAAATTATTGTTACATATAACCTATAGCATGTGCGGATCTAGAGGGAGGGTCTGGTGGTATCCGCTCGTATAACAAAATATGACCCGTCACGCTAAAAGGGACCTTATCCGAACTCCAAAAATCCAAATTTTGACAAACTTGTCAGACTCAGCACAGGTTAACCAGATACTGTATGCGAAAAAATGAACATATAGTAAGATAGGGAAAACATTCCGGATTTCGAAAATTACATAATAGTGAAAAGTGTCGGCCCTAGTCTGGCTGCGCGGACTGCGCAGACAGACTAGGGTCGATATTTTTCACACTTTCTATAAGGTCCCTTTTAGCGCGACGGGTCACAAATATCAAAATGATGCTTTTTTATCATTTTTGTCGCCAATTCTGTCCGATCCCCCTCCGGAGCGAAATTCATGAGCCCACGCATGTGGACTGTGAAATATGTTTAGGGTGAATTCGGGGTGCCAACAGCGTGAACGTCCGAGGACAACTTGGTTCACACACGTCTCATTTATTCGTTGTTAGTTTTCTAGTATATATCTACACGTAATTTGATTTAATTGAATTTTCAACTTTAAAATCTTTTCATACCATCGATCATGCAAATCATACACGGATTATGCTATCCAATTTCACCCCAAATGATAAATAATGACAAGATAATTCATTGTATACCTTACGATAAATGACATGGCAGAGCAGCACATGTTAATCGAATAGAATGCTCTGCCAGGTCAATTCTCGTCCGCTATAAGGATGAAAGAAGTAATAACAGCATGATTATTATGCCAAATCACTGAAAAGTACGTAACTCTATAGATGATTTTGAAATACTCATATGGTGGTAATTTCGATTCAACATTTTTACCACATAATTTCCTAAACTTTTGGGGATGCCAAAAAGGGAAAAGGAAAAAGGGAAAGGGTGACATGAATATCCACATTAACTTATCAAAAAGACGTTAGTATATAATGTTTAATATTGCTCTAATATGCTCAATGTTAAAAACGTTTCATGTCAAAAAGTGGGCGGGTCGGATTCAAAAACTCGAGTTTTGAAAATCGTTGAATCGAAATTACCACCATGTGAGTATTTAAAAATCATAGAGTTACTTTTCAACGAAAACCACGTAACTGCAGCTTTAAACAAGCTGCAGTTACGTGGTTTTCGTTGAAAAGAATCGATAGAAAAAAGGTAACCCGTCACGTTAAAAGAGGCCATCCTGAACATGTGGGAAAATATCGACTGTAGGCCTATTCAGTCTGCGTGAACCGCACAGACTGACTATGATTGAAAATTTTACTCTGTGATGATATTGTGAATCTAAAGAGTTTTTCCTTTCTTGCTACGTGTTCATTTTCCCAATGCAACATACATTTGACTGTTCCGTTTTTGGGAAGCAAATTTTGCAAAATTTGCTTCTCAATGCAGCCACCTCTCTCTGCACTTTACCATTCTCTGCATACCACGAAGGTTGTGCTAAAAATAGATACAACAACTCCAGTATAGAATCAAAGTATTCAAGGTATTCAAATGGACAATCAAATCAAAGTACTCTACTTCTGGACAGGCCTACATTATTAACAAATTTGCTTCCCAACAGCACTTTCAGTACTTTAATTATATATTAGTTTTAGGGGTTTTAAGATTGTTTCTTTTAGCGTGACAGGTTACATTTTATAACCCTTTTCCAAACGGTGAAATTTTAGACTGTTCGACTTTCAGACTTCTCCGCAAGCCATCTAAGGCACTTGGAAATAATTCAAATTGTGCGGCATTTGGTACTTGGTATTAAACAAGTGGATGACTGTCGCTGCATCTCATTTGAAACTTTTCGACAAACCAATTACTGTACTGTTAAGCTGTATCATTCCCCAACCCTTTGTATTAGATATTCTAATTGATAATGATCGTGCATAGTTTACATTTATTGTCTTTCGTCTACAGCACATTTTCTACACTGAAAACGCTGCCAAAAACAAATTTGTAAGAGGAAAAATACCAAAAACATATTACTGTCTCCTGTCACGTAAACAGTGTTAAGGTATTCTACCGATGATTAGATACAAAAAACTTCGTGCAACTTCGGTCGTTATCCGTGGTAACGGTATCTTCGCAAATCAAGGATGGAATCTACGACGTAACGTCGTTTCTGAATTCACAAACGTATGTTGGTTCAACCTTGGCTAGCGAAGATGTGGTAACGGAAAATGACGATGATATACTCTCGTCAATTTCCGGGCGTCTTCCGTGACAACAGAAATTAACGAGGGACGCCACGAACGACGCATGAAGTTTTATTAATCTATTGATAGATGGAACATTTTAACACATTAACAAACGCAAAATTTTTGGCTGTTCTAAATTCAAAGATGATTCATACGACAATTTCAAGAGTATGGATTTTATATTTCATTGTCTTTTAGGCTAGAAAACATTGTGGAAAATGAAGAAATTGCTTGTCACAAGCAATTTCTTCATTTTCAACAATGTTTTCCAAAGCCATTTGGGGAGTTACAAGGAGTCACTGTGGGGTAATGGGTTAATGGAACCATCTTTAAGCTTCCTTTTGCCGTTTTGGAGCCATTCTGTAGGCCTATATGGACATTTGCTAATGCATCTCATGCACGGCTCTGTATCAGAATACTTAACCCATTTCCAGATGGCAAACTTTCTGGACTGTTCCAATTTGAAAGGTTTTGCGAACGGCAATTCTAAAATGATAATTTTTTAAAAAGATATTTCAATAATGGAATAGAACACATTGTGGAAAATGAAGAAATTGCTTGTGACAAGCATTTTCTTCATTTTCCACAATGTTTTCCCAATCGTTTTTCTTGAAAAGAGTCAAAATGCATCCTTATATTGGACTGGGTTAATGGAACTATCTTTTTCAAGAGCATCTTTTCGTCGGTTCGAAGCCAGTCTATTTATGGACATCTGCTAATACATCTCATTCGCGGCTCTGTATCAGAATTCTTAAAATATGGTGAGCCGTTTTATCCCTATTTAACATGCAGTTGGACATGCAGATAAATGGTCAGTAAAGCTAGATTGACAACTTGCTCATCCTCTTTCACCCATTACCAGACAATACAATTTTAGACTGGTCCAAATTCAAACATGTTGCAGACGATAAATTCCAGTGAATGAAATTCTACATTTTTCACCTTTTGTGGTAGAAAACATTGTGGGAAGTGACGAAATTGCTTGACACAAGCAATTTCTGCATTTTCCACGTCAAAGGCGTCACTGTGTGGTAATAGTTTAAACCCTTTCTAATAAGTTATAATGTGGTTGTTCCTGTTAGAAAAGGGCATTTCGTTTAATATTAATATACTCTTAACATACACAAATTCCATGTCCATTATCATCTTTTGTTGTATGCGACAACTTTTTATTTGTGATATTTTTGATTAAGGCGTTCGTAAAAAGGGTTGACTGAATTGACCCTACATGCGAATTTGATTGTTAAAGACCGTAACTAACGTGATTGAAGTTTCATTAATCAAACTTTGACGTGAAGCTTTTTAACACAACGTCAACGGCCGATCAGTCTGCATAGACGGGGTCAAAGGTCGCTCCTTTTATCTCAGTTACTGGAAATTAAATGCCAAAATACCATTGCAATAGGTCAAATGTCATGCGGGCTTCTCATACCATTATCCATTTGCCAAACAAGACCTGGATATTTGGAATCTCCGTTAGAATTGGTTTGGATTAAAACAGAGACAAAAAGAAGAAAATGCTGATTATTAGCATTTTTTCCTATTGTATAAATGTTTTCTAAGCTATAATATGAACATTTTTTACCTTGTAGTAACATCCATTTTGTCCTCTGCTGCAGCTTTAAAATTAGACCACCCTAACAGTTCGTTATTTTGGAAAGAGTTAACGACATTTTCATTTCAGAAACAATTCCCTTTAGATTCAGGTTTACAAAGAGTAGGTGGGGTATTGGACTTTGTTGAAATGCAAAATTCCTTCCAATATTCATCGAACACTATGCTATTGGTACCAGTACTCAAAGGAATCATCTCCTATGACGTCGCGCACGCTATTGGGGAACTTTTTAAAAAACGCTACCCTCTGCGATTCATACCTGAATTTTGCAAGAACCGTTTTCCTTCCTAAAACTTTGTTATATGCCAAAATAACCGTAAAACCATGATCTTTTTCAATAACATACTCTTTTCAGGTTGTTAGTTTGTATAAATTTGCTAGAAAGACTTTTTGTTCGTAAATTCGGCGAAAAAACGCGTGTAACATGTAACATAAATTTTCAACGGCGACGGATATTTATAAACAACTTTGCGATTAAGTAACGTCAAACACATTGAAAAGTATATCATATGACAGTGGAAATGCTGTAGAATGTTTTGCCGAACGGAAATCAAATTTCGATGTCGATTACGCAAATAAGCCCAGTTTGTTCACCAAAAATCGCAGTGTAACAATTAGAATTACGTCGCAGTAAAAATGAAAATTTCGTTTGATATTTTATGAATTAATGGCTGAAATGCAACAAAACTTGATACAAGAAATATTATTTTTCTCTTTTTCTATAATATATACAAGAAAATTAGTTAGCATAATAAACGAAGCATTAATGATATAAAATGCGTGTGGACAGAAATTCTTTCAGGTCGTTGAAAACACTACTTTTTACCCTTTAGAGTTTAAAAAATACCGGTTCCCTTATTCATACAACAATTTAATTTCAATACGGAAATATTATTTTTTTCTTGTTTGTCATATCGAAATTTCAACGCAAAATAATAAAACGTAAAAAAGATGTTCAAATTTGTTCGTGTGGACAGAAATTTTATAAACGTAAACTTTTTTTAATTGGCGTAGCCTTAAAAGTATCTATTTGGCGCATTTTAAGACGAAAATAAAACGAATCAAAGTGGAGTTAAAGCTTAAGAAGTGCAAAAGACAGAAATAGTGGAGATTTTCTTAAAACATGGTCTTGTCTTTTTAAATCACATTAGTTTGTAAAGAGAGTAAGCATTAAAAGCACAACACAATTGTCTACGTAAAAACTTCAACGTTCCGCAATTATTAGAATAATGACGTTCGCTAGTTTGACGTTACATTTAGTTCCCCAATACCGTGCGCGACGTCCTATACAGTCGACTCTCGTTGTGTCGAAGTCAGAGGGACTGTCAAAATACTTCGACATATCAGGAGTTCGACACATCCGATTTTTTCATTGTATCTATTACAACAATTTTTAACCGTCTATATGCTCATCAAGTACGTTCATAATTGAAATATAGAAGGAAAATGAAAGAAATTGCTCGACATGAGCAATTTCTTTCCTTTACCTACTATATTTCAATGGCTAAATTTATTTCAAAATAAGTTTTTTTAATATTTTTGATATCCATTGATGAGAATGGGGCCAGACTTTCACTTCGACCTAAGCGGAAATTCGACTTATCCGATGTCGACACAATGTATGTAGGATTTTATAACGCAATTTAACATCTTAACCACATTCAAAACCACATACATTGTATTAGACTGGTTCGATTTAGAAACTGTTGCAGACGCAAAATAAAGTCTTTATAGGCATGGAAGCCCTGATATTGACGTCTGTAATTCTCGCACATAACGAACATTTTCTCCTTTTATCTCAATATTTTCTGTGCTATATTGTACGTAATAGTCCATTTGAAATTTTCGGAATCTTGCAATGTCGAGTACAATGAAGTTTTATTTTTTCTTTGCATTGTATAGGTGTTCTAGAGCAGATCTAGCTTGGTTGCCAGAATGGCAACCTTGGGCAACTCCCACAATTCGCAAAAATCCAAGATGGCCGCCAAACGCAGCTGGAAAAATAAACTTTTTGTCAAATTGTCCAACAAAGATGCAAAAAATGTCTATTTTGGGCTTTTTGGGTATGCTGAATTCAAATCTGATGATAAATATAGCATTTGGATATCAGAAAAATACTAAATTAGAGATGGCTGCTGGATGCCATCTTGAAAATCACATTTTTTCTATGTTAGTTTTTATATGGTCTTTAAAAAGCACCTTTTCAGAATACTTTGTACGCCAAATTTACTTTACTTCTCATTTCTTCACATTATCATTTCTTCTTTTCTTTTTTATATCAACCTTGTATAAATAAAATTCGGAAATGGATGCTACATGCCATATTGAAAATAATTATTGGTTGAAATACTGGTGCAAATTTCTGCCAAATTTCGATATTTATGTGTTATTAAATCTCTTTACTTATTTTTAACACATTTGGACTAAATTTGGATATTACATATTTCATTACTGTTCTCATATAAATGATAGTAACAGATATGGCAACCAGTTGCCATCTTGGCATAAAGAGCAAATTTTCAGACAGTTTTTCAAAGTAGGACATCAAATGCCTAAAAATCTGCTCTTTTCACCAACAACGATATAATATCAATTAACATCTGTTAATTTCTTCAATTTAATGACTCTAAAAGTTTTGTTTATAAGTGTACTTAGTGGAAAATTCAAATAACATATTGTTAGGTGCTGTATTTTTGGTATTGTTATCTAGGTTTGAATTTTTTTGCTTTGGAAAATCAGATTCTGATACACAATTATGTATAGGACTAGACCTAGATGAATATATAGTATGTAATACATAGGCTACCAGTTGCCATTATTATTGTTAAATGAAGGTGATGTCTGAGCTGTAGGCTTGAGATATGTCTGTATGTAACTGAGATTTTATTCAATTATGGCCCCTAGTTACCATGTTGAAATGTAAAGTTTCAGCTGTTGCTGCTGACTAAAGATAAACATCTTTGGCATTTTGCAATATTTCAGTTTCGGTACAGTTCTAAGCATTTTATCTACTTAATTACATAAATCATATAAATTCACGGATAATATATAGAAATTAAAGGTGACTGTCATGCTAGAAGAAAACGTATCATTAAAAGTGTTCCAATATTTATATTTTTGAAATTATTATCCTTGTAAATATCTTAAGGAGTCGTAATAGATCAATCGTGATTGATGGGCTAAAATTCCTTTGGGAGCTGATCTTTTCAGTTTTCATACCTTTACAATTCAAAATTTATGAAGAAAAAACCCAAATGATCATGGTAAAAACAATACAATTCTTTGAGTTCCATGCATAATGTAATGCTTAGTATTGTTTTACTACAGCCATGAACGATTTTAACGACAACAGGAAACAGTATAGTCGTGGGTGTATCTTCATGAAAAGCAACTGTAGCCCTTAAGATAGCTCCAATAGCATGGAGTAGATGTACATGTACATCATTGCAAGAAAGTTGTCCCATTCTGTTTCAACTTATTTACCCGAATAACGATTCTAAAAGAATACATGTTCTGACAAAGACTTATCATGAGCTCTTTCAAGAGACAATTATACTAATTTGAGTGATCTTGCCTTTTGAAATGTTTATAAATATACACAATATATATTTAAGACAATGTGGGATTTTAGCATATTGATATTTCATTTTGAGAAATCAATGTAAATTGGATATGCGTGAAGTACATTCATGTCATTTTTAGGACTTTCTGACCAAGCCATTCCTTAAGATGGGTCTGTAAAGAAGAAAAAGAATCATTACCGATTTACATGATTTAACGAGAGAACTGCGTATCATTCCGTTAGTTTTAATTTGTTGTTGTTTTCTTCTTGCTGATAAACGGTATATCTTATTCAAACGAATCATTAAGACTTAGCCTATCGCATGGAGGCTGTAAATATACACAATACATAGGTGATGTACAAAATGGGCCTTAAAACAATGAGAGTATAGATTTAGATCAATTCTCGCAATAACTGAAGTGACATTGTATGTGCAATAAATGTACTGTTTAAATTCAAACATTAGTTTACTGAAGAAATTTTCCTAAACATGGTGTCTGACAAAAGAAAAATACTTTTGGAAAATTATTGAAAAGTCATACGAGCGAAATATTCTAGTAAAATATGCTAATACATTTGATGTGATTTGAAAGGCAAAAACCATTCAGAATCAGATGCAGAAGTGCCTAAGAATCATAGAATGTAAATTCGTTCATTTTTAATCAAGTTGAGTTGTATCTTGCAATTTCTGTTCTATTCCCAATAAATGTGAATGGACAACCATTAGTATAAGGTATCCCGATACAATGACAATGAAAGCAAAAAATGGGCAGGGTTTCTCTGTGAATTTATATAAATGTCTTGTAGGTAGGGAAACATTAACATACTCTTTCTATAAAATTATTAATTTCATATTAATTTTAAATTAATGTTTTTGGTGGTATCTTACCCAGGTTATCAAATGCTTGTTAATTTCAACCTTCTTAATTTATTGTTTTTGTCTTTTTCATCGAGTAAAGTTTCTTGTAAACAGTATATCTTCAAGATCAACTATGAACCGGCACTAACGGTTTAATCAAACATGACTGTTTTTGTTTATTTTCTTTTTATTTCTATTAATCCAGCATATTGTAATGGTGCACATTTCGTAGATCGGATATGTGTGTAAGATTTTAAAACATGTAAGAAATTTCTGCTTTACGAGCTAACGTTCTATTTGCGATTTGGGTGATGTTTACATTCTATATTTGGATGTAGATCATGGGATCATTTATTCAAAATTAGGAAGAAGCCATAGGAATAAATGATATAAATTCATAATGGTACTTCAACCCACGCTGTCATCTTTTATTATTCAATGTCAGAACTGTGTATATCATTACACAGAGGTGATGGTCGTCTGTTGAAATAATAAAACTGTTTAAATCATATCATCTGTAAAAGTTTCGAATATGCTCCAAGACTCTCAGATTTATATGTTTACAATAGAAAATATAACGTTTTGAAGAAATCTGGGATTTGTAAGACTTGAAATTTCCAAAATAAAATACAAGATAATTATTTCCCTTTATAATATTCAGTACCAGTATTTGTTGTCACTTTCATTATGCCATCTGGTGGCCATTTCCCTAATGAAAAACACTTTAGATCAATGTAAAATCCAAATAGATATAAAAATGTGTTATTAAATTAATTTTTTTTTTTTAATAGAGGGAATGATACACAAATATCACATATTAGCCGCATTTTCTACAAGTAGAAAAAAACTTGTTGTAAGTGAATTAAGCCAGCTATCATTTTCAATATGACGTCTGGCGGCCATGTCTGAATTTTATGTACACCAGATAAATCAAAATTCGAATTTAAGAAATAAAGTGGATTTACCTTATCAAGTGTGTCTTAATACATGAATTCTATGGGCCATGTAAAATAAGGTAGAAAAATGTGATTTTCAAGATGGCGTCCGGCAACCATCTCTATTTTAGCATATTTGTGTTATCCAAATGTTATATTTACCAATGGATTCGGATTCAGCATACCAAAGAACCTCTAAATAGGCATTTTTCGCGTCAATTTAGGACAATTTGACAAAAAGTTGATTTTTCAAGCTGCATTTGGCGGCCATCTTGGATTTTTGCGAATTGTGGGAGTTGCCCAAGGTTGCCATTCTGGCAACCAAGCTTGATCTGCTCTAGAGCACCCATACAATGCAAAGAAAAAATAAGACTTCATTGTACTCGACATTGCAAGGTTGTCATATAGGGCAAATAGCAGCGTCAAATGGACTATAAGTCCTACCCTACAAAACCTTTCAAATACAAATTTGGTTTTATCTGAACGTTATATTATATCCTTCATTTTGTTTCATTTTCCATATGCAAAAACTCGACCAATCACACTAAAATGTACCTTCTGGAAAGTGTGAAAAGTATCGACCCTAGTCAGTCTGCGCGTACCTTGCAGACTGACTGGGATCGAAACTTTTCACCATAAAGCCATTTTCTGGATCTAGATAGAAAATACTTTTCACTATAATGTAATTTTCTGGATCTAAATTATTTTTCATTTCCTACTAGATCTATATGTTCATTCTCTCCAAATGTGACATATTGTCGACGTCTGCGAAATCTGATCTGTTTCTCGATATTTCTGTAATTTTGTGGACTTCCCAGATGGTCTTATTCAGAGTGGCTCCTCACAAATATAAAATATATTTTGAGCAGGGTATGTTATGTTACATATCGCTGTTTTTCAGCAAAAAACTTCAAAACTACAGTTTGTTCGAATGTTTTTGTTGAAAAAACCACGATGTGCACTTCTCCGGGTGGTTGACAGACTTCATGACAAACACCTACGATCATCTTAGTTTCATCGGATGTGGACCAAAACGTCATATCTACCTATTCAAGAATTGCTAGTTACAGCATTTTTGTCTCTCCATGACTATTCTTATATCCATACCCATCCATAACGGTGTAATGAGATTGTCAAGAAGCCCAATCAACAGCCAATCATTTTGTAAAAACGGGGGTCAAAGGTTAAGAGGCACTTCGATTAATTCATGTGAATACAAACATGTTTGTGTGCACGAGCACGGACGTCCAATTCCCTCTCATCTGTCCACAACTGACCAGAGATGTCCAAATGTCCATTTGATTTCGGCCCCGTTTACCATTCTGCTTTGTCGATTTTTCTAATGAATTGACCTTTTAGTCATTTCTGCTTTTGTCATAAATTATTGGGTTCTACTCACCCCTCTAAAATCAAACAAAAATGGTATAGAGAAATGGTTAGCTATTTTCAAAACAACATATTTGACGGTTTTATTTTTTCAACGCGCAGCAGACAACGATCTGGGCGATGAAAAAATATGTGTATAGAATGACACAGAAAATATTGTGACAAAAGGGTTAAATGCTGATTGTCAACACAGAGAATGTGTTGCTGTATTCACAGTTTATTTAAAATTGAAATTGAAGTAGTTTTGCAACATTACTGTCTAATAATCAGTTCAATGTATAATTCAAGTTAAGCGTAAAAGTCTATATATATTGTACATAATTTTATTATGTTAATACTTATCTTATTTTCGTATAAAGTGGCCCCGAGTTTGAAATCATTCTAAAGACTTAAGTAAATAAGCATGAGATATAAATTTCATATAATGAATAACAAATCCCTTCAATTATTACATACTATTGGCACGAAAAAATGTGACTATCATTGAGATACATTTACGGTTGGGGATCACATGGCACATAAAATGAAGAGTTCTTCTATAAATCTGTTAATACCTGAGAGCTTTGAAAATGGTTTAAAGCAGAGGAGGCGGAAGTACGTCATGTAAAATGCAGAATTCTTCAATATTTCTGATAAAGTGACATTTCAGAATTTTTTGTCATAAATTTTACTTTTATTTTTATCTGAAAGAGCATATTTCCTTATGAAAATTCTGAACATTTCAAGCCAAAATATTGCGCCGTTTACGAGAAATTTATATTTTTGTGTTAAAATTGAACAAATTGTTGTGGACAACAGTTCGGATTTAAATATGCAATTTACCGATTATGTCTCAACTTTAAATGCGTGTTTCTCGCTTATTGGCAACAACTTAAAAAAAACTAATAGTATTTATACTCATTAGAATAACCAATCTTGGCATCAAGACATACTTTAAAAAATTGAAATTGGAATGAAATGTCCCTTTAATACCTGAGAGCTTTGAAAATGGTTTAAAGCAGAGAAGGCGGAAGTACGTCATACAAAATGCAGAATTCTTCAAAATTTCTGTTAATACACGAGAGCTTTGAAAATGGTTTAAAGCAGAGAAGGCGGAAGTACGTCATATAAAATGCAGAATTCTTCAACATTTCTGTTTATACCTGAGAGCTTTGAAAATGGTTTAAAGCAGAGAAGGCGGAAGTACGTCATACAAAATGCAGAATTCTTCAACATTTCTGTTTATACCTGAGAGCTTTGAAAATGGTTTAAAGCAGAGAAGGCGGAAGTACGTCATATAAAATGCAGAATTCTTCAACATTTCTGTTTATACCTGAGAGCTTTGAAAATGGTTTAAAGCAGAGAAGGCGGAAGTACGTCATATAAAATGAAGAGTTCTTCAATATTTCTGTTAATACCTGAGAGCTTTAAAATGGTTTAAAGCAGAGAAGGCGGAAGTACGTCATATAAAATGCAGAACTCTTCAGTATTTCTGTTAATACCCGAGAGCTTTAAAAAATGGTTTAATACCCGAGAGCTTTGAAAATGGTTTAAAGGAGAGAAGGTGGAAGTACGTCATATAAAATGCAGAACTCTTCAATATTTCTGTTAATACCCGAGAGGTTTGAAAAAGGTTTAAAGCAGAGAAGGCGGAAGTACGTCCTATAAAATGCAGAACTCTTCAATATTTCATTTTATACACGAGAGCTTTGAAAATGGTTTAAAGCAGAGAAGGTGGAAGTACGTCATATGAAATGCTGAACTCTTCAATATTTCTGTTAATACGTTTAAAACAGAGAAGGCGCGAGTATGTAGCCCAAGAGATCCATAGAAATAGCCCTACTTCTTGTCACGTGTAAGACATAATCAATTTCATTATCATTTTTTGTCTTACACCAAAGAGAAACTGCAAACTACTCTATGAAGTAGTAGCTGGCAGTATATGATCTTATAACTGGGAAATTGTATCGTGCAGAGAATCTGCAGATAAAACAGAGTACAGTCTGATCATGGTCCATGCTGCATTCCTAACGATACTACATATCGTTGGTGGGGAGTCAAAACCTCGTAACTACAGCTTGAAAAAGCTGGAGTTGCGAGGTTTTGACTTCCCATCGACGATATAAGTAATAAGCTATTCGAGAACAACATAGATCTTGATCAGACTGTGCGAATGCACAGTCTGATCGGGATCTATGTTGGTCTCAAATACCATAAAGGACCAGTATTATCAACAATTATGATTACGACAAAGTTACTCGTCAAAATGTGAATTTATCGTACGATCGTTGATAAAGAAAACGAATCAAGGCCCCTTTTCACAAATTCGGATTCATATACTATAGGATTAGTAGTACAACACAAATTATACGATGTACAATTTTCAATATTTTTACAAAGATTTGCTATTTGAATCGTATTGACTTAATCGAAGAAAAATATTGTTTTTATTCACTTCCATGCAGCCGAACTGCGGTCGATTTTTGAATAAAAATTTTGATGTAATCGATTTTTTGTCGATATTTTATCTCCGAAATGGAGGATTTATTTCTATGTTTGAGCTGGCATCCGGAAAAAGGCCCTTGTGATTTGATACGAACATGGATCCCCATATGTGTATCCAGATGTGGTCAATGCGAGGGCTTGGTGCAAAACTATTGTAACTACATTTTGTAAAATTCTACAGAAGAGGGAAAAACTTATTGACTTTCTCAAAGTTAAAGACGAAAAATGTTATCAAAATTCTAAATATCTTTTTAAGTATACAGAATTGAAACCTAATATTAGAACACATGATGAATTACCTCCTAAAGATTCAGAAAATGCGAAAAAGTGAACTTCTGAAAAATATGTAGTTACAACAATTTTGCACTGAGCCATCAAATGGGTCTTGGCTACCCATAAAATTTGACGGAAAGGGGTGCCATTAAAACGGATTTTGTGAGACTTTTTCATGCACCAAGATCGGTTTGGAAACATGCCCGGATCCGCGCTTGATTGCGATCAGTCTGCTCATTCACTCAGTCTGATCAAGGTCTACGTTGTTCTTTACAAAAGGATTCCTCGTTATCCATGTCAACTTAAACCTTTTCCCAAACGACAAAATTCTAGGGCGGTCCAAAGTTAAAGATCCTGCAGACGACAATTTAAAGTGAATGCGAATTATAATTTTAGGTCTTTTTGGATGGAAAACATTGTGGGAAATGAAAAAATTGTTTGTCACAAGCAATTTCTTCATTTTCCACGATGTTTTCCATGGCGATTATTTTGTGGAGAGTCAAAGAGAGTCATTGTGTGGTAAAGGGTTAAGAGAACACCATGGGTCTTTATATGCGCACATGCAGCTCTGGATCCATTCAAATGCCGATGGGGCATTTTATGCTGATATACGGTAAAATACCTTTATCGCAATGTCATCATGCTCATATATCTTTCGTATGTTTTATCTTGAAAAAAAAACGGAAGACTAAATCTGTTCTTAAAGACAGTAATCGTGGAATGCAGTCTTGAATGCATCGACTGCCTTTGTGCGTATTGCATTCTAACTGAGTTGGTTTCACTGGATCGTAACTGTTTATCGATGCTTTTCAACAAAAACCTCGTAACTGCAGCTTGCTTTAAGATGAAGTTACGAGATTTTTGTTGAAAATCTGCGATATAATCGAAAAATGGTTGTATAATATTGCTTGGGTTTAGAAATTGTATATCTAAAACATTTTTGGTTGTTTTTACGTGTTTAGACAGAATGCCTTTTCTTGCAGGGTTCACAACACCTTACAACCAGGATTTTTGACTCAATAGCCCCTTACCACACAATAACTCTTTTTGACTCCTCACAAAAAAAATGGACATGGAAAACATCGTGGAAAATGAAGAAATTGCTTGTGACAAGCAATTTCTTCATTTCCCACAATGTTTCCCATCCAAAAAGACCTAAAAATTAAAAAATCCATTCACTTGGAATTGTCGTCTGCAGTACCTTTCAATTTGGACCGCTCTAAAATTTTGTCGTTTGGTAATTGTTACCAAACGACAAAATTTCAGAGCGATCCAAATGAAATCTGGATTGAAAGGCGAAAGCAGAACTACTGAAATCTCGTATTATCTGTTCTGTGTTTCTTCCGTTTAAGCATGCTTTAGATAATAAGAAATAATTGTCATAGCCGAAGTTTCTGCATTAATGACAGGATATGGGTTGACTTTATCCGTCTGAGCTCTTGATGAAAATTGAACTTAATTTTGCTCTTTTCTATAGTTGGAGTGTCCGAAAGACGTATAATCCGTGAACACAGCATGTGTTAAAAAGATAATGATACCCAAAGATGGCGGATGTTAACAAATTGGACCAGTGTCACGACGAAAGCGGCTTCGAAAATTTGTGTTCTAACATTGAACAAATTTCCTTGGTTAAGTTTTGAAAAGATTTAAGTTGTTAGGACGTAGAAGAAATACGATGGGATTCAAACGCAATTAATAAGTGTTAGGCCTTCTCTGTATATGGACTGTTTAACATTACCGAATGAAAAGTTCTGAGAGAAAAGGTAAAGTCTGAATCTCATTTTCGTTTTTTACTCCAAATGCTTTCCAAACTCCTTTTGATTCATGACATCAAAGCAAATGCCACATTCAACAAGATTTCTAAATCAATTGTCTAAGTCCAGATTACATATCGATCCATCTGATTGGACGAGGCGTATGCCTCGGCCAATCCGATGGATTGTTGTGTAATTTTAAAGTAAAACTATAAAATAAAACTAGTTGGTTAATACCACCAAAGGTCTTCTTTGGGAAAGCCTTCATCGTCGGATCGAAAAGTCCAAAGTCGAAAATCAACTACCTTGCCCTTTACTACATGTCAGATTGCAGATTAGTTCAGAGACCCGTGAAACAAGTTTGCATCAACAGCAAACAGTAATCAGTCTTCTTTCTCTTCATCGGCCATTTTGTTGACTTATAATCTGTCGACTGATTGACACGTGAAAAGACGTCTTGATTTTACTTTTTGTCTGTCTTCTTTCATGAAAGGACCACATGGAATGCTTGTTAAAGTGACTTTTCTTTCAATGTTTCGTTCGACTTTTCGTTGTTGTAATTAAAGTTATCAAAGACGCCCCTCCAATTCCTGAAGAGCTGTCAATCTGGATTGATCTCGCACTGTCTCGTCGCTGCGAGATTTCATTATCTAGTTCCGGTGAAGCGAATAATCGGAAATCCTCTGACTGATTCGACGGGAAAAGGTTCTTATTGAAATCGGATTTTCTTTGAAATCCCGAAAACAAAAAAGAACAGTGTATGATATTCTAATTTGTATCGAGCCATGCGAAAAAGTGGTCCATTGATTTGTCCTCACCCCTATCAACAATATTTCTTTTCTTATATCTGGAAGTCGAGCTTGATCTAGATCTGTGCGAGAGCACTCGATGAAAGTCACATGTTCGACTTAAAATCTCTCCGACGAGAACCGTCTTTGGTTATAGATTCGAATCCCGTCAGAATCACGAGTCACATGCTTTCCTTTGGCACTTAGCATTTCACAGCCCAAATCTTGTACTTAATGCAACAAGTGTTGTTGGTGTGTACATACAGATCTACGTCGTTATATAAATTACATAAAATGCCATGAAAGATATTTAACAAACTAAGCAAACAAATCTTACTTTAATTAATTCATTTCGAAACAATCCCTGGTTTTGTGGTTGTGGTGAAGAACGTCATTGAAACACACAGAGAAAATTTTAAAAAAAAAAGCGGGTAGATCTAAATAACATTTTATTTTTCCTGTGGACTTCCATTGCTTATGATACACTTAGTAGATTTATACACAATCGGTTGCGTTGGTTTTCTCATTTGCAACTCTTTAGCATTCATATAAGTCTAAAAGCTTGTTTTATATAGAGATATCTAAAGTGTGCCATTTTAGCGTGTCGCGGAACATACAGCATTCAGCACAGACCGGTCCTTACGGGTCATTGCAAACCGAATTATTCTATCAATTTGACACGATGAGAAGCCAATGGGTCGGGACGGATTCAAGATTTCCTTGTGGCTAGGTATTGTTAAAGAATTAATTTGCCTCAATGAAATGGTCTTTTTCTCGCTCATCTCGTGTAATTACATCTGGTAATTGTATCCATCTCCAAAATACCCTTATTGCACTTGCAGTAATTCTGGAAACAGTACTAGGCCTATTTCATACATGAACATGTTATGTTCATTTTTATAGTATTTCTATAAACTAAATAGGACAAGGGGCCTGTGTCACAGATCTTTGTATTTTGCTTCACCACTGCCTTACTAACGTTAATCCATACCCTCTTAATGACGCTTTTGGCGCCCCAACGGGATAAAGGTTTTAGAAAACATTGTGGAAAATGAAGAAATTGCTTGTGTCAAGCAATTTCTTCATTTCCCACGATGTTTTATACCTAGAATAGCTAACAACATAGATTTTCATTCAGTTTTGAGTTGTCATCTGCATCGTCTATCTATCTGGACGAGTCTGAAGTTTTTACATTCGGTAATGGGTTGAGGACAAGAATATTGTATCAACAATATCTCAATCCAGTTGGTAATATGTAACTTTTGTACTAGACAAACAAAATCCCAATTCGTTGGTAATATTCGTTTTAGTACTAGACATTGGTAAAGGCCCAGTCACACTACAGCGTATAGAGCCTGCGTATGAGTAACGTATCGTATATTTTGGAAAATAATCTATACGCACAACTTTTCAGCGTATGATGTTATTCTAAGATCAAACAACGGTTATCATAACAAAAACTGTCAACGTATGAGTAGCGAACTCACTGCGTATTTCGACTTATGAGTTGCGTACATCACCGTACCTTTCACGTATGAGAAACGAGTGCGGAACGTCAACCTAACGTATGATGAGCGTTAACTAAAGGCAGTATAAAAAGTGTTTCTTTGGGGCATGTGCAGACAGTTCCTGAAGTACCCGATCTTCATTTTTCAATACAGCTTTAAACTGACCATTATCATAGAAAATAAATGGACACTCAGTGGTAAGAAGAAGAAGAAGAAGAAGAAGAAGAAGAAGAAGAAGAAGAAGAAGAAGAAGAAGAAGAAGAAGAAGAAGAAGAGGAAGAGGAAGAGGAAGAGGAAGAGGAGGAGGAGGAGGAGGAGGAGGAGGAGGAGGAGGAGGAGGAGGAGGAGGAGGAGGAGGAGGAGGAGGAGGAGGAGGAGGAGGAGGAGGAGGAGGAGGAGGAGGAGGCCTTCTTCTTCTTCTTCTTCTTCTTCTTCTACTTTTCTTCCTCCTCCTCATCATCATCCTTCTTCTTCTCCTTCTTCTATTACTTCTTTTTTATAGTTCTTTTTCCTCTCCTTTTTCTTCTTCTTCTTCCTCTTATTCTTTTTCTTCTTCTTCGTCCTGTGTCATCTTCGTCGTCATGATCATCATCTTCTCCTCCTGCTACAACATTCAAACTGCTAATTCTAATGAATTATTGTGGTGTTGGTACTCAACGTATAGGAAGCGTACTCGGCGTATGAGTAACGTACATTCAGCGTACTCGGCGTATGAGTAACGTATATTTAGCGTACCTCTAGCGTATCCAGCGTATGAGGAACGAATGACAAGCGTAAAATTTATACGCTGGCATACGCTGAAAATTTTTGTGCATGTTCAAAAAATATTTTGGCCCCCAGCGTACATCAGCGTATACCGACGTACCCCAGCGTATGAGTAACGTATAACAACGTACCTCTAGCGTATCTCCAGCGTATTTCAGCGTATACCAGCGTATGCCCCAAAAACTCATACGTTACTCATACGTTGGCTCCATACGCTATAGTGTGACTGGGCCTTAAGAAGCTTGTGACAGAGTGTCGTCCGATTAGAATGAACTGCACAGTTGCTGCAGCCACTAGAGAATAACATGGATTCATCAGTGTTCTCCCCAGCCTAATAAGCTGTATCGGCCCCACTGCAGCTTCATGTAAATCTGTGAAATGCCACTACAGCTTCAAAAGTACCTTACAGCTTAATTCCTTCAAAAAGGTCACCAAATAGGAGGATTTCTAAGCATCTCATGTCAAGAAGTTATAATTAGTCAGTGTATTCTGATAATAAAATATGAAATGTAATAATTCTGTATAAAAACATAATGGCAAAAGAAGAAATTGCTCAAATAGAGCAATTTCTTCTTTTCCCATTATGGTTTTATTCACAATTATTTGCATGAACACAATGCATTACAAGGTTTACCAATACTTATAATTTGCCACTACGGCTTAAAATTATTCTGGGGAGAACCCTGATTCATGTTGTTTCAAATGCAATAAGAAAGTTTTCAAGATCATGGAACAATGGTGGTTTCAAATCAGTACGTTCTTTTTAGGTACTGGTTCAAATACTCACTGTCTGACCTAAATTCACGCTGTTCTTAAAGGGCGACGGTAACAGATGGTCTAATTGCAAAAAATGAAATTTTTTGAAAAAATATGCAAAACTTTTGTGTTGACCACCTCGGGATGGTTAATAATATGCGATTCAGACAGAGAATGAGCCGAAATTACAAGACAGATAGCTGAATTTAGGGAGAATCCAAGCCGAAATTCAACCCCATCACTGATGGGGTTAGAATTATTTTTAAATTGTTGCGCATGCGCATACAGCGCGGACCATGATTCAAACGAGATTCATGCTTAAATTTCAATATGACGTCATCATGTATGTTGTGACGTCATTTAAGAAAGTCGCATGTCCTACTGTTTTGACCTACTTTCGACATCGCTTCATGAATTTGGTATCAAATTGCGAAAAAATGAGTCGTTGCTTCAATAGTTTCTCGTAATCATTTAATCAGGTCATATAAAGCTTAAAAAGTGTACATTTCGTTTGTATTTGACAATTTTTGGGTCCAAATCTGGGAAATAGTAGCTTTAAGGTTTACAAACTGAGAATGAAAACACCACTTTCTAGCCATACGAAATGCATCAAATTAGACACACTTGGAAATACACTTCACATAAGTTTATTCACCAAGCCGGATTTCAAGATTATGGTTCAAGAAGAAAATAATTAACAAATATTATTTTACTCTATATTCATATGCAAGGGAGGTAATTCTGAAAATTTTTGTCAGTATGCATTAATTCAAAATTCTAAACCATACAAAATGCTTAAGTTTGTATTTGGAATGGAAATGTAACACAGTTTAGGAATTACTGTCACTTTTCAAATTTCGCCTCTGGCTCTGCATTTCATTCTCAGTTCGTAAACCTTAACTCTTTACCAAAGAACAAAATAGTAGGGTGGTCCAGATTGAATGAAGTTGCAGACGACATTTCCAATGTGATCAAATTTTGAAACTTTATGTCTTTTGGGGGTAGAAAACATTGTGGTAAATGAAGAAATTGCTTGTTACAAGCAATTTCTTCATTTTCCACAATGTTTCAAAAGCCATTATCTTGTATTGAGTCAAAAAGAGTCATTGTGTGGTGATAGGTTAAATAAATTCTTCGTGACCTGTAGCAACTGCAAGAGAGCAGCGTAAATCATGATAAGACCACAATTTGGCACTGAATGGTCTTGAAGTTGTTCATGGTGGTTGCAAGTGCTATGGTGGATCTTTTTTTTCCAAATCCGTTCTCAAATGTTTTGAATATGCTTCGAAGAACAGTTATTTTAACAAACAAACAAACATTACATATTTGTTATACGATGAATCAGTAGCTATGTCAATGTAGTTGTACTTGACATTTCTTAGCGTGTCAGCCATATGTTAGAATGCACAGTCGAGTGCATCTGACCATGACATATTTCATGGTAAATCTGTGGAATGCACAGTTGAGTGCACCTGACCGTGACTTTAATGACATATTTTTACGGTAAGTCTGTGGTCAACATGTCATACGTCTTAAGAGATCATATCGAAGCTGCTGGCATAGCAGAAACGTATAATTATCCCATTATGACACTGCAAGTACTGAGTTTGGGCTTCTCCCAACAACCCCTGACTTTGGCGTCCTCAATAGAAAGGGACTAAGAAATATTGGGGCTAAAAGAAGAAAGCTGATGGCAAACAAATTTGTGCTAAAATAGACGAGATTTACCGTATGTTTTGATAAACCGTCGGTGTTGTTACAAAATCTCGTAACTACGGCTTTATTAAAGCCGTAGTTACGAGACTTTATAACAACACCCACGCAATACCATTTGTTTGTCCGAAATAACGTCACGGTTAGCTGTATAAAAGCGTTGCCTATTCTCAGATGCATCCAATCCGATCTATATTAACTAACAATTCTAAATCGATCCCTAGCTTAAACATAACAAGCAATCTGATTGGACGAGACACATATGTCTTGATCAATAGGGAACGAATGTATCCAGTTAATCGGGACGTAATTCCGGACACACAAATAAAATTAGTATTTCGTGGATGTTGTTATAAAATCTCGTAACTACGGCTTGAATCAAACCGTAGTTTAGAGGTTTGATATCAACACCGACGTATTATCAAATACATAATGTTAAACTCAGTCTATTTCTAGCATAGAATTCATTGCTATTGTACTGAAGACTGGAAATACGGATATAAATGGTTGTTACACAAAAATTCACTTTACACTTTACGAGATTATGATTAGTTAACCCTTTCCCAAATGACATATGTTAATCGTGTTCCAATTTTAAGGCTATTACATTCATCAGTTTTCTTTATTTCCACAATTTGAAGATTTCTCCTTTTCTTCAATATTTTCTTGTTTTACAATCTACATAAAATATGTCAACATTAATGTCTGTGGTAGCTCTCAAACAAGCCAGTCTAGAATAAAATTGTCGTTTGAGAAATGTGACCCGTCACGCTAAAAGGTACCTTATCCGAACTACAAAACCCAAATTTTGACAATGTTGTCAGACTCAGCACAGGTCAACCAGATACTGTATGCGGAAAATGAACATATAGTAAGATATGGAAAACATTCCAGATTACAAAAAATACATAAAAGTGAAAAGTGTCGGCCCTAGTCTGGCTGCGCGGACTGCGCAGACAGACTAGGGTCGATATTCTTCACACATCCGATAAGGTCCCTTTTTGGCGTGACGGGTCACAAATGGTGAAATAAAGCCTTAAAGGGGGAGGTTAATGTCATACATTACGCAAAAACATGTAGCATGTACAAATTCCTCAAACGCCTTGATAACATCACGTGTCAATCGACTACTTGTACAACATTTGTTGTATCAAATTGTTTGCTAGGCTCCAAAATGTCGCAACTACAGCTTGATTATCCTTTAAAGTAGTTACGGCATTTTTAACGTAGCTGACTAAATGTTCTAAACCCATTTACGAGCAAGCCATCGTTTGAACGACCACAATAGGATGCCGTATAAAGAGAAAAAGAAATTTTTTTACCAACATTTTCTCCTTTTTTGTCTTTTTCTTTTTATCAGAACTACATGTATAATTTTCTATCTTCATCAACAGTGACGCTGTTTTCTGCGCCAGCTTTCAATTCTGGCCAGTAAAATCTGTGATGTTTGGGGAAAGGCCAGCGTGTCCTTAACCAACAGCCTTGAGGCATTTTCAACAATTTTCTTTATCTATAATGAAAATCAATAATCGAAGACATGTAGTGATTAATTTCTTTGATAATTGTGTTATCGATCAAAAATCGATAATTGAGTGTTAAGATTAAAAGGGGAGATAACTCGAAAACCGCCGACTGAGCAAGAAATCTGCCGGTTTAATGTTTAGTCCTTTCCCAGCCAAGACCTGTTTCTGACAGCCCACCTAGCTTTGAAAAGTATTGTGAGAAAATAAAAAATCGTAGAAATTCAGTTTATTGTCCTTTTCTTGAAAGCTTCTCGTACTATATACAGTAGGCTACTGAAGCCGACACTTTTCATCAAATCCAGACGATTCAAAAATGTACCGACAACATAGGATTTGGAGTTGAAGTGACAGATGTAGAATGTCTTCACCCCCTCTTATTTGTTGCTCTGCATTACCATGAGAAAATTTGGGAAAACTATGCATGGACGAAAAGAAGAAAATACTGAGTCCGGACTCCCTATTATGTTGTACCATCATTTTACGATCGATCCGGTGTTGTTAAGATTTATTACGCAATTTCCACAATCATTGGTGGTGAACTAAAACAATTCGCTACAATAGGTATAGATAGTTTGCGTTTAAATGTGAGTTTATAGATTTTTTTCTAATGACAATGAACTCGTTCTAAAAACACACCGGGTTTACCGTTTTGTATTGACAAACTGTCGGTGTTGTTATAAAATCTCGTAACTACGGCTTCGATAAAGCCGTAGTTACGATATTTTATAACAACACCGACGGAATACATTGATCGCGAAAAAACGTCCCTCGCTTTGGCCGAGTTCACCACCAGTGACAATACCTATACTATCTATATCAAATCCATTTTTTCAGTATCAGCTTTCAAATTGGAAGTCTTTTGGTGTTTTGGGGAAGGGTAAGAAATGAAACAAAGTAGGCTAACCATTGTAGCTAAATGTTTTCGCTTTTCAACAAAAACCTCGTAACTGCAACTTAATTTAAGCTGCAGTTACGATGTTCTTGTTGAAAATAGCGATTTGTAGTTTATCTGATCGTGTCCAGCCTGCCAACATATGACATCATCACCATCGTAACGTTAAATGTGGGGTTTTATTGTGAGATTACGTCACACCACATTAAAACATTCTTGGTCAATTGTTTAGACTAGATTGGAAATCTGACTATCCCCAATACTTTGACATTCTTCTCCGAATATCAAAGTATTTATTCAAATAATTGCCATGTGTGCAAATTCAAAAGTTATCCAAAACGAAATTTCTGCGAATTTACGGGTTTTACCGAAAATTGCCGAGTTATGAGACGGCTGTTATATCAGGATAGGCCAACGGAGACGCGTTATTTTTACATCTTCTTGAGTAATTGTAAAAACAAACAAGAATTTATGTATTCAAACTCGTATCTATATATCGATGTTTCCATTGTGTAGTTTTAAAGGCCATTCAACTCGTTTTCAGCTCAATTGTCGGGTGTAAAAATAATGTCGCAATGTTATCCGGGCACTTAAGTGTGTTTACATAATGACATCACCTATCACGTGACAAGATGGCCGCAAGGATATGGTCTTTGATGTTTTATGTCGCTTTAACCATACTGTTGGCTTCGTTCAAAAATGTCGTAACTACAGCTTATTCAAGCTGTAGTTACGACATTTTCGAGCGAAGCCTACGATATGTTTAAGATTAGTGGTGAGTCAATGTATCTGGAAGAGTTAAATGAGTAGATAAACACGGTGGATAATCACGTGATACAATATTTTCTGAAAATATTCAATAATTTTGTAAATACTGGACCGATTTGAATTCGGTTTGAAGCAGAGAATGTGCACAGACGTCACGCATTAGATGGACGTGGTTGATTTTTGAAAAATCAATTGATAAAAAGTTATTGGAGATAAACCGAAATTTTGGGTTATCTTCAAGTTCAATAACTTTTTAACAGTTGATTTTTCAAGAATCAAACACGTCCAGCTTATTCCTGGCATTTCCCCACATTCTCTGCTTCAAACCGAATTCAAATTGGTTAAGCATTAAAAAAGATATTGAAGATTATCGAAAATTCTGAGTCACGTGATTATACACCGTGATAAAGTGGAGTTGGACATCACTGTTTTCCTTCCATGCTCTTCGTAAGGCCAAACAGCAATAAGGCTGTCTTGAATTGAAAGATATTGCAGACGTCAATTTCAAGTGAACGAAATTTCACCAAATGTTAAGTACCCCTGAATCTATATATTCATGCACAACCGAATGTTGTGATTCAGGAGACAAGCGACCGTGTTACAGAACAAGATACAGTCGACACTCGTTGTGTCGAAGTCCTCTAGGAAAAGCCAAAATACATCGACATATCCGGTGTTCGACTCATCCGAATTTGATTATTTTCGATGAAAACGTTTTCTCACCATTTTTGATGGGCATCATATTTGTCCATTATTGAAATATAGTAGGAAAAGGAAAGAAATTGCTCGAAACGAGCAATTTCTATCCTTTTCCTACTAAATTTCAATGGCTGTATTTGTTACAAAATTCATTTTGATATCCATATGTTGAGTATGGGACTTGGCTTTCACTTCGACTTAAGCGGAATTTCGACTAATCCGATGTCGAGATAACGAGTGTCGACTTTACTTGTAAAAGAGTGAATCACATGCATCATGACTTGTATAGCTTTATACAATATCAAACTCCAAACTGCAGACTTTTGTAAACGCGATGATTCTAATATTCTAGCGGTATCGCACCTGCAAGATTCGAACCATCGCTTGCAGAATTGTTTTGTAAACTATAAGAAAAAATCAGGTTTCGCTTTTTTACATTAGCCTATTCTGAATTTGTAAACAGGTGACATAATATCGTAATCGGAATACGTTAATGGTGCTCGACATTCGAAGAATATCCTATAAAATACAGTCAACACTCATTGTGTCGAAGTAAGAAGGGTCGTCAAAATACCTCGACATATCCGGAGTTCGATTCATCCGTTTTGATTGAAATGATATATAACCGCTTTTGTTGCTCATTCAGTAGGTTCATAATTAAAATATTCCTACTATATGTCAATGGCTATATTTGTTTTAAAATTTTCTGTTTTCCATTCTATATCCAATGATGAGGACGGAACCAGATTTTTTCACTTCGACTCAAGCGGAAATTCGACTCATCCGATGTCGAGATAACGAGTTTCGACTGTACTGCTACAAAGGTGTTGCTGTTTTCTTTCATGTAACCAACAGACCCTTAAGTTTTTATCGTACCATTGTCCTCCGGAAGCCTTTTAGCACATGCGCAAGCTTAGAATGGTTAATGCCACTGATACTTCATTATTACATTGGTTAACACGAAAAAGTATGAGGGTGGTAATCAGTCTAATCTTGCGCATGGATTTAAAGGCTTCCGGTTGAAAAGCGGTCCTACAAAAATGTATTGTAAAGGGGTCTATACAGTTTGATGACGTGGTGCTATTTTCATAATTCAAAAAATCCAAATTTTGAAAAACTGGTCACTCATCGGAGGTAAACCATATGCCATATTTGGAACATGAACAATTCAATTTCAATTCAAAATTTTAATTGCATAATATTACATAATATTGTTGCAATACAACAAATACATTTTAACAAAATATATAGGATGTGCACAAACATATCAAACAGATAGTGAAAATAATAGATCAACATATAAATCATATGGACTTTGTAAGTAATGGTCAAGAGTGTTGGGTAGTTTTCATTAAAAGAAAAGTATGTTTGGAATACAATGATTCATTTCTCAAGTCAATTGTAGAGATCACGTTTCTTATTGGCTTCAAATAAAAATTTTGATAATTTAATTAGAAATCCTTTTCTGTCATTAGTCATCATTAGCTTAAACTTATTGATGGTTGGCCATGTACGATAGAAATTAGGCAAAAAATTCTTCCTTAGATCATAATATAACGGGCAAATAAGTGCAAAATGATATTCATCTTCAATCAAATTTAAATTACAATGTTTGCAAATTCTTTCATGTTTAGGAATGTTGCTGTATCTACCTTCTTCAATGAATAGTTTATGTGATGAGCATCTAAATTTAGAGAAGAAATTTCTATGGTTAACGTTATTGATACTATTAAGATATTTTTCACTTTCGAAACAAATTTTATACTTGTTATATAGTTCAAGTTTGGTGCTCGACTCTTTCTCAGAAATCCAACTTTGAATGTAGTTATCTTTAATTCTTGAAATAACAAGACTTATATCGGTCTGGTCAATAGTAGGTTTCTGGTAAATATAGGATAATCCCAAATTATCTAATAGAGACATTAACTTTATACGGAATGAATTTGTATAATTACCATGTGCGTCTTTAAGGTTAAAGATTTTATAAATCAGAGCATTTTGGTTTTTAAGTATTCGATACCAGTATTTAACAATAACTATTTTCCTTTGTATTGACAGTGGGTATCTTCCAAACTCTCCGTAAACACTTACCAGAGGAGTTTGTTTCTTAACACCTAAAAGTTGTCTTAAGAATTTAAGAACATACAATAACATGGGGAAATTTATCTAGATTCAGAAAATTAGCTTAGAGTGAAAAGTTTCGACCTAGTCACTCTGCACATATTGTGCAGACTGGCTACGGTCGATACTTTTCACACCTACTGTAAGGTCCATTTTACCGTTACGGGTCACATTTGACTAGTCATTGTTCGTCCATCTGTTCTTCTGACAACAAGACATTATTTTAGGGACAAAATTGTTCATTGTATCATTATTTACATCTACATCAAATGAGACTCATCTTTATCACCTTAGATCGTCTAAAATATAATGCACATGTAGCGTTAAATTCAATTTTAAGGATCAGCTCGCCCGAAGCATATATTTTATCAGTGGACAAATAAATTGTCAGCTTTTACGCTAAAATCATAGAATAAATATAGACTGTCACACACAATCAGAGTGATGGCAGTCTACGCAATGTTGGTACAGGGACCTTTACCTTTACACAGAGCAAGATTTTTTATTGTTTCTTTCATAAATATTGTAGCATAAAATGTTTGTAATTAACTTATGAAATACTATTACACACGTATATTAAGAAAAATGGAGAAAACTGAATTTTAGGTTTCGGATCTTTTCCCTGAAAGAGTTGCCTTTACTTTCTTTGGACATCGATTTCAAAGGTTTTCAATGAAAGGGTATGGTCCTTTAGATCATATTGTGTCACTTTATAATAACAATTTGATATAATTTTCACAGCGTTACTTGCGACAATACAATACACAGCCTGGTTGTAGTTTACTTGTCGAGGAATCACGTGACACAACAACAAAACCAATAGCAATAGCTGAATATCATCGATAGTTATGTTAAGGTGGAATAGGCCCTTCCCGTAGTGTGGTCATTTTGAGATTCATAGAGCACTGGCTTTTTTAGCGGCGTCGTTACGTATCCGATCCTATTCGGGCTCGGTCGTAAACATTCGGCGGTGGAAAGTTCCACCGCCGATGTTTTCGACTTCGCCCGAATAATTCCGGCGTCCCATTAGGATGGAATGCCTTAAAAGGTATTTTACTCCCATTCGATCAATAAATCGTAAGAATCCTAGCATATCTTTTATTTTCAATTTTTCAGTCGTTGGTCCGCGCTACCGTCACTGTAGAGAACAAAATCAAAATCTAGGATGCACTCTAAGACTTTTTCAAGAACATTATACATGTAATTTCATAATTATGCAACTATGTGTAGGCTAATAGTTTTGAACTGACAAGTCGAATGTCTGTTACTGAAATCGGCCGACAAAGAAAGGAACAAGCTATTTCAATGCAACGCTCATGCATGCGCGTCTCTTATTATAATGTTGGCAAAACAATCATAATTATTAGAAAAAGCATCCTCGGAAACCCAGCGGTCATAGCTACGCTACAGGAGCGTAGCTATGACCGCTTGGTTTCCGAGGATAAAGAAAAAGAACCTTTATGAAAATATGAATTAACCTTTTACCAAACGGCGAAATGTTTGGAAAAATGTTTCATTTCAATAGCTAAATCAGACGAATTGATGACTTTGATAAAAATTATTTGTGCACAATATAGGTACGAAAATATTGAGACAAAGGGAGAAAATAATGGCTATCAGTAACATTTTCTTTAACATTTTGTCCCAATGGTTTCCCGAGTCATGTCCATAAGGGACGCCCATACCAGGTCTTATTTGTGAAAGGTTTTATCGACACTAAGGATAGAACCATGGTAACATCCCAATTGGTCTACTCCCATTTCGTCTACTGTTTTTCAAGTGTATTGAGTCTCAATTCGTCTGCTGTCCCAACTCGTCTACTTTCATGTCAAATCATCAATATACATTTTTTGTGTTTTAAGAAAAGAAATTAAGTCAATATATTCACAAGCGAAATAAAAAAAACATTTTGATAAAAATCAAATAATATATTAATATACAAAGTATAGAAAAGTAGACGAAATGGGACTTATGTCCAAAATGGGTATAGTAGACAAATTGGGAGTAGACGAAATGGGATTAAACCAGAACCATTGGTCAACTTTCTGACAGCTTTTCAACATTTGCAATTCTACAATTCTATTTTGGGACGAGCTGTATTCTTAATTAGCTATAAAATTGCACTTTGGTGTAGGTTACGCGTTAAAAGCCCTCTAAAAGGTTGATTAGAAATTGAACTTTAACCCTTTCAAAAACGATTTTAGACTGGTCCAATTTGAGAGCTGTTGAGTACAACGAAATGATGTTTATTGAGAAAAGATTACAAGATTACAAGATACAAGATAACGTAAAATAAATCACTAAAATTTTGAGGCAGAAGTAGAAAATGCTGGTTGACAGCATTTTCTTATTCTGTCTCAATATTTTACCGAAGTCTTTTTTCTTTTAAATTGTCACAATCTAATCTTGTTTGGGAAATGGGTAAACCCGACCACCCGTGTGGCCGTAACTATAAAATGTCCAAATATGGCGAACTTGACCTTTGTGGTCACTCTACAAGGTGTAAAATGACCATTGGTCAAAGACTATTTAGCGCCTTGGACATAATGCAAAACTCATGAAACAAAACCAGAAATTAATGGCTACCATAAAGCTGACGAAAATGCATTAACTCTTTAACCATTCCCTCCTGCCAGAGATTACTGTATATCGTTGCTTTTTAGCGAAAACCTCGTAACTGCAGCTTGTTGTAAGCTGCAGTTACGAGATTTTCGTTGAAAAGCGACGATATGATATTCATTCATCATTGTAGCAGAGGTGTTGGGGAAATATTGAGAGAAAATCGAAAATACTGATAACTAGCATTTTCTTCATTTTCGTTGATATTTTTTATGGAGTACTAACATTTATGTTTGTACTTTGCGTCCTTTATCAATTGGGACCAACACTTTCACAACAAGGCCGGGGTTTGACGTCTATCTTTAAAACATTTAAAGACAAAAACATCGTCGGTGTAAGTGCAAAACCTCGTATCTCGATTCTTGCGATTTTCAAAGTACAAACTTGTGTGCCCAGTTACAGACAATTCTTGCAGGTTTTGAGATATTTTTACTGATCAGTATTAATGACAAATCATTTGTGAACAATATGTCCAAATTTCAAGTAAAACTTTTCAGTTTGGAAAAAGTTATTACACTTTTTCCCTCCCCTTTGAAATTTTCCAAAAACGAGATACGAGGTTTTGCATTTATAACGACGACATGCTGATGATATGCAATTCCTCCTTTTGTCTTAATATTTTCCGTGATACTAATAGCTAATCAAACAAAATGACATACATGTAGTATATCGTCGGTGTAAATGCAAAACCTCGTATGTCGATTTTTGCGATACTCTAAGTAAAATCTTGCGTGTCCAGCTAAGACAATAATTGCAGGTTTTGAGATACATTATATTTTCACTGATCAGTAGGCATATTAACCCATTACCAAACGACAAAAATTTAGGGTGGTCCAAATTCAAAAATGTTGCAGACGACAGTTTCGATTGAATGAAATTGTACATTTTTGGTCTTTTAGGGTAGAAAACATTGTGGAAAAAGAAGAAATTGCTTGTCACAAGCAATTTCTTCATTTTCCACAATGCTTTCCAAAGCCATTATCTTATGAGGAGTCAAAAGGAGTTACTGTGTGGTAATGGGTTAATGACACATTATTTGTGAAAAATATGTCTAAATTTCAAGTAAATACTTTCAGTGTGGGAAAAAGTGTTACACTTCTTTAATTCCCCAAAAACGAGATACGAGGTTTTGTATTTATAACGACGATGTGCCCTATCATCCTCCGAGACCTATGTGACTCCGACACTCCGTGTTCGTCTTTGTCAAAGTAATGACCTCGGTGTTTCCGAGGATGAGGTCCTATATTCAAGTCTTGATATGTCCTACTGCTATCAATTTATACTAATCTACAATTCAGATAGTTGGTAAGAAATCTAACTCAAGTGCGTAAATTCTAAAATGGGGTCGTCCATTGTGAACCACACTTGCAGAGAAAAAAATCTTAAAAAAACATCGACGCCTCTCATCTTTGTTGTTAATTCATTTTGAAATTGTAGATGATCAAAAAGCAATTCACTTCATTCTTTTTACGTTCCTAATTTCACGGTAATACATCTAACATCTTCTTAAAACACGTAATCTTAATTTACCAGAACATGGTAATACATTCTACGGTGACACATTAACATCCTTGTTTCCAGGCCAGTCTTTGCAATTTAAAGAACACCCAAATTTCTCTCAGTTACTACAGGTCATGAAGAAACTATCAAAGATCAGTATACAATTTGAATGTCAAATTTGCCCCTTTTTCATGTCCTGGCTCGTATGTATGTACACGTACCTTAAAATTTATAAAGAAGTTTTTAAAAAAATGCTGGAGTATCCATGTTCCGCCAAACGGCTACGTACTAGGGGCTTCAGATTGGCGTATTATCCAAGAGACCATCTGGAGTGGCAAGGTATCCGGCCAGAGGCCCTCAGTAGTGCTCCAAATCCTCCAATTTGATTGACGCCGGTGATGTTATCGGCTTCAACATTTATTTATTCATTTTCTTTTTTTCAAAAAATACGCATCTGATGTACGACTCCATTAATGACGATGGAAATAAGTATATTCATTTCAAATATTTAAATACATGTTTCTTATTTTTCTCTACAAGTTTAACTGTGTTGTGCTTTCCTATTTTAAGAAACAAGTCTGTTTTTCTGTGATGTAATGTAAGTTCCAAGTTCAAGAGGAGTCTGCGTTTTACAGTTCGTTAGAATGTCTTTTCGACAGGCAAATACTATTGCTGTTTTCAAAACATCCAAAACAAAAGCATTTCAGATAGCTAAACGAAACTCAAATACATACACTATGATGGACACATAAAAATCATATAATCATGGGAAAACACTTGTTTATTTTACTACTCGAATTTTTCTGTCCAGTTCTAACATTCACGTAGCAAGATCATTTGGTAAGAACGATTAGCATTTTCGGGCTCCCATAGTTTCAGAGTAATAAAAGAGAACAAGGAATTTCTGAACTTGTTTCCATTATTTTCTAACATCTCCTCGAGTTGTTGGCTGTTTCTAAAATTCTAAATTTTGAAAAAGAGGTGTCTCACCTACTTCTTTACAGTAAGAATACATTTCATAAAAATGTTAAAATACTGTGCTACATTTCTTTCCTTACTTTGTGTACTGGATTCACAAGTGATAAACGTTGCTGGTGCAAACCTAGAGCCAGTGTGTTCTAGATTTCATTACGAAGAACAGCTCCTGGAAAAAATGATCAGACTTGAAACGAAATTCGAGAGATTATTGGAGGGGGTGAAGGAATTAGAAACCGACGTCAAAAGTGATTTGGATGCTATAAAACAGGAAAGATCAGAAGAAAAGGCTGTGTTTGACAAGTTGATAGCGGACAGTGAGGGTATTGTGAAGACTGTTGATACAAAACTGACAGAGATTAGTGAAGATCTGGAGAGAAAACTGGGTCGTCTGTCTGCTGATCTTACCGAGATACGGAACCAGACTGGCCGAAATGAAGGTGAGGTTCTTAAATAAATTAAATAAAGAAGGTATTGGACAGTGAGGGTATTATGAAGAATGTTGATACAAAACTGACAGATATTAGTGAAGATCTGGAGAGAAAACTGTCTGCTGATCTTACCGAGATACGGAAGCAGACTGACCATAATGAAGGCGAGGTTCTTAAAGAAATCACCCCCCCCCCCCCCCCAAAAAAAAGACAACAATTGTCGAATTTTGGTGAATAAATGATAGATACTTTAGTTCACAGTTTTCGGATGGACCGAATTACAAAGTACGGAATATCATATTTTTACTGAGTTCCAGTTCTTACATCTACTTAATGCAATGGTACTTCTAACATTGTTGACGTTCAGATTTGCTAGACATTCCCAAGTAAATAATTTTCAACGAAGTAGACATTCTGACTTCTATCATTCTATGTAGAATCTTGAATCAATCGTTCTTTTTGGACATGGAAGGGATAGTTTACCCTTATATCTAACAAATATAAACATTATCTATTTAACAAGCAAATTGAGAAAGATTAAGTGTGTATCTGTCCGTAGATTTCAACGTCAACCTTTCCCGGACAATTGAATTTTAACACTGGTCCACATTGAAAATAAATTAACAAATCTGTAAACCAAAACAAGAAATAATAACATGCTATACCTCACGATAAATGACCTGACAGAGCGGTCCATGCTAATCGAATGGAATGCTCTGACAGGTCAATTCTCGTCCGCTATAGCGTTATTGTGGGTTCAAAATTAAACGAGAGTCGCTATAGTTGTGTTGGATTAAGAGCCGCGTGCGATTTAGGCCAGAAGTTGTCTTCTGGAAGAAGAAGACGGAGTCTGGTTCCCGCCTCTGATACACTGCGTAGTATTTTTTCTACTACGTAGTGTATCAGAGGCGGGAACCAGTCTCTTCTGGAAGAGCTCTTCTGACCTAAATCGCACGCGGCTATCGAAACAACTAGAGCTGTTCTCGTTTGATTTTAAACGTAGAATATTAGTAATTAAGTCATGACAATTATCGCTTTCAAAAGTTTTCACCGTAGTGTACATCATGTAACCAGCTATTATCTGGGACTAGGACAAATATTTTGTTATTATCATCATATTGTTGTTTTGTTTTTGTACAATCATTCATGATTTTCATATTCACCACATTCTTAATCCTTTCCCAAACAGCAACATTTTAGTTTTTATTCTTCGCCGTAATATAAAAAAAATGTACTGTTCCTTTGGGAACTTATCAACTAGGTCTGCTTTGGGAGAGGGTTAGGCTACATACCATTTCATTTTAACAAATAGATTTTGTTTGAAGGCAACATTGGAAAAAAGATTTTGCATTGTAATGTTAATTATTATGTAATTTTCTTAATGTTTTACCTTCATAAAATAAAGTAATTATTATTATTATTATTATTATTATTATTATTATTATTATTATTATTATTATTATTATTATTATTATTATTATTATTATTATTATTATTATTATTATTATTATTATTATTATTATCTAACTGAGCACACAAAGCATTGTCTTTAACTCAAATGATTTTATTATTAAGTGTTTCATAAAAACGACGAAAAACAAGCTTAATACATATTGAGCCTAGATCTCTTTGGCCGTCGGAGAAAGGGTTTGACCACAATGAAAAAAATAACATCTAGACATTATTAATTTCAGTTGCAGATGAAGAGAGCGTAAAGACAATCGCATTTGAGGCCCAAAAGGTCAAGAACATTAGTCCAAAGTCCGGAGACAAATTCGTATTTACCGACACGAAACTCAACCAAGGTGGCGGTTACGACAACGCTACCGGGATATTTGCAGCTCCAGTCGACGGTGTTTACTTGATTATGGTGCAGTTCTGTCTACAGAATCCAAGATACATGCAATTTGATATCGTGGTGAACGAAGTGGTCCATAAAGCCGCTCAATTTAGTTCCGGGCCGAGTTATTACCATTGTCCCTCTACCCAAGTTGTTCTTGACCTGAAATCCGGGGATAATGTGTGGATTAAGTGTATAGGCAGCAGTGGGTCGAGTGTATTAATTGATGGTAGAAAGTATGTAAACACTTTCTCTGGTGTTTTGATTGGTTAGAAAGTCTCTGTCCTGAACGAATTTTGTGCAATGATAACGGACTGTGTTTTTAACTCATCGGATTGAATCGGATGGATCTTATGTCTGTCGGGTGAGAATTAAAACCTGTGCCCTATGACTGAACTGTTGAAAGGGTGTTAGTGTAATTCATGCAATTAATCAATCAACTAGAAAGACTTTATAATGTAATATTTGGCTGATTCGTTAGTTATAAGGTCACATTTAACAAATGGCAAACTTCTGTTACATTAAACATTAACTTTATCAGGTGTTTCGGTTTAAAACGAATCCATCAAAACGAGTAGTCTACACATGTGTGTTACTTATGTTCCCTCTGTAAAAAATGAAAATGAAAAGTGTGCTTGTAGCAAAATTGTGTCACTAAAAGACAGATTTTTTAAAGTTCTGTAGTAAAACAATGATGGAAAAAGACACTGGCTATCCCTGTGGTGGTGGTGGTGTTCCTTGAACATTACCTATTAGGGAAGATAAAAACAGGGCTTGAAAGTATTTACTTTTAAATGAAAAAAAAAATCATTGTTTTCTTTTCACCCACTCTTCAAAACCCATCTTAAACTCAAACAGCTTTATAATAAGTAAACTAATAACCAAGTGCGTAAATTCTAGAAAGAGTGCATTCGTCGTTACCAGGAAACAGGGAAAAATAACAATAAATTACAAAACAAAACTCTCAACAACCATTAACCCTCTACCAAGAGGTTTTAATATTCCTAATTTAAACGAAAATGCTCGGGAAAATATTGAGACAAAAGAAGAAAATGCTGATCATCAGCATTTTCTCCTATTGCCTCGATATTTTCCGTCTTGTTTTACACACAAATTATTTCTTAATTAACATGCATTTCGTCGTCTGCAGCAACTTACAAATGGGTTCACCCTTAAATGTTTCTGTTTTGGAAAAGGTTTGATTTTGCGCCTTTCACCTCTTTATTATGATATACTCATAAGAGGGTTGATTGGTAAGTAGAGAGCCTCTCATAGAAGGGTCAAGCAAGGATGTCTTTTTTCAGCCCCTGTATTCTCTGGCTATATAAAGGTGTGCAGCTGAAAACTGGCGTCATTTAGTCAGTTTATGTTGAAGAGGTAGCACTCTAAAGTAAACCTGGCAAGTGACTTTTGCAAAATGGACAAGGTTGCTGAAAGAGCAGCGAATCATTATCTGTATAAAAGGGTCTAACTTCGAAGGCCATTCATGCAGATATGGTTTCAACACTAGGTGACGATGCCCCTTCGTATGCTACAGTAAAGAGATGGGTAGGGGATTTCAAGAGTGGTAGGCAGAGTCTTGAGGACGACGTCCGCCCTGGAAGGCCTGTCACCGTTGCAACACCAGGCCCCGGTTTCTCGAAAAAACTTAAGTATGTTCTCAAGCTCAAATCTGAGCATCGTGCTCAAATCGCACGAAATCCACGTGAACTTCAATTGAATACCAATTAACGTTGATTGGTATTGAATAGAAGTTGAGCATGAACTCATGAGAATATACTTAAGTTTTTTCGAGAAACCGGGGCCAGAAATGGTCAATTAAGTCCATGATATTGTTATGACTGATAGGCGGGTTACATAGAGATATATAGCCAGTAAAACTGGTATTTCACTGGAAATAGTTCATTCCATTCTCATGGAAATTCTTGAAATTCAAAAGCTCTCTGCCCACTGTGTACCAAAGCTTCTGACAGTTGAACAAAAGCACGCTAGGCGCACTTTGTCACGTGCTAATCTGAGTCTGGACCATCAAGCTCAAACGCCGTGGAAAACTCAGCAAAGGTGTACTGTTCCACCAGGACAAAGCCCCTGTTCACAAATCTGCCATTGCCATGACTGCCATTAATGACTGTTGATTTGAACTAGTAGAACACCCGCCCTATTCACCTGATCTTGCTCCATCAGACTTTCGCCTGTTTCCACAGTTGAAAAGAGTTATTGCTGGTACCCACTTTCAGTCAAATGATGACGTCATACATGCAGTGGAGGCCTTTCAGAACAATCAGGAGAAGGAGTTCTACAAAAGTGACATTGATACCTTAAAACATCGCTGGCAAAAGTGTATTGACAAAGAAGGGAAGTATGTTGGGAAAAAATCGTTTGACAGTTACAATTCACAAATTTCTGTGTGAGGCTCACGACTTATCAATCAACCCTCGTATCTATTTTAAGTTCATGATAATTTAACCCTTTTCCAAACAAGACCTGGTTTTGACGTCCCTAATTGAAAAGACTTGGGAAAACATTGAAACAAAAGAAGAAACTGCTGATAACCAGCAGTTTCTCCTTTTGCCTCAATATTTTTTATGTCATATTTTACACAAATACTATCTTTAATAACAACCATTTTACCATTTGTGGCAGTTTTTGTTGTGGATCACCCTAAAATTTTGTCGTTTGGGAACGGGCTAAAAGCATTTTGCTTCATTATTTTACAACTTTCCTAATTACTCGGTAATAAGCTCATCGTCTTCTTTTAATTATTTTACTTAGTTTTGTCTGTTATGGTCTATTAATTTACCATAAAACGATAATTGGCAAATAGTGTGCATGCCCACTATGGTGACCCATAAGCGACTTCTTTAAAGAATAAATTGTTCACAAACGTCGTAACGACAGCTTTTTCATGCTGCAATTTTGTCATTTGTAACATAGAGTTACTATCGATGCTTTGTATTATTTCAATGATTCACGAGATAATGTATTATAGAGTATTCATGTTTCTTTTGACAATCTTTGGCATCAAACGATTTTTTTCATTTTAAAGCTATTGTGGTTGCTTTTGGTCCGTCGGCGTCCGTCTGTCCGTCCGTCCGTCTGTTCACATTTTGGTGTTCCACTCTAGCACCAAGAAATATTGACCAATCTTAATTAATTTGATTGGTCAAAACATATATAACCATAATTTCTCGGATAAGTTTGATTTTGGGTCAGATCGAATTAGGAAGTCCGGAGTTATGTGTCCTTGAACGTCAAAAATGGCTAGTTTTGACTTTGTTACCACTCTAGCATCTGCAAATATTGACCAATCAAAACAAAACTTGGCCACAATGTTGATAACTATAAGATCTTGGATGAGTATGATTTTCAGTTTGAATGAACCCGAACACCAGAGTTATTTGTCCTTAAATTTCACAAAATTACCGTTTTCTGCTTTATTTTCACCCTAACAAACACGAATATTGACCAATCAAGACACAACTTGGTCACAATGTTGGTGACCATAAGATCTTTTCAGATTGATCAGACTAGAAAAAACAGAGTTGTGTGCCCCTGACTTTTGCCGTTTCCGACTTTGTTTTCACTCAAACAGGAATAAATATTGACCAATAGAAAAAATACTTGTACATAATGTTGATGAGAATATCTTTATAAGAACAAAGTTATGTGCCCTTTATTGTGATAAAATTGTTGTTTTCTTCCACTTTTGTTTTTATTGTAACAGCCACAAATAATAATATTATTCACCATTCAAGATTATGTAAGCAGTTTTCAGCTGGATCATATTTCTTTCATTCTATCTAGGTTAAGGTGAGCGATTAAGGACCATCATGGTCCTCTTGTTATTTTTTTTTTCTTTTTTTTTTTTTTTTTTTTTTTTTTGTAATTTCGTCAGTTGCAAGAAGCGATAGCCTAATGTTTTCCGTTGCAAAGAACCACCGCGGAACACCATTGATTTGTGCATAACTATGTATGTCTATAATATCTTAAAAATGACGTCATTATGCGTACAACCTCCCTTGGAACGATCTTCCCTGAATCAAATATTACCTGTCTCTTTCGTCATCGCTGTTTTGGAGTTTAACCCTTTCCCGAACGACAAAACTTTAGGGTTGTCCTTTTTAAAAGCTGATCTAGACAACAAGATTAGTGTTAAAAAGGAAGGGATTTGTGTACAATATGGCACAGAAAATATTGAGACAAAAGGAGAAACTGCTGATTATCAGCAGTTTCTTCTTTTGTTTCAATGTTTTCCCAAGCCTTTTCTATTAGAGACGTCAAAACCATGTCTTGTTTGGGAAAGGGTTAATGCATTTGTAAAGGAATTATATCGCAGAGTTCTCCGCAGAATACATGTAATATGAGATGTGGTGATTCATTGTTTCAAATGCAAATATTATGTTTGGTCATATTTCTAGTTATTATGATTAAGTCACAGTATATTGTAACTCAGCAACCTTTTGACTTCCATATAAGAAAATGCGAAAACAATAAGGATAGAATGATAAGAACTAAATGCTACTAATATCCAGCCTATTTCTATCTAAATCAAACATTCACGTGGTAAGATATTTTGAGAAGAACGACTGGCCTTTTTGGGATTCCATAGTCTCAAACTAATCAAAGAAAACTGTTCCATAGATTTCTGGGATCCGTGATTTTGTTTATACCATTGTCTTACATCTCCACGAGTTGTCGACTGTTTCGTAAATTCTACACTTTAATCAAAAGGTTTTTCTTCCGCTCGTATAATAAGAATACAGATCATAAAAATGTTAAAATACTGTGCTACGTTTCTTACCATACTTTGTGTACTGGATTCACAAGTTATAAACATCGTCGGTGCAAATCTAGAACCCGTGTGCTCTAGATTTCATTACGAAGAACAGCTCCTGGAGAAAATGATCAGACTTGAAACGAAATTCGAGAGATTATTGGAAGGGGTGAAGGAATTAGAAACCGATGTCAAAAGTGACCTAGGTGCTATAAAAGAGGAAAGATCAGAAGAAAAGGCTGCGTTTGAAAAAATGATATCGGACAGTGAGGGTTTTGTGAAGACTGTTGATACAAAACTTGCAGAGATCAGTGAAGATCTGGAGAGAAAACTGGGTCGTCTATCTGGTGATCTGACCGAGATTCGGAACCAAACTGACCGAAATGAAGGTGAGGTTCCTAAATAAATTAATTAAATTAAGAAGGTATTGGACAGAAATTATCGTTCCCAAAAAATAGACCCAAAAATTGTCGAATTTTGCTAAATAAATGATAAATATTTTAGATCACGGTATTCGGGTGGATCGAATTACTAAATACGAAAAATTTCAAAGTCTCAGTTCTTATATCTACTTATTGCAATGGTACTTTAAACATGTGTTTGCACTCAGAATTGCTGGACATTTCCCAATTCTATAATCTGCAACGTATGAGGAATTCTGACTTTTATCATTGACATGTAGACTCTTGAACTATTAGCTCTTTTTAGACAAATAGGTTGTTGAACACTCATGGAATACACAAACAAAGCATCTTCTTTCACCTGAATGTTTTTCTCTGATTTATTGATAACGATTAAATACAAGCTTAATACATTTAGAGCTTAGATCTGAATTTCGGCCATTTCGGACAGGGTTTGGCCACATATCAAACAAATAACATCTAGACATTATAATTTTCATTTGCAGATGAAGACAATGTGAAGACAATTGCATTTGAGGCCCAAAAGGTCAAGAACATTAGCCCAAATACCGGAGACAAATTCGTATTTACCGACACGAAACTCAACCAAGGTGACGGTTACGACAACGCTACCGGAATATTTGCAGCTCCAGTCGACGGTGTTTACTTGATTATGGTGCAGTTCTGTCTACAAAATTTAAAGTACCTATATTTTGATACCATGGTGAACAAAGAAATCCAAAAAGCAACTCAATTTAGCACCGATTCGAGTTATTTTCATTGTTACTCATCTCAAATTGTTCTGGAGCTGAAATCTGGGGATAATGTGTGGATTAAATGTGCAGGAAGTAGTGGGTCGAGCGTTTTGTATAATAGCAGACATCACGTAAACGCTTTCTCTGGTGTTATGATTAGTTAGAAAGACTCTGTCCAGAACCAATTTGGTTCAATGATAACAAGCTATGTTTTTAACTCATGGGCCGCCGGATCGATATCGGGTCCGTCGGGTGAGAATTAAAACATTCCCGTCTCAATATGACTGAACTAAACTGTTTAAAGAATGTAAGGGTTAATTCTATAAATTAATCACTCAACTAGAAAGACTTTATAGTGTAATATTTGACTGATTCGTTAGTTATAAGACCCATTTAACAAAGAAATTAAAAAAAAAAACTTCTTTTACATTGACTTTATCAACTGTTTCTGTTTAAAGGTCAAATGTAACGTCAAAATAATCTACACTTATTATTAAGACGAATGAAAAATATTAACAACGCAATATTTGAAAATTTGATATTCATTATAATAAGGGAGAAATTTACAATTTTCTAATCGCTTACCTGTACAGGCTTTGAGAAAGTCAAATAAGCGTGACGTCACCGTAGGCGGACGATAAATTGGCTGCCTATTTGCTAGGAAGGCTAACATTGCATATCGTCGCTTTTCAACGAAACCCTTGTAACTGCAGCTGGTTATAAGCTGCAGTTACGAGGTTTTGTTGAATAACAGCGATATTTATATTTTTCCATTGGTATAATATGAATCTGATATACAAAAGATCGGGATGTGTTGTATCGTCAAATATATTGTCACTGTAGAGATAATAAACATAATAGCATTCTGTTTATTGGCATTTGGTAATCGGGTTACAGGGAGTCATTTCTTATTGTTAGTAAGTCTGTGTTCAAAATCTCGCAACTACGATACATTTATAGTGCAGTTGGTTCATTTTAGATATGGAATCTGGTCTACATAATTATGCAATTATATGCGCATTTATTAGTTAAAATTCTATTTCAATCAATGCCATGGCATATGCAGAAAATAACGAGTGAAATGAAATCTGATTATAATTTGCTTGAGTCAGAAGAAATCAATGTATTCTAGTGTAGGGACCCTGTGATGAAAGTTCCCAAATTTCATTACATTTTATCAGTCACGCATCAGTCACGCTTTTCATCATCACCTGTATAAACGATCTTTCAAATTTCATGTCTTATCATTGTTTTACCAGAAAACTGTTGAAAACGATGTTAAACCTTGTTATCAACCCATTATTCAATTGTTAATCCAATATGTATCGTAGTCTGGCATTAGTTCGTGTTTGCATTGTAACACGATCGTATGACAGTTCTTTATCAACAAGGTCAAAATCAATAATGTGTATTGTTTATCATGTATGTAATGTGTAACTTACTTTGATCGGAACAATTTCATGTGTAGACGTAGATCATATATAACCTCTACGAAGGTTTGGCAGACTGTTTAGGGCGTAGATTTACTCTAGTCATCTGCATTTTGCGTATTTCAACTCGTGTCAAACTGTCAGATTTTGTAAATGGCCGCCATCAAAAGTCAATACGGGGCATGCGGAATGCCTCGGTATTGTCCGTTGATGGGGACATCTATTTTTATCCAATGAGGTCAATGCGTCACGGTCACGAATTGATTTCATTGGCGAATCACTCACGCATGAAAATGGACCAATCAAAGCTTTGATCTTGTGACGCATTGCGGTAATGCGTGACACCAAAGGTTATAAATAGAGGTCTGTTGCTACGGAATCTCTGGATTGATCTAGCGCTCAAACAGACCGTTACGTGTCAGAACTTTAGAAGATCTTCTTCAAATCTTCAACTTTCAACTTTAATAGAATTTTATATTCTAGATAGTCATAATCATGCAGTAAGTTATTGTATAATGTTAAATATAAAGATTTAAAGTAACTTACAGCAATTTAAGGTTAACCTTAGGTTTTTGTGTAGTTGGTCAGAGCTCTGAGTCACGCATCTGTGATCCGCCATTACGGATGAATTCAACTCTGTTGTTTTGGGTATTCCTCGCAATTTTAAAGTAATGAGTACTTTAAAATAGGTCTTTTTGCGTTGGAATTTATTATATAGAGTTGAAAGTTAGGAATTGTACTTTTCGTCTTTAGTTTGCGTTGGCTAGGTGTTGAGAATGTTGCTGTACCAGTAGTGCGAAATTGTTATTTAATTAAAGGGTAGCCTAGCCGGTATCAGTGCGCCGGGAGCGATACGGTAGGCTGGTTCCAAGGCGAGTGCACCGGTTGGAACGTGTGATTTATTGTTGATTCCATTGATTTATATATTCCGTCTAACTCAGTAATTGCTACTGAACTACATGCTAGTCTCTTTAAGTAGGGAAACAAACCAATCAGATCCTTGAGTGAGTACAACTGCCACAGCAAACGAACGCCGCAACGAGATGTTTTAGTTTATTTATATGTAGGGTTAAATGCAGTATAATTCAGCTCTTGTGTGGCACATTGGCTGACTTTGCATTAATATTTTAACTTCGACGGTTCCCTGTGCGTGATTGCGAAGCCTCTGATCAACACATTTAGCCTATACCTTGTATTGTAAACATTTCTATCTTACAATTGTAAATTGTACATTAATTAGTATGAGAGTGAGCGTGTGAGTTGTCTCGTCCGTCAATTAGATTGATTAAAAGTGTAAACTTAGATCAGACCTCTCTTGTCTTTTGCACATACCAGTACAGAAAACAATTCGCTGACCGCTCGGAATTGTGTTGTTGCCACAGCCCTACCACACGTATAAGTTTTCTCCTGTAGTCGGAGCCTGGTCGAGAGGTACAGGGTCGTTACACTAGCACAGAAAATATCGAGCGAAAAGAAGAAATTGCTGATTATCAGCATTTTCATTTACCCTTTAATATTTTCTAGAACAATTCCCACATGAGACTTTAGAAGCAAGTCTTTTCGGAATGAGTTAAGCAAATATATTATTTGGTGAGTGAAGACGTTTAGATAGAATGATAAATGTACAGAAAAGTCTGGAAATAATGCAACAACTTCGATAAATTACATGTTATAATCTAGAGACAGAGAAACTTGTGAAAGATCTATACAGTAACTTGTCCATTTATATATTCATATTTGTATATTTTAGGTACAAAATTACTAAAAAAGAATAATATTATTTTATTAAAGTTCATTTATTGGAATAAGGTGGATTTATTTGTCGTCGATGGTTATATTCATACGTGTAAATACAAAGGACCTAAGTCCTTTCAGACGTTTACTACTTGATATGATTTTATTGATGTCTATTTTATAATAAAAATCGATAACACGCCCACCATAATCTCTCAACCAATCAAACGTGATCTTAGAATAGTATCGGAATTTTACCAATATTATCGATATGTCAATTTATCGATAACACGCCCACGGTAATTTTTCAGCCAATGAAATGCCTCCTTTTTTAAGTGTCAATTAAACCAGGAATCCTGACGTGCGAACGTCAACGTAGGTCTCTTTGGCGCATGCGCGAAAAATCGATTTCGGCCAGGTAAAAATTTCCGATAAAACACGCTGTGTTATTTGTTAATATCGTCTGTTTGGAATCGAACTTTTGAACGCGGATTTTTCATACCGATTTCTGTTATCTTAAAGAAATGAAAATAATTTTAAATGGGTGGTCCAAATTTTTGATTTCCTTCCACCTTTAAGACGAATCCATCAAAACAAGTAGTCTATATTTCACTTCTGTTCCCTCTGCAAACAACAAAAATTAAAATGAAAAAATTAATGTGCTTGTGACAAAATTGTGTTACTAAAAGACAGATTTTTAGTTTAAAAAAACATCAGGGTAAAAAAGAAGACACTTGCCATCTGTATGCCTTTCTCCCCTTCGGTGCTTACTAGTACCTAAATTATTGCTATGATGGAGATTCAAACCAGGGAATGACTGTTCTGTGACAAGCATGTCAATCGGGTCAGACTTTACGGGATTTCAGTTGATAGTGTTAGTTCCAACCAGATAATGTTGATTTTAATTACATGTGTACTTTTCACGCAAATTTGAATTAATTTTGGATCTTATCCATACCCATGTAATCTTTGTTATAGGCACAAAAAACATTACGGAAAAGAATTAAAGGGTCAAAATTTTAGTTTATGGTTACGCAGTGTTTGTGTCTGAAATGTATTAATTTCTTCTCTGCGTATGAATTAACCACGGTCGAAAACAGAATTCGTTACAGAATTATTTGTATAGCTGAGCCGGGATCTGAGTTTTCAAAAAATCCCCAGCATTTGAGACCAACATAGATCCAGATCAGCCTTTGTGTACAAGATCCATGTTGTTTTCCAATAACTTATTTTTGACCAGTAGCAACTACAAGCGAACAGCATGAATTCCGATCATACTACACTCGGGCACATCCTGGTATGTTAATACTGTAATGGTCTTTTATTTGTACCAGAACCTTGTTATTGATATACATGATGCAAATGTAAGGAATCACGTGACGCAACAATAATTACAGAAAATCTTCAATTATTCCTTTAACCCATTACCACACAGCGACAGTTTTAGACTCTCCACATGATGATGACTTGGGAAAACATTGTGGGAAGTGAAGAGATTCCTTGTAACAACCAAAATTTCTTCATTTTCCACAACGTTTTCTACACAAAAATACTAATAAATGTAAAATTACATTCACTTTAAATTGCTGTCTGCAGATGAAATTGAAATGAAATAAGAAAATAATGATGACCAGCATTTTGGACTTTCTTCTTAATGATTTCTATCTGGTGACATAGACCTACAGATTTTTAAACTTGTGATCAATATTGCGTTGTCGGCTTCAGATTTGAATTTATGCCAGTTTAGAATTTCTTTTTTTTCTTTTTTTTTTTTTTTTTTTTTGTGTGTAAAAAAAAACTTAAAACAGAAACAATTTAGCGTAGATATTCCGAATGTCTATCACAGGCCCGTGGGAACAGGGGGCTAGGGAGGGAGCTAAGCCCCCCCCCCCCCCCAAGTTGGCCAAAAATGCCGAATTTTCCTTTTTTTCACACTGAAAATTTGGGAAATCCAAATTTGCCCCCCCCCCCATATTCAGACACTGAGGCTTTAGCCCCCTCCTCCTCCCCCCCCCCCCAATATAAAATTGCTTCCTACGGGCCTGTATCATGTTACTTATCGAAATATAGACAGATTAATTGTTCCAAAACAAGACCTGGATTATCTCCTATGTAAGGAAAGTTTCGCGAAACTTTGATAGAAAGGGCAGAATTTTTGTCTATATACCAGTGTTGTTTTTCTCCATTTTCATCAATGTTTTTAAAACATGCTAAAGTATACATTTTCCTGCTCCTAAGAAAATTTATTTTGACGTCTGCAATAGCTTAGAAATTGGACCTTTCTCAAAAAATCGTTTGGGAAAGGGTCAACTTTAATTTATCAACCCCTACCTAATTACAATTCGGTGGTCCACATTTTTCACACCTTTCGCACTATGATCGACATGCTATTGTGCACGTGATTATTTAAATTGCATTCAATAAAGACACACCCTATTACCGGCTATCACTACAGCAGTTGCTAACCTTGTGCAGTATCATCTATAAATAGCGGGTGAACTGGGTAGGTCATACTTTTTCCATATTTGTTTTGTGTAAAAGCGTTTCTCAGCTATAATTTGTAGTGCCCTTGGCTTGCCATACATTTGAGCACCTACATGTCAAATATTAGCACAGAGAGTCCTCAAACAAAAAAATAATTCACCAACAAAGTCGAAACTTCACATATTTGCATATAAAATTCATCTTTCCATGCAAATAGCAGAAAAGCACTCAAGCAAATGTTAGAAATTTTATTACAAAATGGATATCTAGTATATTATCTACCAACTAATTGCATGTGAAGACAATCAACTATTCTGTTATGTCGTTATAGTCAAACAAAGTTTGGTGAGCTACAAATTTATGCAATCACGAACAGCACATAGGGGGATCACCGACAGGAGATTCGTACTTGATATAGGCAATCACAGACAGCATAAATGATACTATTTTGCTTGTCTACGTACAATTCTTTTTCATTATCAAAGTGATCATGGTGTGAAATATTTAAATTTTGCTGATGATAATTACAACAATACATAAATGCTGGTACTTTTGTTTCAGAAAAAAAAAGCATCAGATGAGAATAAGTTATATATGAAGCAAGAACTTCCCAGGAATCCACGGTTAGGTGCTCCAGCCACTGCAATATGGCCATAGCGGTTTAAAACGGCGTTACATCTCATGAAATCAAATCATAGACCCGATTGTATCAACGCTGTTTAGCACAAACAAAATATTTCACTGATTTGTTCAAATTTTCCGATGTGAATAATCGAAAAATAACATAAACAGATACTTGGCCATTTGGTTAACTCTAGCCGGCGTTTATAAAATCGGGCACAGACTAACTTTAAAAAAAATACCTCCAATATTAGATCCTATGCTCAAAAATACCATTGCGTTATTCGTCTATTATAGCAATATAAATTTAAGTTTTAAAATTGTGAGTTTCCGCTTTATCTAATTATTGCTTATGAACTCGATTATTTGCAGGGGAATTTAATAAGAGTTTAATTATGAACACTATTTGGAGGATAATTACTGACCTTGACCGGGTAATTATACTAGCCAAATATCAGAATGGTCATTTATATTGTCCAGTAAGATTAACCCGAGACATCTGCATATGTAATGACCCCACTTGTTAAGGTTAAGGCACTCAACTAACGGACTTTGCACACGAAAATCAAGTTTTCCCGGGTTAATTTGGGTGGACAATACAACGATGTCGTTGTTATTTATTTGATATTAAAATCAGATAAATGGAGAATGTTTTTATCCAGTTAACCGTGGTGCAATTTTGGTGAAACAATAGTGCATCGTATGTATAAAATCTCGTATGTGGCCATGGTTGCGAGACTTTATAACTAGGCCTACACTGACGGTTTGTCAATACTTATAACGGTAAATCTAGCGTACTTTTAGCACAGAGTTCATTGCTATTGATAATATAGGAAATGGAATCTTATGGTTAATAGGGTTAAATCTTACGCTATCAATAGAATGGTCCAAGCGGTTTTAGCTGTTAACAATCTCGTAACCACGGCTTCGTTCAAGCTGCAGTTGTGTGGTTTTAGAATCATACGGACAAAGCACTTTTGTTTGTCCGAGATTCCGTGCGGTTTGCTTTATAAAGAGTATTTTGCTGCAACATGTATCTGTTTAAGCCGAGTCCAGTTAACGTCGGAGTCTGTCAATCCAGGGGTAGAGAGTTCGAACCCCAGGCCGACCAGTATCCATTCTTACATTTGACAAAAGTCATTTGTCTCTCACAAATGGGTGTGAATCATCTATGTGAGAGCGCAGCTGGAGGCTGAGTACTTTTATTGAGAGGTCTATTTGTCCAATGACCACTCGGCTTTACTTCACCATGCAAGGTGAAACATAACACAGAATAAAGTAATAAACATTTTAACCATTTAAAAAAATGCCTCTTTTTACGCTCCTTTTAGAAAAAGCTTGCTATCTTGTACAAAGTTATATTCTTGTCAGCATCCACTTTGTCTTCTGCAACAGCCTGTCAATTTGGGCATTCAAAATTTTGTCCGTATACATTTTTGTAGTTATGGTCCAATATAAAAATGATAATCTTACAACCCTAGGTGTAAAGAACCTCTATGGATAAGGCGAGAAATCTCCCTAAAAGGCTCAGCTCTATGGGTCAATTTTCAAAACTTACAAATTGAGAAACAAAATATAGCTTTACGGTTAGGTAGATAAATAAATGAAATGAATACCGATTTTATGCCATTTAAAAAGTTCTATAGGTGCAGATAACTCTTGATTATTTTATCCACCTAAATGGTTTTCATTTTCTTACACTACCTGTATTCATAGATGTAAAATGAAGTTTCTTTTTGTTTTATTCCCAATTTAATTTGTACGGATACAAGGATAAATGGTGTTGACTTTATATGGCAGCTTTGGTTTTGTCCGTATTGCGCATGCGCACCACTGAAACAACCTAAAAAACGCACTTTCCCGCCAAAAACCGATGAATACCTACCTTCCTTTGGCTGGTAAACATCGTTCCCCCCTTGACCCAGCTTCCCATTGACACATGTTTTGTCACTTGATCATAGACTTCTTTGGTAAAAAGGATTTCCTGTGTCACTGGGGGGAACATACTTTTATATCAAAAATAGTGCTCATATACCAATTGCCATATTTTTGGCGGGAAGATTTCGCCTTTAAACTCATTTCAATGGTGCGCATGCGCACTAAGGACAAAACGAAAACTGGTTTGTGATTTCAAAACCAATTTTCCTTACATTTACAAAAAAAACATTGCTGATAAAACAATAGAAAACTTAATTCTGGTTAAATGAATACCGGTGGGGTAAGAAAGTATAATTTAAGGGGTAGGTACAGAAACCAAGAGGTATCTGTACATGTCGGATCGTTTTGATTGTACAAAATCAATTTTCATATGATTTAGGTATAGATCTAACAATACAGCTCGAGATATTTATCAATTTGAATGTTTTGAAAATTGACTTTTCCATTTGAGACGTTTAGGGAGATTTCTCGCCTTATCCATACAGATCCTTACCTAGCTGACTGATCTTTGATCCTTCACTAGTTTCTGTATTCAATTACCTAGGCTAGTTGCAATCATGTGCTTTATGCAGACAACCATGATGTTTTATCGATATCAACAGATTCTTGCTTGATAATTCGTTATCACCGATATCTCTTCTTCGTTTCGCAATGAGGTCTAAACGCTGAACATTGATAGCGCATCTGTCTCTCATTCGAGAGAACCCGGGTTCGATCCCCGGCCGTGGCAAATATCTTTTCTAACTAATGTTACCCACCAATGGTTTGATATTGTTAACCTATGTGGGCGAGCAGCTGGAGGCTCGGTTAGTCTATTATGTTAGTACTTGTATGATAAACAACAGGAATCCATGGTTAGGCGCTCAAGGTGCCGCGATATAACCATGGCAGTTGAAAACGGCGTAAAACCCCAATAAACCAAATCGTTTCGCAATGAAAAATACAAATTTGCACCGCGCAAAACATTCGATCGAAATGTTTGAAGATTCATTGACCGAATTTGAAATAGCAGGATTAATATACACATATTTGCGTGGGTTCCATCTATTTAAGTTAAGTCTGACTAAATGAAATTTAACCCCATTAAAAATATTACAGTCATATTGTGTGCCTGAAACAGCGACGACATGATGTAAAATCCACAATTTTCACTGTAAAGTATGTGTAGTTTTTATATTGGGCATAGCCCAATATATCATAACCAGTTTTTCACTGCAGACATCACTCCAGACACTACATTCTAACTCTAACCCGCTGAGCTATGTGTTCAAGCCAAACTACGTTATTTCAAACACCACAGAAGCGTCCTTTATCATTCACTATCTTCAACGTTTTTCATCTTTTTCACTTCTGCGACAAATAAGGAGGGGGTTAATAATTACATTTGATGAAATTTTCGCTTAGATTGAATACCTGTTAGAATTTTCAGCGTTTTTACAATCTTTTCGGTTGAGTAAAGAGCTTGAAAGCAAAATAGTGTAACTCTAAGATAAATTCCATGTAGTTAAAATATTACTGCTCTGATTTTTCTATGGTCATTTAGCCTACCAGTGAAAGCACTGGTCAACAGGTGTTTAACTGGGTCACTGGTTGACCTACTACAACTGTGTACCCATAACCCATTCCCTAGATACAATGTGTGCGCTTTACCCATTCCCATATTCTGACCCCTTTAGGTTCCCATGAAATATATGTGTTTGGAAAACATGGTAGAAAATGAAGAAATGGTTGTGACAAGCAAGTTCTTCATTTCCCACAATATTTTCTTCCTAGAAAGACCAAACAATGTAACGATCTATTTGCTTGAAATCGGCGACTGATAATTGGTCAACCCATTACCAAACGGCAAAAATTTGGACTAGTCCAAATTCAAAGAAGATGCAGACGACAATTTTAAGTGCATGAAATTTAAAATGTTTTGGTCTTTTTGGGTAGAAAACATTGTGGGAAATGAAGAAATTGCTTGTCACAAGCAATTTCTTCATTTTCCACAATGTTTTCCCATGGCATTATCTTGTGAGGAGTCAAAAAGAGTCGTTGTGTGGTAATGGGTTAAGGAATCTGCATTCACTTTATCTTTATTGGGTTTTTTTCAACTCTTGTGTTGAAGGCTCTTCCAAACGACAATATCTTAGAGTTTTTCAAATTAGAAAGAGTTGCAGACGACGAAACGGGTGACGATAAAGATGAAATCATGTCATGTACAATAAAGCACAGAAAATATTGGGACAAAGGAGAAAATTCCGGTTATCTTTGTATGTTTCATATTATTTGCTTCATAACAATGTCTTGTTTGGAAAAGGACGAATGGTTAGAGGCTAGCCTATAGAGTTTAGACACTGTGATTTTGAAATATTTTGATCAAAGTAAGATCATCATCTTAAATTTGCCGTTTTCTAGAATTTTAACATTTTAACCTCATATACTGTTCTTAGACTGATAATTTGGACCAATGAACAAGTGCATTCTATTTAATCGAAATATGTTTGCAGATCAGAGATCAGTTAGGCTAAGCCTCTACAATGGGTCCGTACTTGGTATTATTCTGATTAGCTAAGAATAAGAAATAATCCAACATGTTGATTTAATGTAAAATCCGGTAAAGTGTAACATTTTCCTTTTTCCCAAACAGCCTCACATTTTGGATTCACATCGAGAGTGTACATTCAACTTTTTTATCACCTATGCACGTTTGCCTACACATTAATTAACCATTTTCCAAACGATGACGCCTTTTTACTCGCTTCATAGAAAATGCTTAAAAAACATCGAATAGAGAATGGGGCAATTTTGCAAATCAGCATATTGTCCTTTTGTCACAATATCAATTTCTCAGTGATGCCCAATATACAGTGCTGACAGCACTTTGATTTAAGATTTGAAACCCATCAATAGCACTAAAGAGCCAGAGGTGAATTTGATAAGTGCCAGTAATTCCTAAACTGTGTTACATTTCCATTCTAAACATAACCATTTTGAACGGTTTAGAATTTTGAATCAATGCATACTTACGGAAATATTTGACAGAAATGTTCAAAATTACCTCCGCTGCATATGAATATAGAGTAAAGTAATATTTGTAAATTATTTTCGTTTTGAAGCATAATCTTGAAATCCGGCACGTTGAATCAACTTATAAGAAGTGTATGTACAAATGTGTGTAAATTGATGCATTGTGTGCATTTCGTACGGCTAAAAAGTGGTGTTTTTAATGATGGGCTGTATACCTTAACCGAAAAACTATCATCTACAACTAATAGTTGCATACGTCCTTCAATTTTGTGTTACTCAGCTTCAACCATATCTAGATGAAAGGAACTTGCACGATTTCTATGTCTATAATTCAGAAATTGGCTAGTCTATCAAGAAATGGTGTTAATTCATTATTTATGTTCCTTTCCGGCAACTTCTTGTTGAAAGAGATGCTGCTTTTCCAACAAGACATATTGTTCTGTGTTGCCATCAACTTATGTCCGGGTTTGCCATTCAAATTTTCAATATGCTGTTCGTGATAGCCAAATCGGCATCAGTGTTTAGTTTTAATCGGTCATTCTGAAGTTAATTCACTTCAGACAGTTTTCTAAATTTACACAGTGTAAGAAAATTGATTGACTATTTTAATAGTTATATTAATTCTAATGATCGTCTTATCATTTTCTCATTATATGGACTGAAAGTTGGATTTTACGTAAAAAATTGTGAAGTTACGACTTTGTCGCTGAATAATTTTGTTATTTATGGATTCTTTGGGCTAATATTTATCATGTAGGTGCTCAAATGTATGGCCAGCCAAGTGCACTACAAATATAGATGAGAAAGGCTTTAACACAAAGACAAAGATGGAAAAAGTATGACCTACCCAGTACACCCGCTATTTATAGATTATACTGCCCAAGGTTAGCAACTGCTGTAGTGATAGCCGGTAATAGGGTGTGAAAGATAAGATCTGACTAATTCTTAAAGTGGTATTTAATGATTTTATTCGATAAAATTCGATTAAGACATTTTTAAAATTTAAAGACGTAAACATGGCAATCGACTTGTCGCCTATGTTCAACGTAGTGAAATTCGTTTCCTTTTCTGATTTCCTTTCCGATCGTTATTATTCAATTACCACACAATTTCTCTTTTTGACCCCCTACAACATACTCGCTTTAGGAAAACATCGTGGAAAATGAATGTTTTCTTGCTTAAAAGGCAAACTCGTGTACAATTTCATTCACTTTGACGTAACGTCAGATACTGCTTAACTTTTTGTAACATGGCGTCAACGTTAGTTTAACGACGCTACGTCATGCGTTGCTAAATTTTCAGTTCCATATTTTTGTGACGTTGTCGTCAGCAACATCTTTGAATTTGGACAATTCTAAATTTTGGCCTTTATACTATCATGGTAATGTCACGATTACAAGAATTAGACCTTATTCATACAGAAAAATGTGGACATGTTCAAATTCAAAGCTGTTTCAGACGATGAAAAAAATACCTATAACCCACCATCAGACGACAACATGCCAGATGTTGCAGACAACAATTTGAAGTGACTTTTACATTGTCGAAAACGAAGAAATTGCTTGTCACAAGCACATCCTTCATTCCCCACAATGTTTCCTAAAGTCTTTATCTCCCTCGATGTTTCCCTAAGTATTTTGCAATAAAGATACTAAAAAGGTATTGCTTTGGAAAGCGTTGAATACTTTCGTAAAATAAGGAACGATTTTATCAAGTTAAACGTGACGTAATTTCGGACAAACAAAAGTTTTTCGTGGGTGTTGTTATAAATTCTCGTAACTACGGCTTGATTCAAGCCGTAGTTACGAGATATTATACCAACACAGACGGTTTATCAAAACATAACAGTAAACCCGATCTATTTTTAGCACGAAATTCTTTGCTATTTTACAACACAAACGCGACAGAGAATCACGGGCTACAACATTTCCAGAAAATCTGCAATAATTCTGTTGATACGTGACCGAGACCGATTTGAATTTGTTTTGCAGCAGAGAAGACGGGAATGCCTCAAGGATTTACTGGATGCGTTAGATCTTTTATAAGTCAGCTGACAGAAAGTTATTGTTTATCAGCTTATTTTGTGAAACACCAATGCCACCGAAAATGCTAATGTTTAAATTTTCACGTTAAGTTTTCGGAATAACAGACAGACGAACAGACGTGAGTAAAACAGTATACCCACGATCTTTCAATAAGGAAGCATAAAATGTTAATGACGACCAAGTAAAATTTTACTAAGTCGTCAATAATTTTTATCAGCTGATTTTTAAAGACCTACCACGCCCAGTATATTCCTGTCATTTTTCACCTTTTCTGCTTCAACCCGAATTCAAAATAGACAGAAACTTCAAAGAGAAATGAGCCGTGGATTATGACAAGTCTATTTGTGTGATTGTTTTGATAAAACATTGTCGAAAAGGATTATCCTTATTATTCAGATTGTCTTTTTTTTAAATAATCCACAGGAAAAATAGCATTACAAGGAAAACTTTTCCATTATTACATTATCCAAAACATTGTATGATCCAACGTCCTTGATAAAAACAGAGGGATTGGAAAACTTGAGACAAAAGCGTCTTTTTCATCATCTTTTTCATCATAATTACAGATTCAAACAAACCATAGGGAGGAAAATACAAATATATTGATTCATTTGGTCTACCTGCATTTTCTTCTTTTCTCTCAATGCTTTCCATTTTTTTCTCTCATAGCTACTGTCGAAAGCGTATGACTTATTTATGAAAGGATTAATTTCTTCGAAACTATTTCTATGTTTACTTTACCAACATAGCGCGTGTCAGAATACGTTATATAGCCACTTTTCAACAAAAAAAAACTCGTAACTGCAGCTTAAAATAAGCTGCAGTTACGAGGTTTTCGTTGACAAGCAGCGATACGTTTTTGTCCCGAAATGAACACAAAACCTGGACTTGTCAAGTTAAACAGGGATTTGCGTTAACCCTTTCCCAAACAGCCAAATTTTAGGGTTGATAAATTCAAAAGCTGTAGACCACAAGATAAATGTTGAAAAAGATTGTTTTTGTGAAAAATATAGCCAAGAAAATATTGAGACAAAGGAGAAACTGCTGGTTATCAGCAGTCTCTTCTTTTGTCTCAATGTTTTCTCAAGCCAATTCTGTTAGGAACGTCAAAACCAGGTCTTGTTTGGTAAAGGGTTAATCCTATAAAACCCACTGATCCTTTTCTAACAACATATCATCAAAACTTGATTATTAATAAGTGTCATAATCCCTTATTCATTACTCTTTGAACTTTATGTTTATTTATCATTTATATTATATGGTAAATCTGTTTTGAAAATAAATTGGTGGGAAAATTAGAGTTTTAATTCTTTCTCAGTGTGGAATAAACGAATTGTCCTTCGCCGAAAAATAATCCTATCAAGTCTGTGCATAGTTTGCATTTTTGTGTCAAAATCCAAGATAACGTTAAAAAAAGATCTGTTTACTTAAATATTTTATATACAAGTATTTTAATTACAATGAGAAAAAATGTAATAAGCGAGCAAGTCATCGAATCTAAAACTGTCATTGATGTTTTTTTGTGTTTTTACATGTTGCTTTTTTACAGCAAGCATTAACGCATTCAAAAAACTCAATTCAAAAACACAAAAACATTCTTTCGATTTGGAAGCAGATCTGAAGACTACAAATTTTAAAAGAAAAATGTTGACAAAGATAGGATAAATGCACCTCATAGTAAGCTACAAAATACAAAAAAAAGAAGAAAAAAAATATGAGACAAAATGAGAAAATGCTTATTATAAGCACGTTTTCCTTTTGTCTAAATGCTTTCTCGCGCAATTGCTATAAGGGAAGTCAAAACTATGGCTTGTTTGTAAAGGGCTTATTTGTTGACCTTTAGTAATTCAAATTTTCTGTGCTATTGAATTATTTAGCAGTATACATAAATTTTGTGTTGTTTGGAAAGGGTTAACCCATTACCACACAATGACTCTTTTTGATTCCCTATAAGGCTTTTGAAAACATTGTGGAAAACGAAGAAATTGCTTGTGACAAGCAATTTCTTCATTTTCCACAATGTTTTCTATCCAAATAGACCAACAAATCTAAATTTCACACACTTGAAATTGTCGTCTGCAACATATTTGAATTTGGATCTACATAAAAAATGTCTTTTTGGAAAATGGATAAACAGCAATCTTACAGGAAATGCTGATATAAATTATATTTCGCTGTTTTTCAACGAAAACCTCGTAACTGCAGCTGAAATACGAAGTATTTTCTTATCTTTCCTTAGAACACCAAATAATTTCATCCGTTAGCAGAAAATGTCCATAAATGAAGCTGAGACCTACAAAGATCCATATCAGCCTGTCTATACACACAATCTGATCAAGATACACATTGTTCTATTATAAAATCATAGCTTCTCCATGATCAACTTTATGTTAGTAGGATATTTTCGCATTGGAATAGATTTCAGCGCATGCTGATGTAGACTGTAATACCGACTCTTCTTATTATTTTCTCGAACAATGAATGGTATTAACGTCCCTGGTGAAAAGGCATCGTAAAACATCGAAACAAAATGCTGATCACCAACTGAGTATATTCTCATTTTGCATCATTATTTTCTGTGCTTTATTGCAAACCAATGCCATCTTTTTCGACATAGTTTACGTTTTATTTTTTGGGCAAGATTTAGATTTAAAAGCGTCTTAATCTTTGCCGTGTTGAAATGGGTCAACACGTGCTTATTTCTCTCTTATTTTCGAAACATTTCCTCTAAAGATTTCCTCGTTCTTATCTCGACATTTTGCATAAATAGTCCAGATATTGCCAATTTTCGCCAAAGAAACAACTGACAGATTACTTATAGCCACTCGTCAAAAGACTCCACACAACATGTATGCAAGAATCGTCGTCGTTCTTTTTACATTCCTTCTATTCGGTAAGTACATCTTTTTGTATTTTGAGTGAAGATTTTCTCAAGAATGTTAAGGTTGACATCAATTCTTTCCCCAGACAAGACATGGTTTTAATGAGCCGGACGGAGTTAAACGCTGGCTGGTCAGAATGATAACAGCAATTTCTAACTGATATGTCGAATGTTCAGCGCGAAACGGTTGTAGCTGCCTATAAATTTATAGGCAGTTACAACCGTTTCGCGCTAAGCCATCAATGTGCTAAAATGGATAAGAATTCAATTTTAATCAATATCCTATCAAAATTTTGTGTTAACAATGCTATAATTTTCAAATTAAATCAGTCTAAAAATTAATCAGTAGTAAAGAGTTAAATACCTACTGTTCCCATCAGGCACGTAGGAAGCAATTTCATACTGGGGGCTAAAGCCCCTGTCCGGGCCAGTGTCTGAATATTGGAGAGGCTAAATTTGAGCTTACCTAAATATTCAGTGTAAAAAGGGAAATTCGACATTTTTGGCCAATTTTGGGGGAGGGGCCTTAGTCTGTTGCTGCGGGCCTGTCCATGAAATGTGAAAAAAAAAACAGTTTCGATTTCTTGTGGAAACGATTCTCGACGTTCAAATAAGAGCAAAGCTCTGTATAAAGAAGGGGATTCAACAAAGACGATTCATGTGATTTCTCTTCAACAAGCGTATCGAAGTAAATAATTAGACAAACAACCCATTATATGCATAATACGGTATATAATTTCAGCATCCGTGCGCTGTTTACCTGTAGAAGAGGCCCATGATGGTTTTAACGCTAGTCACGCCGTGGCTCGTGGTATAGTAGAGCGATCCTCGGACTACTACTGTCAGACCCACTGTGCCCAGCTGTGTAACTACCATTCTAGTGGCTGGTGTTGCGGGGTCGACGATTGTCATCATGGAAGTCATCATTGTAAATGTTATAACATATGTTATTGTGGATCCGTAAGTATAGTCCACCAATATTAACACAGGACTATAGCTCACGATGAATGACCTGGCAGAGCATCTCTAGCTATAAGCTAGAGATGCTCTGCCCGGTCAATTATCGTGCGCTATACTTAGTTTTAGTACGTAAGTTGAATTTGTGCTCATTACATATCGCTGGTGGGAGATCAAATCAACGTCTCGTAACTACATATTGTCCGCCCCCCCCCCCCCCCTCCCCGCCACTCTCATCCCACCAGCACCACCAGTGTTATGCTACCAAGATTTCATAACATACGATTCTATTTAGTGACTCCATCATGCAGGCCGATAGGTAGCATTTTCATATTGGCTGGGCTCAAGCCCCTGTGTATGAATATTGGGGTGGGGAGCTAAATTGGATTTTCCTTAAATTATCAGTGTGGAAAATTCAGCATTTTTGGCCAACATTGTGCTTAGCCCCCCACCCTCACCCCCACCCCACCCAACCCTGGTCTAACGGGCCTGCAATGTGCTAGAATTTTAGAAGGCGATAAAGAATTCCCAGCTTTACTACTGAGAAAACTCCATGTAAATGGATCACTTTCAGGGGTCATATACACCAACAGCTCTAAATTGATATTCTTATTCTAAGTTACATCACAAACCATCTGATTGGACGAGACGTATGTCTCGGCTAATCATATTGGTTGTTGTGTAATTTTTAGATTCATACAGGAAATAATAGGAATGTTTGACGAATACACCCCAGCTGCAGTTGTGTGCTATATGAGTCAGGGAATTTTTGTAATCACGTGGTACAAATGAGGTGATCCCATTGGCTTACTACTTTCAGGTGTGAAATAAATCTCGTTCTTGTACAATATTGTATAATAATAGGTTATTGACGTATTTTCCTTCACATGTCCGTATTCCAAAGCGTTCTCTTTTTCGTGCGAAGTTCGCATTAGTAGTAAAAGCTTCGTGTATCTAAAGTAACCATTTGCCAGATTGCAAAATTTCAGATTGGACCACGTTTAAAGTAGTCACAATCAAACAAATGACATAGCCTTCAACAAAAACACCGTAATCGCAGTTAAAAACAAGCTGCAGTTATGAGGTTTTTGTTGAAAAGCAGTGCTATACCAGTATGTCTTGAGTTGTTTGCTCCACATCTTGTTATTTGATAGAATGAAATATTAAAAGTTTATCATCATTTTTTTTTCTTTTTCCTAAATTCTTTAAAGCTTTTGTTATGAACGTCGACAAAATTAGTGCTTGTTTGGGAAAGGGTTCATTGTTCAACATCTCGAAACAAGACAGTTCAGAAATTCAAAGGAAATGAGTTATGTATGATATAATCGTTTGTCCTTTCCAAAAACAACATACATGTATTTCAGGCAGATCTGCATTAGTTGCAATTGTCTGCAGCAAAATTAACATTGCCTAAAAGAACTACTAATTTTAAGATATAAAACTTTAATGGGAATGGATCTTCGATAGCTTCTTTTTTTCCCAAAATGTTTGGTATACATTTCTTTGTTAGATTTCACGCAGCTAGGTTTTATCTGGCAAAGCATCAAACTAGAAATGGTCCATATATAATTATGCCTAATGTTTCAGTTTTAGGAAACGATACTATTTGCTCCTCAATTCGTCCCTATTCGTTTTCGGTGCAATTCGTTTCATTTATTACGTTTACCCATTTACAAGATGGCTATCCCATCTGGCCCACCTGGAAACGTACACACGAAAAAATGCTCACTCTTACTTATACATTTGATTCCTCCATTGAATGAAGATTTACAAATATACATTCATATAAATAGATTACATAATCATCAAGCAAGAAACAAACACGTACAGACAACCATTCAAACGCAAGAATTTTCATGATAGATGTGTGTACGTTTCCTACTTTTTTGGACACATATGCGAATGTTTGAAAACACACGAGGTTTGGTGAAGAGCGGGATTCATCTTATACATGTCCCCAAAAACGTCACATGTGATAGCCACTTTATTTATTCATTCATTTATCTATTGTTTTTGTTGTTTATCTATTTCAGTCTGGATATGCTTACCGATGCCACCATTGTGATGTTTTGTGATTCTAAATTACAACAACTATGTGTGTCTAATTCCATGTTAATCTCAAATGTCTGAGGCCCCATTTTCTTGATACTTCTTCATTAGTATGTACATTATACTTTCAATAATATGACGATTAAAATCTATTTTATCAAGATCCGATTTGATTCTGTCATTTTACTGAGTCGATTTGAGTTTTATTTGGCGTTCGGTCCTTTCCCGAAACAACGAAGCTTTTGACTGATTCAAATACAAATATGATACATACTTCAATTTTAGGTAAATGAAATTTTACATTTTGGTCTGTCTAGGATAACACCCATCGAAGGAGACAAAGACATTGCTTGTCGCAGAAAATGGTAGCAAATTAATGGCGTGTGTCAGTACAGGAAAATAAACAAATACATGTAAAAAAAAAGTATTAAAAGAAAGTAAAAAATGATGGTTATCCTTATCATAATTTACTTCTTTTTTCTCATTTTTCACTGGCTTTATGTGTTTTGGACGATAACAAATCATTGTTTCGGAAAAGGTAATAGCAGTTTTGCAAAGCATGCAGTGAATTATTTACAAAGAATGGATCAACCCATTCTAATTGACACAAACTATGCGTAGCCATCAGTCCAAGGAGCTTATAACGAAAAAACGAACCTAAAATTCCAAGGATTGTTTAGTATAGATGTTTGGCATTCTCTGGTTGTTAAAGCAATATTGTTCTCTGTAGATTTTTTAATGCACAAATTGACACAAGATAAGACTAGTCGCCAAGAAAAGTTCCGCTTTCAAAGTAAATCATGGAACCTCGAAAAAGTGCCCTGCCAGCATTTGAGACCAATATCTTTTTTGAAACACTTTGTGTATATACACGAAATTTGATCAAAATCTATAAACATGTTTTAAATGCACAGACTGACATTGAAGCATGGTCGTATCAAATGCTATAAGGTTACTTTTCCATATCCCGACTTATGTATAAGTTTTGTGGTCTTTCCGAAAGGTCCTTTTCCGTATGACCGGCTTCATATACCGGTTTTTCGTCACTTTTAAACAAAAACCTCTTAACTGCAGCTTAAACAAGCTGCAGTTACGAGGATTTTGATGAAAAGCAGCGATCTATCGGTATCTTCAGACAATCAGTCTAACTAGTAACGTGTGCAACAGCTGTATCCGTGCTAGTCCGAGTTAATGCCGGGTCCCATCAATCACGTGCTTGTTAAAAGATGGCGACTGACAGATCGCTACATGCTATAAGCGGTCAGCGTGACGAAAACGAGATTCAATTTGATGGAAACGAGGCTTCTGGCGTGTCCGTCACTTTTATCCTTTTTCCTTCTCTGAGATTTCGACTGGGTTTGACTTTCAAGGTAAATCCTGTTGTGGACGACAAGAATCAAATAGATGTATGTACAATGTTTTCACGATGGGGAAAGCTGTTTTAATATGATCCAGTGACATCCCAAGCTCGATTATGAATACCAAAGCCAGGAAAATGGCCTTAAATCGATCCATGAAATACTACTGATGTTCTTATGAACTTGCAATTCTCCAGGAAAATAATCGAGGTAACGTTCACGTTCCGTGTTCATACTCAGTACATTTGAAAATACTCAGCCTTTTGGGGTAGAATACCCGTAATGTGGCCATTTTGAGATTCATAAATCATCGGGGTTTTTTCGAGCGGCGTCGTTACATATCCGATCTTATTCGAGCGCTGTCGCAAACATTCGGCGGTGGAAAGTTCCACCGCCGAATGTTTTCGACTTCGCCCGAATAATTCCGACGTTGCGCGAATCTCATTAGGGATGGACTACCTTCAGATAAAGACACTGTTTGGTCAAATATGTATTGTGACCCTGATAATAAGTACTATTTCAACATTCCTTTGCAACGAAAAAAAAAAACTCTAGTCTTAGAACCGCACAAGATGGTCATCATGTGGTAAAGGGTTGTATCTAGCGAAGCTGATAAAGCGTCCAATTGACGTGGAGAGCCGATCAATCAGGTGTCAGAAAATGCATTTAGTTAACATGATTGAAGTAGCTGCGAATTATCGCACCCTCTTTACTTCGTACCGGAATGCAAATATATCAGTTCAGCTACTGGTCACTTATATGATCCTTACCCAAACAAGACCTGAATTAGAAAAGGCTTTGAAAATATTGAACCAAAAGATGAAAGTGCTTGTAATCAGGATTTTCTCCTTTTGTCTCAGTGTTTTATATGCTATAATGTACACAAATTCCATATTAATGTACACTTTACAGTGATTTTATCACCTGCCTCAGCTATCAATTTTGACTGGTCTTAAATCTTGTCGTCTGAGAAAGGGTTAAAAAGGGGAGCTCATCAGCATCTATTTATTTGCAATGCCCATTGACTTAGTTTTCTGAGAAATGAGCATGTAAACTTTTGGTTATGGGTTCGATGCTGTCTAAACTAACAAAGCATTTGAGCACAAATCTGGAAAAGGGATCCTTATAGCGTTTTGCACTACCGTGCTTCCAGATCAGCCTGTGCCTAATTGCAGTCTGACTGGGACCCATGATACTGTCTCATGGTTACTACAGGCCATAAAGAAGCTATCGGAGAACAGCATGGTTCAAGATCAGACTGCGTGCACACGCAGGCTGATCTTGAACCATGTAGTGCTCAAAAGCCTTCAGGGACCTCTTGCCATATCCTGACCCATTTACGTGAGACATCAGACCAAGATGGTGGTATACCATCTTAGTCGCAATCTGGAAAATTCGTTCTTATATACATGTATCTAATTTGAGACAACCGTGGTTCCAGATCTATACCTAGATGGGGCCTGATCCGGATCTATGTTGTTGTAGTTACTGCAGGTTACATCGAGGCTATTAGAGAGCAACGTGGATCCTGATCAGACCGCATGTTAACGCAGGCTGATATGATTCCACGTTGGTCTTATATACGTAGTTAAGGCTGTGAATAGACCAGTAGCATGTCATTGGTGGTAAAAAGTTCTTAAAGGTAGAATACCCTTAATGTGTCCATTTTGAAAATCGGATTCTTTCGAGCGGCGTCATTACGTGTCCGAACTTATTCGGACGCGGTCGTAAACATTCGGCGGTGGAACTTTCCACCGCCGAATGTTTTCGACATTCCCCGAATAATTCCGACGTCGCGCAAATCTCATAAGGGGTAGACTACATTAAAATAGATGCTGTTCGCTGCCCTTTTCCATTTGGAATTTGGCTCAGGAAATCTTTCTAAACACTTTCTTTGTTGGCAAGATGTCAGGCTACTTCTATTTGAAGAATGGTGCAGACGAGAAAACGGGCATTAATTCAGTGGAAAATAGTTTGTGTGTGTCATAGCACGTAACAGGTTCAGTGAAAAGCTATTATAGGTATTTCCTTCTTTTACATCATTGTTTTCTATATACATGTACGTTCTTCTATAGAGGATGTTAAAACCAGAGTTGGTTTGAAAAAATGTATAATCATAAGAAGCAATGAAACAAATGGCCAACATATTTAATATCAACACTAGAAATAACTATATGAAAGGCTACATCTATCAACAAGTTAATATCTAAATGTACATCTTGCTTGAAAGACTACGTGAGAACAAAGCAAGCTTGATGGGATTTTTTCTGATAAAAACTTTCCCTAAAGAGCAGCTGTTTAGATTATTTCCCTTTAAAAGCTTAGTTAGAATGTAAAGGTGTCTTTTTATAAAGAAAAAAGTATGTGTATTATACAGCATAGAAATATTGAGGCAAAAGGAGAAAATGCTGGTTATCAGCAATTTCTTCTTTTGTCTCAATATTTTCAAAAATGTTTTCTAATAGGGCGCCATAACTATGTGTTGTTTGGGAAAGGGAAAAAAAGATTTCTCATAACCTATTACCACGCAGTGACTCTTTTTGACTTCGGCTTTGGAAAACATCATGGAAAATGAAGAAAATGCTTGTGACAAGCAATGGGTTAAAGGAAGCAGTCTAGGTTCTGATCAGACTGCACTTGTCTATATGCTGATCAGTATCCATGATGGTATAAAATACGATCGAAGCCCTGCTTCAAGATTGTGACTCAGTTCTATTACACTGTAATGTATTCTTTTGGTTAAAGTTAAAAACATGCGGGAAGGAATAATGTTTCGTTCGCGAACCATGTCAATGGCAACGCTTTATCATCTCTAGCAATGCATCTGTGTTATTGCAAAACCTCGTATCTACAGCTTGATTAAAGCTGTAAATACGGGGTTTTGCAATAACACTGACTGCCTTATCCGATTGCACTTTTTTGAAGACATGAAAAGTACAAAAATGAACATGGAACATATCAGGGGGTGTTGTCCATTTTCTTCAATATTTTCGAAAATGGACTCGCGATAGAATGAGCCAAAATGTTAGATTGAACCTGGTAATGAATAAAACGAATAGCTCACAAATTCAGCTTCATATGCACCACAGGAAGCGGATTTATTAAATATCTAAGTCGGGCTCGGGCTCTGCAGAAGGTACTCTCTTAAAACAGAGTACACTACCTCTTCCTTTAAACTATGATGAAATGTGCGTACGCACAGTCTGATCAAGATCCAAGTTGTTCCCGAGCATCTTTTTTTTTTTTTTTTTTTTTTTTTTTCATTTCATCTTTATGTTAGAAATGAGAACTCTCGGTACGCCACATAGATCCTGATTAGACTTCACACATGTACAATCCGATCTGGATCCATGGTGGTCTTGACTGCCAGAAGGACCCTTTTTACAAATTCCCACACGTATATAATATCTTGCTTTATTCTCTATGATCTGACTCATTGCAAGTTTATTACATTTTATACCCAATTTTATTCGCATTACAATTTTCCGGGTGACAAAACGCGAAGATTTTATATTTCAGTAGCTCCACAGTAGGCCTATAACATCTGATTCTGGATTTGAGGCATTTCATGTTACCATAAATCAAGATAAAGCTTTGCCTTGGTGCAGCCTGATCTTAATCCATGTTTGTTCTGAACAAACTACGACGACGTGTATTAGAGAATATCGTCGATCTTGAACAAATTGTGCGTATGCACAAACTGGTCAAGATTAATGTTGTTTTAAAATGCCATAAAGACCATTTGTAAAGAATCCATCTCATATTTTTACTTGACAAATCCTTCAGCTAATCTCGTTTGAAAAACAAATTCCATAGAATATATAGGGAGCTATGTATTAGGAAATGATTGGGGAAAACGATATCCTAGAAAATTGATAAAAATCTGAAATTGTCGCTTATAGAAAAATAATATAATGTTGTATGTTGTTGTGATTGAGCGTGCTTTGTAAGAGATGATTGTTTTGTTGCTGTTGTTGTTGTTGTTTTGTTTTTGGTTTTGTGTGTGTGTGGGGGGGGGGGGTGTTGTTGTTTTGTTTTTGTTTCTTGAGAGGAAGGATAGTTGATTACTTTTTTCCATTCCTTTCAATGTTTTTTATGTTATAAATTCACATTTCGCAAATCAGTCCAAATTTAAATAAATCAAATGGTTTGTTCTTAGGTAAAAGATTAAAGCCCGGATCGGCTGGTGAAAGGTATAAGGACCATCAATTCCCATTTACAAGTTTTACAAACTTTTGACAAACAAGTGAGTTGAGATTCTCTTTTAACTGATTACCCTAATCTCCTTTAACTTTGGTGTTTGGTTATTAGTTTGTGCAGGTTAGCGTGAACCGCCAGGATTAGATACCAAACATCACCCTGTGAACCCTTTCCCAAAAATACCGTGGTTTCCACGTCCAATATTGAAAAGGTTTGTGAAAATATTGAGGCAAAAGAAGAAAATGCAGTTAATCAGCATTTACTACTCTTGGCTCAATATTTGCCTCGTACTAATGTAAAAAAAAGTGTTCATGTTATTAACATTTACTTTGTCGTCTGCAGTAGCTTTCGAATTGGAGGGCCCTAAAAAGGGGCAGTTTTGGAAAGGGTAAGACGCTGACAACATTTTATCGTCGTTAGATTAGTCCTTTTAAAATCTATTTTAACTCTTTCTATGGCGGTTTTTTTTTTTTTTTTTTTTTTTTTTTTTTTTTTTTTTTTTTTTTTTACACTACACAACATTGTAGGCCGCAATATTAGACAAAATAATTTTCTGCTTTTCTAAAATGGTTTCCCATTTATTTATTATTATTATTTTTCTAATAGATAGCCAGAACCAGTCGGCACGGCATAAATGTACAAAATAGGATGAACAGCTTCAATAAAATCTTATAGCGTACTTAAACTTCATCTTTCGATTTCAACTAATTGGCACATTTTCTGTTTAAATGTTAACATTTGATACAAAATTTCAAGCGTCATATTTGACCTGGTCAACACGTTAAATTGCAAAATAAATTGGATTTCCTCAAATATTCATAAAAGGACATAATTCCACATTCATAACTTTGGATATTTATCAAGATAGTGATATTCAACCGCTATTTGTCATTTTTATCGTTCTGTCAAGTTCTAACCTTTGTCTGAGATTTACCCAAAGATATCCAATGATAGTCAATGTAGACTGGCGGTTCGAAACTGTAAATTCTGACCACTTACAACAAAGAAATTTTTAAGAGAAATAAAGAAGAACAAATATTATAAATAATCTTGCTTCTACTTTATATAATGTCGCTTTTTATTGAAAAGCGACGATAATATTACACTCGTACATTAAAACCATACGTTGTTTCGGAAAAAGTTAGTTGACCATTTTACAATAGACTTTTCGAAGATATATCACAGTATAAAAGATACATTTCACCGACTGTTCCAATTTGAAAGCTGTTGTAGACGACAAAATAGATGTTGAAAATGATTGAATTTGTGCAAATTGTAGCACAGAAAACATTGAGGCAAAAGGAGAAACTGCTGGTTATCAGCAGTTTCTTCTTTTGTCTCAATGTTTTCCCAAGCCTTTTCTATTAGGTACGTCAAAACAAGGTCTTGTTTGGGAAAGGGTTAAAATAGCGTCGCTTTTCATTAAAAAAACCCTCGTAACTGCAGCTTGTTTTAAGCTGCAGTTACGAGATATTTTTATTGAAAAGCGACGATAATATTATACTCGTATACCAAAACCATGTTGTTGTTTTTTCGGAAAAAAATAATGGTTGACCATTTTACAATGAACTTTTCGAAGATATATCACAGTATAAAAGATACATTTCACCAATACAGGCTTATCAACATAATTTGTTTCCGATCGATTATCGATTTTACTGATCTAATCAAATGATATCGTATAATTGTCGATGCATTAGGAGGTCCCACCCAAAATGTTGGTAGAAAGGGGTATTTTTTCAACCTGATCGAATGATATCATCGTAAAATTGTCAATGCATCAGTAGATCCCCACCCATAACATTGGTAAAAGGATACTTTTGTCTAAACGCAAAAAAAATATTAGGAAGCCTAAAAGGCAATGATAGGACTATTTTCAAAAGCGATAAACTCTTAGACCTGTCCATAACCAAGGACAGTGTAGCAGATAAAATGCTTTTAAAATCAATGTTCGGTATGAAAGAAATGGCGAAAAAAAGAAGAAAATATTTATTAACAGATTTTTTTTTTATTTTTTCTCTCGATACTTTGCATGCCAAATTATACAGTTGAGCCATAATCTGGAAATTAAGGCTTTTGAGCCCAACCTTGTTCTAGATCAGCCTGCGTATACACGCAGTTTGATCAGGAACCACGTTGTTCTCCAATAGCTTCTTCATGGTATGTAGCAACCATATGAGAGTAACATGGATCCAGGTCAGACACAGCCTCATCTTGAAACATGGCTGTCTCAAAAGCTTTAACCCATTACCAGACGTCAAAATTTTTGACTGTTCCAATTTGAAAGCTGTTGCAGACGACACCTTCAAGTTGATGAAATTTTTAAAAATCTTCGCATTTTAGGTTAGAAAACATTGTGGAAAATGTAGAAATTGCTTGTCACAAGCAATTTCTTCATTTTTCACAATGTTTTCCAAGTTTTTTTTCTTACGAAGGAGTCAAAAGGCGTCACTGTGCAGTAATGGGTTAAAGCACGTTTTCCAGATCCCGGTCCATTTTTGCTTCTAGTAACATTTTAACTTCTTGGCTTGTAAAAGTGTTGGTGGTTGGCGACTTTACAGTCCATAATTGAAACAGAAAAACAACTTATTCATGCTTATCTGCATAATTTGCTTCCGATCGATTATCGATTTTTTGGTCTGATTTGATGATATCGTAAAATTGTCGCTGCATAAGTAGGTCCCACCCAAAAATATTGGTAGGAAAGGATAATTTTTGTTCCTATCGATTATTGATTTGATGATATCGTAAAATTGTCGCTGCATAAGTAGGTACCACCCATAACATTGGTAGGAAAGGATGATTTTTTGTTTCCTATCGATTTTTTTCGTTTTATGATCTGATCTGATCAGATCATATAATCGTAAAAATGTCGCTGCATTAGTAGTTCCCCACCCAAAACATTGCCAGAAAAGGATTTTTTGTTCGATATTGATTTGTGATTTGATCAGATGATATCGCAGTAAAATTGTCGCTGCATTATAAGGTACCCACCTTTAACATTGATAGAAAATGATATTTTTTGTTTCCTATCGATTATCGATTTGTGATTTGATCAGATGATATCGAAGTAAAATTGTCGCTGCATTATAAGATACCCACCTTAAACATTGATAGAAAATGATATTGTTTGTTTCCTATCGATTATCGATTTGTGATTTGATCAGATGATATCGTCGTAAAATTGTCAATGCATTAGTACTTCCCCACCCAAAACATTGGTAAAAAAAATGAAATATCTAATATCGAGTTCTATTCAGAAGAAAGATGTAAAGTCGTGAAAGTAAATAAAATAAATAAAACAGACAGGTTCTTTTCTTTGCAAAAAAGTATCTGGCATTTTCTTACCGCTCGTACCAAGTACATATCCCATACGAGCGACTTTAATAATTAACCCATTACCAAACGGCAAATTTTTTTGACCAATCCAAACTCAAAGATGGTGCAGACGACAATTTAAAGTGAATGAAATTTTACATGTTTTGCTCTTTTGATATGAAAAACATTGTGGGAAATTAAGAAATTCCTTGTCACAAGCAATTTCTTCATTTTCCACAATGTTTTCCAAAGCCATTATCTTGTTGGGAGTCAAAAGGAGTTAATGAGTGGTAATGGATTAATAAAAGATTATCTTAACTTCCATATTTTTCAACTGCTCTTTGGGTATCGCACGTCATCTTGTTTTCTGAATGAAATGTAAAAAAGATGTCCTAAGATTCGATAATAACACACTCGTACCAATCTCGTGTCCATCAGGCAAGTTATGACAAGTGCCTTTAATCTGTTACTTCTAGAATTAAGAAACACAAAAGAAAAACTTTAATCTTCCGCAAATAAACAAAATTTAGCCAGGTAAAAATTGCTAGCTATTACTGAGGATTAATATTACAAAAAATTATTTCCCTATCAATCTAAATGTAAAATATAAAATGTATGAAAAGATTACTAAAATCCGCATCTTTTGGCAACAACATTTTCTCCTTTCCTGTCGATGCCTTTCGTAACGTTTTAACAGTGAATCAAAAAGAGTTTTTTTTTTTTTCTCTTTTTTTTTTTTTTTTTTTTTTTTTTTTTTTTTTACAATTTATAACAAACGTATTCATTTTAAGGTAGTTTTGATAAATGTTCGTCTCCGTTTTAAGATGTATCTAACACGCTAAGTGATTTTATTGTTTGATTTGTTTGATCGTTATGGGTCACAATGACCAGATAATCCCGCCTTATCGCAGACTTTCTCTTGGCCCTTTTCCAAACAAGACCTGGTTTTGACGTCCCTGATTGAATAAGCTTGGGAAAACATTGAGACAAAAGAAGAAACTGCTGAAAACCAGCAGTTTCTTCTTTTGTCTCAATGTTTTTTATGCTATATCATACATGAATTTAATCATAATCAACAACTACTTTGCTGTCTTCAGCAGCTTTTGAATTGGAACACCCTGAAACTTTGCTGTTTGGTAAAGGGTTTAAACCTTTCCCAAACGACGACATTTTAGGGTTGTCCAATTTGAAAAGTGCCACAGACGACAAAATGGATGGTATTAAGAGTACGATTTGTGTAAAATATGGCATAGAAAATATTGAGACAAAAGGAGAAACTGCTGGTTATCAGCAGTTTCTTCTTTTGTTTCAATGTTTTCCCAAGTCGTTTCTATTAGGGACGTCAAAACCAGGTCTTGTTTGGGAAATTGGGTTCAACCTTTCTCAAACCAGGCCTGGTTTTGAAGTCCATGATAGAAATGTTTTTTTTTTTTTTTTTTTTTTTTTTTAAATATTGTAGCAAAAGAAAAAAATGCTTATAACCAGCAGTTTCTCCTTTTATCTCAATACATTTATGAATATCTATTTGGTCTTCTACAACAGCTATAAAATGGCACGATCCAAACTTATGCCGTATGGGAAAGATATGCTTTTGACGCCTCAAACATAAAAAAGCTTGTAAAAACATTCAAGGGAAGGAAAATATTGATAGCCTTTTCACTGAATTAGCCTATTCACTCAATTTTTTCTACCATATTGTTTCACAAATGCATTCCGGTTTGGCATTAATTTTGACTTCTCAATCTGAATCATCTTTGAATTCTGGCTACCCTAAAAATTCATTATTTTGGAAAGGGTTATTGGATCAATGCGGTCTTATCATAGACATTCTGTTCCCTGAATACATCGGGTATTATAGGATATGGTTATTGTATAGGACCCGTCTTACTAAATCTCCATTAACAAATCCTTATTATTGTTGTTCCCGTTTTAACGTTTTCTTCAAATACAATGGGGTTTGGAAAATACATAAATACAACGTAAAGCATGATTTTTTTCTGGCATGTCAGAATATGTTAATTGAAAATGACGAACATGCTGATTATCATCATTCTCTTCCTATTCTTTCAACTTTTCACAAAGCGTTCGCTTTCAGAACATTATAGAAAATGTGTTATTTGAGAAAACATAAAAAGCTGTTCAATGATATGGTATTCAATGATATTTAAAATATTGACAATTTGGGGGATTTTCTCTCAGTTAGAGTTTCTTCTCTTCCCTTATTTATAACGTGAATTCTATCACTTACATACCTAAAATTGAGAAATGCTTTGTTATTCAAACTGAATTTAGAAAAATAAAAAAAAATGCCAATGATATAACTTCAATCAAACGCAAAAGTGGACATTTTCATACTTTGGAGATAAAATGTTGGCAATTTTAAGAATGAATTTAAAATATATTACATGTATCAGTGGAATAGGAAATATCAAATTAAAGGCGGTAGTAAAAAGTTCATTCTTTTTTGTAATTAATGATAAGAAAGTGAAAATTTTAAAATCGAGCTTCTTTAGGAAGTGCCAGTGAGAAGTTTTAACTTATCTCGAAACAATCAGAAAGATTGTGTAAAAAGATTAAAACTGTGAAACAAAATTATTATTTGCAATGATTACGATCTCGCGTCTCAAATTACTCCACTCCGCTCGAGTAACTCGGACTCAATCTCGCGATCTTATAGGTCGAGAAATCAATAGGGGCGGAGCTTATCGATGCGGATCGGTAATGTAAATATCGACAGAAACAGAGTTTCTCCCATAACCAAAATCTTACAAATACGAAAAACATTGAATTGATAACAAGAAGTTTTTTTTATACTATTTTGTGGATTATATTGAAGTGTCATATAAAACGTGCTGACATTATTTTAGAAAATCAGTACAGCGAGTGATCGGATCAAGTGACTTGTACAAACATATGACAAGAAGCTGAATTGATACATACTAGGATTAAGGACAAGGTTTTTGTTTTCCGTTTTTTATTGAAAACGAAATTTTCGCCAGGGGCTGACTGTCAAACCACAATCGGATCACCGCAGAGGCTCAAGGTTTCATAACTCTGATGAGAAAATAATATTTATTTTTCTTCTTTTCACTTTTCTTCGCCCGAAGAATAAAACGGATCGATTAAAATAACTGTATGACTGGACGATTTATCATTCATTAGTGATTTCGAGTATCAGTGTTAACGTGGACTTATTGAAGAAAAGAAGTGTTCCTACATTTTTGTGAATTTTTCGTATAAACTTTATTATTATGACAATGGAGATTTTAGGTTTTACCATACTAGCTGCATTGCTCAGTGTTGTGTGTCAGGGACAAACTGTCTTGAATTACTCTATCGTAGAAGAATCTGATATAAACTCTCCTATTGGAAACGTTAGAAACGACTCCAACCTAATTTTAGAAGAAGACTTTGATCAAATAGAATACAGTTTTTTGAGTGAGGAGAATGGATATGAGCAATATTTCAGTATAGACCAGCAAACCGGAGTTATATCTACACAGACAAGAATAGACCGTGAAAATATAACAGACTGTAAATATATCATACATTGTGTTCTTCCATTGTCAGTGGTGGCTAAATCTAAAGTGAGCGCTTTCTTCAGAACTCTGCGTGTATACATCACAGTTATAGACATTAACGACAATGCACCATCATTCCCAGAACAGTCTACCTCCGTCAGTATATTCGAACTTGCCACTGTCGGGTCTTCCATCTCTATAGTCGGGGCTGTAGACTCGGACGCTGGTAACTTCTCCCTACAGCGATACTACATCAAGGATAGCTCTGACCTCGACATTCCATTTGATACATCATACGAAACTTACGTGGACGGCAGTTCTGTTGTGAAGCTCATTCTGACAGGAGAATTAGACCGGGAGAAGCAGGATTTTTACAGTATTGTTATAGAAGCTGAAGATGGCGGGAATCCCAGAAAAACTGGCTCTATCACTGTGGACATTGGAGTAGAAGATGCTAACGATAACTCTCCACAATTCACACAGACTGAATACAACGCCACCATCAACGAAACATCAGCCATCGGAACTGAAATCATCACATTAACAGCCGTAGATGAAGATTTAGGAATCAACAGTCAAATATTGTACAGTCTCAGCAGGAATCAGATCGGCAAGATACACGAACTATTCGCTATTAACGATACGACCGGAGTTTTGTCTGTTAAAGGCAAGTTTACGAGTGGTGGTCAGTACAGGATTATCGTGTTAGCCTCGGACCAGGGTGAGCAGCCTCTTCTGTCACAGACCGTGGTGATCGTAACCGTGGTGGACTCCGACAACAACCCACCAGAGATCACAGTCAACCTGTTTACAGACACCGGGATAGGCAGCGTGTCCGAGTACGCCGAGATCGGGACAGTCGTGGCTCATATAGCACTGAAGGACAGCGACACCGGCATGAACGGCATCATAACGTGCGAGATGACCAGCGACAACGACGTGTTCAGTATAGATGGAATAGAGGTCAACAAGTACACAATCACTGTAGCTAAACAGCTCAACAGAGAACAGTTTGATTATATCTACGTTGTGATCAACTGTTACGACCGAGGATCCCCACCATTACAGACATTTGTAGAGTTTACAGTACAGGTTATGGACGAGAACGACCACGATCCAGAGTTTCTACAGGAGGTGTACTTCGTGGACATCAGTGAGAATAATGACCCTAACATCGACCTGGTCCAGGTTACAGCAATCGACCAGGACATTAACGAGAACGGCGAGATCTCCTACTCCATCTGGGCTGAGGGACAGTACCAGTTCTACATGGACCCACTCTCCGGCATCATCACAACTATGTCTGTATTCAACCGCGAAGCTGACTCAAAGATCACATTCTACGCTTACGCGAAGGATTTCGGGACCCCACCACGCACTAGCACAGCCACCATCGTCATCAACGTGCTTGATCTGAACGACAACAATCCAGTGTTCGATCCATCGTCCCTGTTTGATTTTACCATCCGAGAAAACATGCCGATTGGTACGAGTATAAAAGTACTTAATGTAAGCGATGAGGACACAGGTGACAATGCCAGACTGAGTTTTACCCTCGACCAACAATTACCATTCACAATAGACTCTTACGGTACATTAAGGACGAAAGAGGTGTTGAACAGGGAAGCTGTCTCCTTCTACAATTTTACCGTCACGGCGTATGACCACGGTGTGCCCTCCAGAAATGCTTCCACTCACGTGACCGTGCGAGTCAAGGACGATAACGACCATGCTCCACAGTTTATCTTCCCCGATGTTGCCAACCACACAGTAGAAATGGACGCCGAGACGTCACCGAAAACAGTAATCGCTACAGTCAGAGCCTTCGACCTTGACGAGGGAAACAACAAACAGTTATTCTTCACGATCGTGAACAAGAACGTGTCAGATATATTCGCCATCGACATCTACACAGGGGATATAACTCTACTGCGACCAATCACACTGGATGATCAGCCCTTGTATTACATTCTACTGAGAGTTGACGACAACGGGAACCCACGACAATTCACGACGACCTCTCTCAATATCTTCATCACAAGAACGGTAACTCCACCACCGATTAAAGAGAAAAAGGGAGAGAACTTGCTGATTGCCATCACACTTGGTACAGTAACATTCGTCTTAGTGTTTACCATCATTCTGGTCATCTGTCTCCTCAAGAGAAGGGGCAGACAACTCAAGGAGACAAGAGATTCAGAGGACAGATTCTACGAAAAGGAGAAACCCAGCAAAGAAAAGAGAGTCCAGTTTGTCGACTTGGCTTCGTCCAACAGTAAAACCGACAGCAAGATTTCCATGGCAACGGTGAAGAACATGGAATCGACGCAACATGTAGACTGCAACGTTAGCCGAGATTCAGACATGACGTCATCGACGGTTGATATGGAAACGCCGATTCTGGACAAGAACATGGTGAGTTATCTTCTGTTATTTATGAACTTTTAGAACTGTTTTTGCCAATTATTTACAATGCAATTGCTACCCAAAACAATGCAACTGCAGCTTCACAGCTACAGTTGCAATATTTTGCGATGCAACCGTAATGCTAATCCGAGTTTTCTCTAGTGAAATTCGCTCTTTGATATGTTGATGTCGCTCTTTAATGAGCGACATTAATGTATCAAAGATCGAATTTCATCAGAGAAAACTCGGATTACCGTAATGCTAGTTTTTCTGATAAAATCTGATAATTATAACACTAACTATTAATATGATGCCAAAAATACATTTCAATAGTGGCCCAATTTAAAAAAAAAATGTTGCAGAGTGAGACGACAATTTTGATTTTTAGTTCTTGGCCTACAATTTAGCTGCATATATATAAATTTTGCTACCAGGTTAAGAGTTAGAATAACTGCCCTCTTGTTTCCAGTTTTATTGTGCATTGTATTTTAGTGGAGGACAAAACATTTATTTCATGCTGATTTGTACGCCTTCTCAGTTTCAATCTTGAGTCAACCCTATTGTAACCATTTCCCAAACAAAACTTCGGTTTGGAGTCCATGATATGAAAAGCTTAAAAAACATCGAGACAAAAGAAAATTTTGATAACTAACGGGGTACCTTCTTATTGAAAATTAAACCTGCTCATCAAGAATAACACTTGGGGTGTTTTTTGCATGTAAGAAGTACATTTTATTTTCTCTTTCAATGTTTTCCAATCACAATCCAAAAAGAGAGATGTCTAATTTAGGCGACAAGTTGACTGTAAATGAGTTGAAAGATGGTTTGAACCGATTGCATTGTTAAAACTCAAGTGAAAACTGCTCCGCTGACCTCAACTGCAAACGAGGTGATTTTGTACTGATTTCATTTAGATAACTTTGGCCTTAATGACTTTATTTTCAACTTTGCTGCAGACAATCGTCATTTTTCTTCAAAAACCTCATAACTACTGCTTCTTTAAAACTGTAGTTATGAGATTTTCGAAGAAAAGCTGCGAAATAGTTTCTGTATGAATGATACTTGTTGATTGTGTGTACCATTAATATTTATCAAACATATTTTTACTCATTTTCTGGGTGGGTCAATTAATTTTACACATTCAGCCACTTACTAGCGCCAGGAGGTTGTTGTCTGACAAAACTTAAATCAATGGTGGTGAAATCGGCCAAAGCGTGGGACGTTTTTTCGCGATCATAGTATTCCGTCGGTGTTGATCCGTCACCGTTTGTAATGTATGAGTATTGTTTATGTGTAATTTGTTCGTATATCATGTTGTATATGATTTGAACAATAAGATTATTTGATTTTTGATTTGATTTTGATTTGATAAAAAATATCGTAACTACGGCTTCGATAAAGCCGTAGTTACGAGATTTTATAACAACACAGACGGTTTGTCAATACATATGGGTACACCGGTCTATTTTTAGAACAAATTCATTATTATTAGAAAAACTATCCAATCAGATCTTTAAACTCACATTTAAACGCAAAAAATCTGTACCTTGTTGTAGCGAAAAACGTCCCTCGCTTTGGCCGAGTTCACCACCAGTGTAAATTCTATCATTACTCATAGATCTGTATATGTTCCAATAAAAATCTACAACAGTTCATTATTTTAACACCCACTTTCAAAATTGAATAAAAAGTGAAATTCAAAAGCAATTGTAACCATAAGAAAATACAAAACTCATTTATCTCGACAAGAAAGGATAAAAATCTTTTTGAAACGAGGCTTTTGAAAGATTGACCAAAGATTGTTTTCATAATTCACTAAGCAAAAAGTATAAAATCTGAGAGCATTTTTTCGTTTAAAAGAAATCTCGATTTTCAGTATATTGATGAATTTTGTGCTCGTTTGAAATACTTCATTTAATAGTCACACATAAAATCTTGACGAAAGGAAGAATTTAAATGTATCAGCTTTTAAAACGAAATGGACAAAACTTGAACACTTTTATTTTATACAATAAACGAGTAAACAAGAGAAATTTGTGGTATAACGCTATATAAGATAAAATATCTTAATTATGATTCAGAAATGGGATAAGTCTTTAAAGGAACAAAATTTCACGATCCAGTGATAAAAACGATTTCATTCACTGAACATAAGAAAACATGACATAAAATTACAAATCAGTTTTTATTGGTCTCGGTTTCATATTTTGTCGGTTAATTCTTTAAACCAGATCTTTTATACAAACATTTTATAGTAGAAAAATACTGGCTGGCGGGCTATACATATTATAACATTATTTTTAGGAAACTAATCGTCGAATAAGGGTGGTCAAAAAACGTCGCAAATACGGTTTGAAAAAGCTTTATTTGCAACGTTTTCGTCACCCCTGTAGGCCCCTACATATAAATAAAATTGTACTAAACTTATACTTCAGTACACGATTCTGAATGAAATTAGAAATATTCGTTTCTTACTTTGCTGTTTTGCAGGCATTTTCAACATCATATAAAAATACTTTTTATCTGTCTCCTTTACCAGCAGATCAATTTAAAGACTTTCAAAGATTCTTTGATTTTCTCTAATCACTTATTAGATACAGATATATTTAGTTTGAGTCTTGATTTAGAATTATTTGATTAACCAAGCACTCAGTGTACCTATTTGACATGACTCCAGAGCTCTATATAAGGTATAAAACGTGTACCTTTAATCTAATTTTATTGCAAAATTATTGAATCCACGCACTAAACTTTACGACCTTTCGCGGCTAAAACTGCTATAATTGCTCGAATACATCACTTTATCTTTGGTTACATTAATCTTGTCCTCAGATTAAATCGGGATTTCAAAACACCGTACGAAAGATCAACTGAAGATTTACTCAGACTTATGAAATAGTTACTACATCAATTGTACGGTGTTCTTCGGAAGATGACTATGTATAATTGAAAACATTATACCAAAGAACATTGAAATGATAGGTACTAACCCTAAATGTTTCGAAAGAAATGCATGGATAATTTCTTCTTTCTAGATATGTATACATCAATGTTTAGGCAAATTTAAACAAAAGTATTTTTTCTGATACTTTAGTAGAACGTAGAGAACCATTCCTGTTGGGGATTCATTTAAGTAGAACAACTCATAGCAAAAGAAAAATAGAATTTGAGAATAAAATTGTTTGTTGAAAGAATGTCTTTACATGTAAGTCTTGAATGGACCGGTGTTTACGCGATCTTAATCAATAAAAGCCGTTGAATAATTCACGATTATGAGTAGGGTTAACTGTCTCGATTGCGCGATCAAAAGACAACCGTAAATAACTCAGCATTGCAAAGATACTTTCGATCTCGTACAGGTTCAGAAGTAGAGCAGATTTCTATAAATCATGTCGCATTTCTTCGAAAACCTCGTAACTGCAGCTTAAAACAAGCTGCAGTTACGAGATTTTCGGAGAAAAGCAACGATGTGTTCGTCAGATTTAGCATGAATATCCGATCCGATCTGATCTTCTCTCATGGTCATCAATCTTTAATTTAAATATCAAAATAATCATATGGATGTGAAATCAGTGACATTAAGCAGATATATCAAGTTTAACTGACATCTATAAGATTGGCTTCAAATGTCTACTAATGGATAATTGTCTTTGCTAGAGCCGAATTTTTGTCCGGAACTTAAATTTATTTATCTTTCTTTTCAATGTTTAAGACTACGATTAAAGCGCGCATCAAAATGTCGTTTGCTCGATCGGAAATAGGAGAAACAAAAATGGCAACTGTTAAAACGTTCACTGCTATCCCATTTGGGCCAATAAAATTCTCAGTTGTACGATGGCGATTTTATTACCTCTAATGCACGTGAAAGAATTTCTTAATAGCTTTTCCAGTCCTGAAATATTGATAGGAAGAAGTTTTTATGAGTTAGTGTCCATTAATTCTTCGTGTTAACCCATACCAATGTCCATACTTTAACTTCCAAGGGATTGCCCAGACAAGGTCGTGATTTTTGATAATGTCTCGAAGACAAGTGCTAGCAAAAGAATAAAGTTCAGAATTTTCGGCGAATATGTAGCTCTCTCTGTCCCGAGAAGTACACAATTCTAAGTGGAGTCTGAACACATATTTTTGGATTGTTTTGAAGTTTCTGAGTTTTATGGTATCATTAGGCTGTGATACATTCCGAGATAGGGTCTAAATACTCTAAAAGCCACCGGTGGTTATTGTCTGAAGTTTTGACGAATGTTAATTTGAGAATGTAAATATTGCGGAAATTGAGTAGGAGGGGCGGACGTGGGTCATTTCGATCAAATGTCTTCAATACGAGTGTCTCAATGCTGGCTTGAGTACATAATAAAATCGACAGCTGGTGCATTGTCCGCGCATTTGTATGTGTATCTTCTTTCAACCTCGCGAAAATATTTTTATGATGTAAATGACCTCTTAGAGAAAATTACTGGACGCAAAAGGAGCAGGTTCAAATCTCACTTTTACGACTCTGTTGACTTCAAAATGACCCGAAAGGCTAAATCATAGGATATTTCAGTTCAAAGTTGGCACGACTCTCTACCGCTCACATTAGGCTAGCATCAGGACCTTATCTTTCTAGATACCAATAAAGAAGCGCTATTTGTTTCAAGAATAAGGCTGCTACTGCTTTTCTTCAAATATCTCGTAACTGCAGCTTTAAAAAGCTGCAGTTACGAGGTTTTTGGAGAAAAGTGGCATTCAATTATAACATGCATTGGTACGGTACCTCACTAACTACACAAATTCTGTAAATAAAATAAAGTTAAACATTTAGTCGTGTGTCTCAAATATTGATCGAACGGTGCGGACAGCTGACGTTGGACCGGAAGTCAACCACTATTTGGAACGGCTCGATAATTATAGGAGAGAAATTCGACCTCAAAGTAAAAAAAGGAACAAACGTTAGTCCCCATTCATTTGAGTGCCTTTATCTCAAAAGCGTTTGTTTAAATCCTTTCTATTTGCTAACATTAATGAGCATCATTTTTGACATTTTTTTATCTACCGGTATCTTCTGATCTTTATTTTGTTGACGTAGACAATCAAACTGGACTGTCTTTATGAGACATTGAAAGCATTTCTTCACATTTTCATCAATATCTCTTGGTTAGAAACATAGAATGTATCATTGAAATAGCTCGTTTAAGAAATAATCATATTTGTAACAGCCGACAAAATTTCAGTAATGGTCTACTTTATAGGCATATTCATAGCGTGAGAAAATACTACAAAGAGGCATACATGTACATGTACTTGTAGTATCAAAGCAAGCCTAGTTATTGTTAAGAAAGAAAATGCTGGATTCCAGCACTTTCTCCCTTTCCTCCAATATTCGATCAGCATTTTCTCTTAATTTGCAGATATAAAATGGTATTTTGGCAGGACATAGATATAGTAGTAAAAGGAAAAAAGTAAATATCAAGTACTAGACACGGCGGGAGACAGTGCTCGAAAAGCCTTTTTTGACCCATTACTCGAGTAAAGAAATCCCGATCGAACTCGACAATATTCAACAATACATTCAATTAACGGACGTGGCAATTTGTTTAATTTTCTCGCCTCCTCTATTGAACCCAAATTCAATGTAAAAATCATATTTCATTGAATAAGATAGAATGAAACTACAAATTCAAAGGATTAACATTAAAAGATTATCCGAAGTGTCGCAGGCCAGAAAATAGAGCCATATATTTTCTCAAAGAGCACTTAATTTTATTTTTCAAAATTGAGCCATTTCTTGCAACCAATGATTTTAATCTCATATAATCTGAAATAACAGTTTGAAGCATTCTGTTTTTTTTTTTTTTCTCGAGAATCAAACGTGTCTCCCAATCACTGCTGGAAATGAATTTCCAATCTGTGATTACAATCCTTCGTTTTCTCTCAGCGTTTTCCGAAGTTTTCAAAAGGATTTATGCTTCAATAAATCAACTGACATTATACATAAGTATCGATTTTGGGCATACATTATATTTTAAAAAGTATCATTATTTTTCAATTACTTGTAGAAATTTAGGTATAATGAGGCATACATTGAGTGAACATGATTGACAAAGAGCACTTTGGCTACTTTACCCTATAATTCACGGGTGTTTTATAAAAAAGCAAAAATCTATATAACTCTTTCTTACACGAAAAAAATTGCCTCAAAAGCTACTGTAGACGAGAAAATGAATGTTAATAAAGTTGTAATCTGTGTAAAATTTTACATATAGCACAATGAGGCAAAAAGAGAAAATGCTGGTAATCAGAAATTTCTTCTTTTGCCTCCATCCTTTCACAAACATTTTCTACTACCAAATCAAATCCGGGTTTGGGAAAGTGTTAAAGATAAAAATAAAGAATGAATCAATAAACCTCATTAACCCTAGCGGGTGTAAGTAAACATTGTAAGGATGCTCAGCCTGCTAAAGTGGCCCGACCCCCTTTTGAAAAAATATATTCTTTTATTAGCGGGCGTCGAAATATTTTTATGACACTTTAATGCCTCTAACAATTATGCATAAGTTATGTACATGAATGTTTTTATATTCCTATATTTTGTATGCAACTTTCTACATTAATCAGTCGATGTTTCCATTTGATAATAGGCCAATTCGTTGCAATTCTCCATTTTCTTTCAAAATGAAAATCAAGCTTTTTAGAGAGAGGTTGAGTTTGAACAAAGGGATCAAAAGGATAGTAACAAAAAAGAAAATAGAAAACTAGTGATTCTGCTAATTGTGGGTTAATGAGGATAATAGTAGTGTTTACTATACAATTTAGGGGTAGACGCTTTGTGACCCCGTCTATATGTTGAAAGATTAGAAAAACGTCCCTTTACTGAAATTGTTTTGGGGTTTTATACATGTACATTCAAACCAAGTAGCTGAAAACTTTTTTGTAAAAAGTTAAACGTAAACGTAAGTCAGAAAAAAATGAAAGCTAAAGATTCAAAAACACACCTGAGTTTTTTCATGAAAGAATTCTTACGGGTCACCAGTAAGGTTCAATATCAAACCGTTATTATAACAATTTTACAACAATTATTAGCGAATATTATACTACTTTATTCTTTATTGACGATCATAAATGGCCTTGGTAATATTACGGCTACAATATGCTGTACAATTTGAAGGTAATTAGGTTAAATTAAATCTAAATCAGATCTCCTGCATGACAAGTAAAATAAAATATGATAATTGTCACAAAATTGACAGAAATCTTTTGAAATTGAGATCACATGTACGAAAAAATAACATTAAAAATCAAATGTAACTTTTCCATAAAGAAAGCAACTGCGCATGATACCATATACAAGTAGACATGACCCATTCCGAACCGGAAGTCACTCGATTTTTCTTAGTAAGTACAATGCGCATGCACTTGTTTGTTGAAATGAGAAGGGTAAACAATTAAAGAAAGAATTCAAGTATAAATACTTGAATTCTTTCTTTAATTTCTTACCCTTTTACCAAGCAATTATTTATAAACAGACCCAAACCAGACAATACAAATCAGTGACCACAGTATATGGTTTTCATCAATATAAAACCGCGTTTAGTGCGTTCGAATGCCATCGCTTCCTCTTACATGGAGCTCTGAGACCAATCTTATCGTATCTTCTACACGGTTGCTCGAACATTGGTACCATAGCCTTTGTCAACAAATTACTACACTATAATTAGCCAATATATCATTCCATGCGACAGGCATTTGGTCCATGACAAATTATTCTTTGAATCGATTTGCTTCTATTTGTTGAATTGTCCATTTATTGACGAGAGATACAGCGAGTTAGAGCATGTTGAAGAATTGCATCTACTGAAGCGAGAAATCAGCATAACAGCATGATGAATGAAATATGAGCACAATCGTACATCATTTAGTTCACATGCATGTTTTACAAACGTTGTTCGATTTACAGTACCGTAATCAACCAACTTGCCAAACAAATAAAGATCATTTTGAATATCTTTATAACATATTTTATTAATTGTATATTCACAGGAAACACAAGTGAAGAATTCGACTATGAACAATATGTCTATGTTGTCCAAATATGAGCCTGGGTCTGTTGCCATGGAAGCCAGACATTCTACACCAAGATCCGAGAATCAACTCGCAACACTTCAGTCTCACAGTGCTCTACTGCATTCAACCATACAGGTACTTAAACTGATGTTTTGTTTTGTTTTTGTTTCAAGGTTTAACTGGAAAATGAATTAATTTATGATATTTTTTTTATTGAAACTAGACGATATTAAGTACAAATACAACATCAACATTTAACTATCTTCCTATACTTACATGTACGCAAAAGGATCCGTACATTGTAGTTCTAAACCAGTAGAAAATATTAGTAGATTTATACAATTCTGAAATGAAAGAAAACAAATATAAAATGCAAATAAAACCAATGAATTCTCACTTGAAAATCATTATACTTATGGTATTCATATTCCTTCTTTATTCTGTTTTCAGCCACATGCCTCGTTTTCGACATTCGGTCACGATGACAACCATTCGCAGACTTCCGGTGAGACGATCACGAGTGACAGTGGGAGGGGCGGAAGTGAGACAGACATCCACAGTTCTAGTCTATCACAGTCACATGACTCAGGTAAGAATTCACAACGTTTAGATGCGATGTCTTGTTATTACTTTCAAAATCTCGATCACGAAACACTATGCCACTTTTTTAATAACTTGACACGTTTTTAATAACTGAAACAATGGTAAAGCTCACGATAAACGACCTTGCAGAGCATCTCTAGCTATAAGCTAGAGATGCTCTGCCAGGTCATTTGGCGTGAGCTATAAAAACATGCAAATAAACTAATATTCAAATATAATTGTCTAGAACCGAAAAGGGAAGTAAATTTACAATGAATCGTTTATTTCACATCTAAAGGCAACATGTTGTCATACAAAATTTCAGATTAATATTCAGCCATTGTTCGTAATTAATGTAGTTTAAATAGTGTTTAATTTTCCTCCCTTTCAGATATGAAGCATAACGACTTCCGCCATTACAGAAACCTCGCCCACAGTACATGTACCGATATGCATCGACCATGGATGAACCTGGCCGATCTACAACATCATAGATGTGAGAAAATACCCATAGCAAGACAACTCCATAACGACCAGAGAACGCGTCTACAACTGAAAAACTTGTCAGACAAAAACAAATACAGAAACAGCGAGAGAATGATCAGACGGGTACCATGTACTATTGACCACGCTCAGCCTAGACCTCGAGTACCAGAAATGTCGAGTTTCAGGAACCAGCCTGTATTCCCACTACCGCCCCCTAGTGACCACGATCGTAGTTTTATGACGTATGAAGATGACGATGACGACATGTCGACGACAACTTCCGGTAGTTACACGATAGACCACGAGGACGTGACGTTGGACCTGCGAACTGCTGGTGTAGATATCCCTGGCTTGAGAAGTTGTCTAGTCTAGAATAGTGCATGAAGTAATACAGCTATACGCTGTATGGGTTAAGGTAAATATCATTTAGCTCTTGTAAAGTCTCAAACAGAGCATCATATCGTCACTTTTCAAGGAAAACCTCGTAACTCCACCTTAAATCAAGCTGCAGTTACGAGTTTTCTGTTGAAATGGATCGGTATACTAGTATCTAATTCATAAGTTTTCAATGTATTTGGGGAAAGCTCTTTGTTTAATCAAATTTAAAGAATCCTATAGCTTTGATGTTTTTCAATTGAATACTAAATCAACAGTGCAATCTTTGTTACATCATCTTTCCATGTATGAAAAAATATTTATGAAATAAGTACATGATGAATAAATTGTCATATAACTTATCTTGCATTTCAGATGAAGTCCTCAACTTCGACTGCTGGTTACAGTGATCGGCTCTTGCTGTACTCCGAGTTGGTCAAAATAAGGTGGTCGATGTGAAGAGATGGCGTGTCATCCAGGAATCCGAAATACGGGAGAATCTAAGAGAAAACGCAACTCTGCCACTAAGAAGGTAAGAATAGTACCATATTAGTACTTTTCTGTGGTTTCTTGTTGGTTCATCAATGCTCAGAATATACATTCATTACTGATTTCATATATTATTAAACAAAGTATTGCTCCGAAAAAATAGACTTTTCAATTTATTTACCCGTGTTACGAAAAATTAAACAATTTTTTTAACTGCCGTTTTTTTATTTTCGATTATTTCGGTTTGACATGCTTTAATCTCATACCCAAATTTAAAAATGTTGCCATTCCCCTCTTTTTTAATTTACATACATTCATTTTGTCTTTTTTCAGACTGAAACCTTAACCGATCATCATGGGACAGTCGTTTTGATTCTTCAAGAGTGGCCGTATAATCGGATAAATAACCTCGGATACCAGTGTTTAATTGATGGACACAACTTATTAAATATGTGCGTCAATAAATTGGTGCTAAGTGAAACTTGTGCTCAGTATAATTATGAACTATCCTGCAATATTGTGTACAAAAAGGACGGGTATTGAATGTTCATGATTTTAAAAAAAAGTGCAATATGTTGATAAAGTGTGAGAATATGCCATGTTATAATAGTTATGAGATAAAACATGCTATAATTTATTTTATGTACATAAGAACGAAACTCACTGCCAAATAATCATGCAATGATACATTTGATATTTCAAACTTGTTGCAAATCCTTGGCTAAAGTTTTATGCTGCAAAAAATATCAAAGCACTATTTTTGTACCATGCAAACAAATATTTTATGAAAACATAAATGGCAAGAAGAAAATGCAGATGACTAGAATTTTCTTCTTTCTTTCCATGTTTTCACTCAGTTTGAATACATATATCTTTCGCAGCAAACTTTTCGTATATAATGATTTCAAATTACATTGTTCTCGAAACTTTCTATGTTTGCGAAAAAGAAAATGAAAGACAAAATTTATAGAAATTGATGACAATAATGAGATGACAAGCAAACATGCTTTTTGAGAAAATTTATTGTCTTTTTGTATGCTACTACACATGTTATGTGATATTTGTTATTGTATTTTGTCCATAACAATCTTTGTTATTTATCATAAAATATGAAATAATTATATGAAAAAAAAAACACAAAATATAAGAATGAAACATATTACTAGATTTTTGTGTGATTCTTTCTTACTTTAATTAAAACCCTTTCACAAACAAGACCTGCTTTTGACGCCTCTAATAGAAATTGCCTGGGAAAACATCGAGGCAAAAGAAGAAAATGCTGATTTTCAGCATTTTCTCCTTATGTCTCAGTATTTTCTGTGCTATAACGTATGCATAGGCCCCTATCCCATCTTTATCAACACTATTTTGTCATTCACAGAAGCTTGAACACGGGAACGGTCCCAAATTTTGCTGTTTGGCAAAGGGATAATAACCCTTTCCAAACACGACAATTCTTCCAGAATGGGACCGGATTGCATTGTTACTTAACCCTTTTCCAAACAAGACCTGTTTTTGACGTCCATAAAAGAAACAGCATTGGAAAACATTGAGACAAAAGAAGAAACTGCTGAAAACCAGCAGTTTCTCCTTTTGTCTCAATATTTTCTGTGCTACATTATACACTAATTCAATCTTTAACAACACCCATTTTGTCATCAGTGGCAGCTTTCAAATGGGACAACACTAAAATTTTGTCGTTTGGGAAAGGGTTAAAACATTCATTGAGATTCGCCTGTATTACAAATTCGGAGTTGACTTGAACCCCATTCCTTATGAATCATGGCTAATAGAAATTGCATTGGAAATCATCGAGTCATTTGAAAAAAATGCCGCTGACCAGCATTTTTTCTTTTGATTTATTTGTTAATTACTATTAAGTTGGAGACGTCTAAAAGTTCGTCATTTTGGGTAGAAAATATTTTGGGAAATAAAGAAATTGCTTGTGACAAGCAATATCTTCATTTTCCACAATGATTTACGAATCATTTATCTTGTCAAAGAGCGTCAAAGAGCGTCTTTGTGTGGGAATGGGTTTAAGACGTACTTAGACGGTTATTGCAGAAAAGCAGCCGTTTTCGTTATTGGTGGACAAAGACAATGCAACACCAACTTGTCCATTTTCTAAACAAAATTGGGTTTTACTTCCACTTCAAAAAATGGTTTTTGAAAACATTGTGAGAACAGAGAAAAAAAGCTGATAATCACCATTTTTTTCCATTTATACCCCTCGTTTGTTCTACATCATACCCTCAAATATTCTGCATATAGTAGATCTATGAATTATTTTGTCGTCTGAAACAACTTTAACCCATTACCACACAATGACTCTTTTTGACTCCCTACAATGTAATGGATTTGAAAAACATTGTGGAAAATGAAGAAATTGCTTGTTACAAGCAATTTCTTCATTTCCCACAATTTTTTCTACCCAGAAAGATCAAAGAATGTCAAATTTCATTCAATACAAATTGTTGTCTGCAGCATCTTTGAATTTGGACAAGTCCAACATTTTGTCGTTTGGTAATGGGTTAATATCAGACAGTCTATTTAAGCTGTGTGTCTATATGTACGTTGTTTTTGAGCAATGACGAAATCTTGGAATGATCCAAAGTGGAAAAGAGACATGGAAACATTTAGGCAAAGGAAATCCACGCTGATGACCAGTGCCTTTATCTTTTGCACGGTGTATAATCACGTGACTCAGAATTTCCGATTATCTTCAATATCTTTTTTAATACTTGACCAATTTGAATTTGGTTTGAAGCAGAGGAGGTGGGAAAACGCCAGGAATAAGCTATACGTGTTGGATTTTTGAAAAAAAAACAACAGATAAAAAAGTTATTGAAGATAAACCAAAATTTTGGTTTATCTTCAATAACTTTTTTTTATCAGTTGATATTACAAAAATCAACCACGCCCATCTAATGCGTGACGTCTGTCCACATTCTCTGCTTCAAACCGAATTCAAATCGGTCCAGTATTTACAAAATTATTGAAGATTTTCTGAAAATATTGTATCACGTGATTATCGATCGTGAAAAGCATCAATATATTTCAGAGCTACGGATAACCCATTACCAAACGATAAAATTTTGGGTCCGTCCAATTTCAAAGATGTTGCAGATGACATTTTCAAGTGAATGAAATTTAGTAATTTTTTTCTCTTATGTGGTAGAAAACATTGCGGGAAATGAAGAAATTGCTTGTTACAAGCAATTTCTTCATTTTCCACAATGTTTTCCACAGCCATTATCTTGTAGGGAGTCAAAAAGAGTCATTGTGTGGTAATGGGATAAGACGGGCTGATTGCCTTTCGAAACACAAAATACCTTTCAATCTTCTTCAAACCCTATGTTGTTGGAACTCATTGTTATCGTCTCGACGCGACGATTCCAATGATTACCCACAACATATGGTTTTGAATTTCTAATAACATTTACAATGTTTTTATCCCTCTTTTCTGTTACTTTGGTATACATCACGATAAATGACCTGGCAAAGCAGCCCATGCTAATCGAATGGAATGATCTGCCAGGTCAATTCTCGTCCGCTATAATGTACACAAATTCTAGCTTTTTCAACATTCACTTTATCATCTATAGCATATTTTAATTTGGAACTCTCCCATATTAATATACTGTTTGGGAAGTAGTAAAACACAGAGGTCAAAGTTGGTACAAAAGTTCATTTTTAAATGCTCATTAAAATGGACCAGTGACCACAGCTTAATTCACAACGATGTGTCTGAAAAATCGTAAAATTGTTTCTCATTTTAAACTCTGGAAAATTGTCACAAAAAGTAGAATTCCATTAACATGTAGATTGATTGTACCACCTATATCCATGCAACGCTATATTGTTGGTACTTATTTGTGACGCTTGTTTGCGCAAAGTCAGATGTCGATGGTTGCTTTTTGTTTTTTATGTATATTAAATAAGTATTGCAATGTAGGCCTACAAGATACCCAATTTCAATAACAGGATAATTATTGACTTTACTCGATTCTCATAGTGATATATTGCACGATACATAAATGTATTGTGAAAGACAATTTAAGCTTATTTCAGGCATGTAGTTTAATTTATAGAAAAAAGCAAACAAGTAAAAAAAAAACTAACATAAAAAAATTTGCACAAGGACTTGTCAACCTAAGATGGTTCCGTAGATATCACACGTATATGTCCAGCGAAAATTGGCATCTAGTTTATTTAGGTTTACTTTGTCAAGTCAATTTACTTTTTTATCTGTCCACCATTTCATTTCTAGTGATGATTATAATAGAGATTTACGAATTAGTACGAAATGGAATACGAATACGAAACCGAAATGAATTTATGGGAGGTAGGGGGCATCTCAATATACGTGAGGATGGTTCCCGTTCTTCTTTTGTTAAGCGAACTAGTCTGAATTCGGAGGTCATTGGTTCAAACCCTATGCCGTCTTTCTTTTTTTTCCTTTTTAATGCCGGTATAGCCTTTGTTGACGGATAGCATTACAATAGTTATACTTGGACTTAGACTTCCTATGCTTGATTTGTATATTTCCTTTATAATTTCATCGAACGCCGCGAAATTTGAACTATCGAGAGTGGGATCATGATACAAACTGCATGAGACCATTATGCAATCTACAGAGTAGCGTACGAAAAAGGACGAGTTTTGCCTTCCGTGGCCTTTTGCTCCTGGTGAACGTGTCTAACTTAGGAGGTGGTGGGTTCAAATCCTACGTCGTTTTTATTCACTTTTTTTCTTTTTAAAGACCGGTATACCTTTTTATAATGGATATCATTGAAAAAATATGTACATCACATTTATTATTTCATCGAAAGTTACAAAATTTGAAAAGTCGATAATGGAATCATATGCAAACTACAGATAGCATCTGTACAACAAGAACATCATTCACAGAAGGGGAGTTAAACTTCACATCACAGACGGATGTCTTTTAAAACAAATTAATATCAGAAGGGGGATATTCACCTCTTGAATTAATTACGAAAATACGATGAATTCCACCTTCCGTGATGTTTGGTCCTGACCTAAACCATGACCGACCCTCGTACTGAAAATGGGAATAACTCGTGCAGCCTGACGGAAAAGGGCGAGTTTTTATATAGATTACTAAGAATTCAAAATCGTTACCTGACTGAATTTTTGTCATAATCTATGTGTGGTTGACAAGGGACCACGGCAACAAATGGCAATACAGCTTGGTCCGTTCCAAAGACCAGTCATCTGGCTTGAATCGCAAATCTAGGCAATTTGAGTAAAAAATGTCTTAATATTCATCAAGTCTAAGAACTTTACCATGTAAACATGTTGTAAACTTATTGGTAACGCCGATGACTGTCGGTAGTAGGCAATGAGTTCGAGTTGTAAGTGCAGCATCAAATTAATGGATTTGAGCAACGGCTCCGGAGTTCAGTAAAGCACGTCAAAAATAAACAAGTTAATGGCATATCAATTTAAAGCGTACAGATGGATTTCTCTAAAAAAGAATGAAATTGAAAACTATTCGAATGTACAAGAGTATTCACAAAAATAACATTGCGTTGGAAGTGTGAGTCAGTATAAAGAAAATTCACAGCACATTAAACATACACTAATTACAAAAAAAAAACATTGAGAGAAAAGAAGAAATTGCTAACAGCCAACATTTTCTCCTTTTTCATAAATATTAACTTGGCTATTTAATACAATATTTTGGCCTTCGACAAGATTTCTAAGTGGTCTGCAACACTTTTTGATTTGGACTGTCCTAAAACTGTCGCCAATTGGACATTTGCCCCCTCCCCTCCCGTGCCTTGTTACCATAAAAAGTGATATGTGATCAAAAAACAATATGGCGTCATTGGGATAATTATGACAACCTTGTAAAGTTTCGTGGAGCTATGTAAAATGAATCTTGAGTTAGGACATGGAAATAAAACAAGCAAATTCATTGAATTGATATCCCCCGCCGAAAATATTTTGTTTAATCTTTGTGTATACAGCTTCACAAATTAGGGGCAGTAACTCCAAATCTAATTGTCAAACCGGGTAACCCCGGCATCATGCGCATTGTCTCGTTGTATTGGAGCCCCCCCCCCCCCCAAAAAAAAAAAAAGACAACAACATTGAAATCCATCCAATGGTTTCCAAGAAATAGCGCGGAAACGAATATTACTCTGTATGTACATTGCTTCACCAGTCAGGGGAAGTATCTCTTAATTTAATTATCGAACCGGGTAACACCGACGATATGCACATCTCCTGTTTGTAGTAAAGCTTTCGACAAAGTTTCATTGATCTCCAGCCAATGGTTACCAAGAAATAGAGCGGAAACAAATATTACTATGTATGTATATGGCTTCATCAATCAGGGGCAGTAACTCCAAATTTAATAATCGAACCGCGTAAAACCGACCTTATGCACATCTCCTCTTTGTAGTGAGGCTTTCGACAAAGTTTTATTGAAATCGAGTCAATGAGTTCAAAGAAATAGCCCGGAAACGAAACTCAGACGGGGGACGGACATATGGACGGACGGAAGGACGGACAACGTAAAAACAATATCCCCTACGATGATTTCATGGGGGGATCAAAAAGGTCTATGGACGGACGGACAGATATTGTGGGATTAATATACCCCTCTCTGCTTCGTATGTGTGTGTTGGGGGGGATATAATAATTCCACCTGGTAGCTTTGTAGCTCTCTTTATTGCAGATGACCTATTGACAAATTTATCTCTGACACTTTTCACTGACCATTGTTACTACAGTACTTCTTGAAATAAAAAGAATACATTTCATTTTTCAAAAATTTACCCTTTGGAAAAAGATTACATTATTTTTTCCCATTTTTTTTTCAATGCATTTTCTATTAGGTATGTCATATCCAGGGATTTTTTAAGTCAAGGTTTGATTGACTGACAGTGTGTGAAAAATTCGTATTTTACATAGAATTATATAGAGGCAAATATGAGTGACCTGCCACCATATTCCAAGTATCCTGATACGTCCCCTTGATTTCATTTCCATTTCCATTTCGTATTCCATTTCGTACTAATCCGTAATTCTCTAATAAGGCGATTCTTTGATGAAAGTAAATGCATCGTGTCCACACTATTATGTCTTCCTACTAGGCTCAATAAAATGGAACTGTCTCCAACTGCCCAAATTGATTACGACGCTTCAAGCGATGATTTGAATTATCTATAGCATGAGTTCCTTTAAGATGGTAGATCTGTCAAAGGTACATTTTGTAATTAAAAAAGTTCAAACGATCATTAATAGGGTCTGCTGACCACATAATGTTTACAAAAAGTGTCCAGAAAATCGTAAACCTGTTTCCTCTACTCACACCTCGAGATGCAAACTTTGATTAACCCTTTCCTAATCCCAAACGACAAAGTCTAGACTGTTCCAATTCGAAAGCGATTGCAGACGGCAAAAGTGACGGTAAATGTAGACGATATGTATATGTATAACATAACATGAAAAAGATTTAGAAAGAAGGATTTTTTATTATAAAAGAATCTTCTTTTCTCTCATTGTTTTCTAAATCTCATTTCTATTCAAGATGTAAAACAAGCTTCGTTTGCGAAAGGATTTAAACTTTATTAAACGTTCAGCTTTCGCGCCTTTTAACCAACAAACTGAATTAAAAATGAAACTAAATCTTAGCTCATAAAATCCGGAGTACAATACAATGACCGTCCATGTTTTTCCTGATTGTTGCTTTTTATTTGCCCAATAAAACTTAGATTGAAAGAACGCGTATTGCCAAAGCCTTATTATTTTCTGAAAGGTCAGATTGTATAAGCCTCAACAAATTACCTGGCAGAGTATCTCGGGTCCAGATTTAAAGATGTAGCTGACGGTAATTTAACCCTTTCCCAAACGACAAAATTTTATGGTTATCCACTTGGAAAACAGCTACAAATGACAAAATGGATGTTATCTAAGATAAGATTTGTGTAAAATATGGCATAGAAAATATTGAGACAAAAGGAGAAACTGCTGGTTATCAACAGTTTCTTCTTTTGTTTCAATGTTTTCCAAGCCTTTTCTATTAGGGACGTCAAAACCAGGTTTTGTTTGGGAAAGGGTAAAGGGATTGGAACATACAAAGAGGGGGCGTTTCACAAGGATTACACAATTTTGACTGCATTTCTGCATGGAAATTAAATAATAAATCTACAGAGGAGGTTCGTTCGAATCCCCGAGCCCCTCTGATTCCGCCACTGTTTTTTGTGCCATAACGCAATACTTGCCAGACTATTTTCTTTATTTTACATACTTATTTTGTTTTTGCAATATTTGCAAGCCTATTTTTTAAGACGCATAAACCCATTACCACACATTGACTCTTTTTTACTCCCCAAAAGATCATGGCTTTTGAAAACATTGTGGAAAATAAAGAAATTGCTTGTGACAAGCAATTTCTTCATTTCCCTAAATTTTTTCTGGCTTAAAAGACAGGAAAGTGTAAAATTTCATCACCTGGAAAATGTCGTCGGCAACCTATTTCAATTTGCACAGGCCAAACTTTTTGACGTTTGGTAAACAGTTAAATGCATTTTAGATCACTAAGAATCCCGATCCGTTTGTAATTCAATGAATAAGATTGATCAACAATACCACCTTAACCCATTACCAGTCGGACTTTTGACTGGTCCAAATTCAAGGATACTGCACATGACAATAATTATTATAATTGAATGAATTGTTACATTTTTTGGTCTACCTGGTTAGAAAATATTGAGGAAAAGAAAGAAATTGCTTGTCAGAAGAAATTTCTTCATTTTCCACAATGTTTTCCCAATCAAGTTATTATGAGGGAGTCAAAAGGCGTCACTATGTAGTAATGGGTTAAATTTAGGTACACTATAAGTCATGAAGATGTCAATAGAGAAGAACATGGTTCCTGACCAAACTGGGTGTACAGACAGGCTTATCTCTACCCATGTTGGTCTCAGATACCGTAAGGTTTTGCAGTCTGCAACATATTTAGAATTAGACCGATCTAACTTTGTGATGAATAGGAAAGGGATAATGATATTGCTATTGACACGGCAGTATAGCTCAAAATAAATGACATTGCAGAGCATCTCTAGCTAATTGCTAGAATTGCTCTACCAGTTAATTTATTGTGAGCTATACCGTATTATACTCGTGCAAACATTTTACCTGATAGTGAACTTCTTTCTTTTTTTACGAAACTATGATTGAATTTTTCATAAATATATTGGAAACAAAATGAAATAAAATAAATGAAATCAAATAAATGAAAAAAACACACACACTCTTTTAAGAATGCGAAGCCAGGCTGTCAGAGTCAATATGTAGCAATTGTCGAAGGCAAAAAGAGGACTTTTTTGCCATGAACATTTATTTTGAAACCTGCAAGTTCTTAATCTGGATTTACTCGTTTGTAAAGGGGTTGATAATAAAAATCTGAGATGTTAAGATTTGACTTTAATTATTAAGACATTCCCTCATTAAAACGTCCACCATTACTTCCGCTTTGTTGTCACAAGAAAGGAATTGTGGGTACGGCATCTGGGTGTTTCAGACGCTTTGTGATTTCTTCAGGTCCTTTGAAGAAAACGACATGACCGCTTTATTTGGACATAAGAAACTTTGGATGTTGGGTCTTATTTGATACCCGTTGTAATAAAACCTACATAAAACAGGTATCGTTGTGAAATTCAATTTGCTGTGGCAAGCCCAACCCGCCATTTATGCTACAATTAAACTTTACTAAAACTCATTTCGATTGTGTCTTTGGGTCGCTTGAGTTCTCAAACTTTGCGAAAATGTACTTTTAATCGAACATACCTTACCGTTGTACTCAACCCTTTTACAAACAATTTATTATTTAAATGTTTTAGATACAGAGGGCGTTTTAATATGTCTAGGAAAAGAAAAACATGCTTATGCAGTAATCAGCATGTTCTTTATTCTGTACTATACGAGGTAGGCCTATAGTCAAAACGTTAAACAAACTGTCTCCAAACCGTATTTTTCCGACGTATTTGCTCCGTGTCTTTATTAGACTGGTAACTGTGAAATGAAAGCTACCATTTTGATAAAACCTTGTGGATTTAAGATTATCAAAATCCCAATGCGGTCATTACTCATATAAAACAGCAGTCCGGGAATTTCTTTACTGTACCTCGTACTGTAACATGCACCTTTTGGTAACAGGTTACATTAGTTTTGTCGTATGCAATGACGTCGCGCACGGTATTGCGTCACTTTTCAAAAAACGCTACCCTCCGCGATTCATAATTGAATTTTGTAGGAATCGTTTTCGTTCTCTTAACTTTGTTATATATCAAAATAAGCGTAAAGCCGTGATATTTTTCAATGTTATACTCACTTCAAGTTCTTATTTTGTATAAATTTGATAGAAAGAATTTTTGTTCGTAAATTCGGCGAAAAATCGTGTGTAACATGTAACATAAATGTTCAAGAGCGACGGCTATTTATAAACAATTTTGTGATAAAGTAACGTCAAACACATTGAAAAATATATTTTGTGACAGTGGAAATGCTGTAGAATGTTTTGCCGAACGGAAATAAAATTTCTACGAAGATAACTCAAATTAGCCCAGTTTGTTTACCAAAGAACGCAGTGTAACAATTAAAATAACGTCGCAGAAAAAATGAAAATTTTGTTGAATATTTTGTTAATTTATGACTCAAATGCAACCAAACTTGATATAAAAAATACCATTTTTCTCTATTTCTATAATATATGGAAGAAAATCAGTTAGCATAATAAACGAAGCAATTATTAAATAAAATGCGTGTGGACAGAAATTGTTTCTTATAGTTGAAAACTCTACTTTTTAACACTTTAGACTTTGAAAAGTACAAGTTCTCTTATTCATACAAACATTTAATTTCAATGTGGAAATACCGTTTTTTTCTTGTTGATCATATCAAAATTTCGACGCAAAATAACGAAACGTATAAGAAATATTCAATTTTTTTCTTGTGGACAGAAAATTTATAAACGTAAACTTTTATTTGACGTAATCTTGAAATGATCTCATTGGCGCATTTTTTAAGATGAAAAAAGAACAAATTAAAGTGTCGGAATAGCTATAGAAATACAAAAGATGGAAGCAGTGGAGTATTTCTTAAAACGTGGTCCTGTCTTTATAAATCAGATTAGATTATGTAGAGAGTAACCATTAAAAGCACAACACAACCATCTACGAAAAAACTTAAGTTACACAATTGACGTTCGCTAGTTTGACGTTACATTTTAGTGCCGCAATACCGTGCGCGACGTCAATATAATTGGGTCAGATTACATTTATTTTGTTTTCCGCAACACCTTTCAGGTTTCACCAGCCTAACACTAAGACATGAACATAAAGATTTAGAAATGATTGGTTAGATTCTTTAATCGACAATTGTAAAAAAAGTGTGTAAATTTGTTGTCTGCAGCAACTTTCAAATTAGAACAGTCAAAATCTTCACACCTCTTTTGTGTGTGTGTGTGTGTGGGGGGGGGGGGGGGGGGGGGGTGATTCAATGTTAAACCTCTAGGTGAATTCTGGTAGTGTGTGATAGAATCGAACTGTGCTTATGATCTTACTCTTTCTACACGACATACGATCGGGATACTCTTGGATCAGTATGGCTATGGTTACTCTCCAAAGCCGAGGTCTATTGATTAACCATCAAATATGACCTCTGCCGTTTTTGGTACACAAACAGCCTATTTGGTCGTCATAATCTACACTGTGTTGTAAGTTGTCCGTTAGATTTGTGTAGTTTGTACGGAAGTTTTGAGTGGTCAATCAAAGATGGCGTCCGTGGAAAATTGTGAGAGGTGGGTGTCTTAGTTTTTCGTCGATAATTTCCTTAAATGGCCGTATCTTGTCTTGATACTGATATCATCGTACAGGAGAAATGTATGCCTATTCACGGTGCTATATAGCCAAGTACCAGTGTTGTCCTATCGTCTTTGGTCGTAGTGCAAAGACAGCCCATCACGGAAAACTTTTTTCGAAGCGAGAAAGTTGGCCTTTTAAGGATGATTACATAATTTTATTAGTTAACAGCGAACTAGGGAACAAAATATTGCTCTAACTTGGATGTTTTTAACATGCTCTTTTATATGATTACCGTTATTTTACACAAAAATGCCCAGAATGACCACAAACACCGTGTTTACTAAATGGTCAAACAACGGTGTAGTCACAGTGAAAATATGCAGACACAACGGTGCAGTTTCTGTGTTGATTGTACGGTGTAGTTATTATTTTCATAACAAATTGTGAACGGTGTAGACTTGGTATGTTGTATAGGGCGAACCAGCTCTAACAGCTAGCAGATCATATGCAGCTCTGATTTATCTCCCTCAAATACTTTGGTCTTAGAAAACCAGTTCTCTCCCTTGATGAAAACGCCGCCATCCTCAAAGTAAACGAAAACAAAAGTTAAGGAAATATGCCGTATTCTCTTTTCTTCATTCACCTAAGTCTAAAACAGTTCAATGTATGTTTAATTTAATTTTCGGAAGACTTTTTTTTGTTTTCTTGTTATTGAATTAATTTCTGACGGATAAGATAATCACAAGAATACCATCACAGAATATTAAACAAGACATGCAGTAAACGCCATTTTAGAACAATGTTTACTGACTTACCTTTAGATGTGGGTGCAATGGCCAGTTTCTTGTTCATCCGTTCATTTGATTTGTAAATTCGAACTTTCGGCTCTGGTTTTGATTTTTTCTTTGTAACTGTTTTAATTGGTTATTACAATCAATTCTTGTAATTAATGAAATGATTTCAACTCATGGAGTATGATAATTAATTATTGATCGACATGTATCTTGTTTTCAACTTGACCCCTCATTGAAAAGTCCGATTTTACCCCAAATAAAGGATTCCATCAACAAAACATAAATTATAAATAACAAAACATAAATTATAAATTTGTTTCATAAACATTTGGGCCATTTGTCGGTTTTTTTTTTGTAATCAAGTCTTGAAAATAGAATTACGGAACTGCAAAATTTATTTTGGCATTTTCAGACGTAGTTAACCTCTTCTTCAGGACTGACAATTTTCTGACCAAGATTTTTTGGGCCCAATCATAAAATTAAACCATTTGCAATGAAAAAGACAATATCCTATTCGCCAAAACCGTTTGACTATTGGAGTAAAACGCATTGAAGTACTTCCAAAAGAGTAGAACTTACACACATCCTTAAATAAATGAAATGCACTGTTTTTCATCGGGAACCAACCTTCCTTGACCATCATATGAAAAGATAATCAATTACCAAGTTGATCAATGCTTCCCAATGCCTTAATCACATCGAGGAAATAAACTGTTCATTTCAGCCATTATTTCCATGTCTCGCGAGTCCCTATCCGTATCATCTGTTCCAGCGCGTCCAATGGAAATATTAGGAATTAAGGTCGGAGCTTTTTGAACGACTTTATGGGGTGTTGAACTTCGTATTTTTTATGTACAGGACTCATGCAGACAAAATCGGTGATATCATCGATAGAAAAATTGTTAATGCCAAAATTCTGATTTTCTACGTTGATGAATGTCTATCTTGTGTGTATTCTATGCTCGCAAATGGGGATGATGTCCTAGTCTGACTGCTTGATAATATCCGGAATTATACTAAAGTTCAGAGTTTCCAAACCTTTTTGGCATGTCTGATCGTTGATCTCCCTCCTGCGCACTTTTAATATCTGGCTGGAATGGTCCTGTTCCGAATGCTTCACAAACTTTTCGAAACTTCATTTGAAATGACAGTAGTAACAACTGAACAGCATGGAACTGAAAATAAAGACAAAATAAAACAGACGCCGGCAGATTCTTGGTATTTTCTACTTTTTGACCCTTACGGAATTGCTTTGACAAATAGCTAAGAAACTAGATTATTTCTCTATGCTGATTAAAGTATATTTTGTAGACATAAGTGTCACCTTCTTTGCTGCAAAACATTCACAAGTCAGTTTCATTTTAACATAATTGTTGAAGAATTTCGGTAGTAATTGTAAAACGTGATTTCCAGGCATGAAAACGTTATCATCAAACATTACAATATTATCATTCCAGAAATAATAAGTTTTGTATTGCTTCAAGTCTACACCGTTCAAAATTAAATTATGTCTACACCGTTCACAATTTGTTATGAAAATATAACCACACCGTACATAAAACACAGAAACTGCACCGTTGTGTCTGCATATTTTCACTATGACTACACCGTTGTTTGGCCATTTAGTAAACACGGTGTTTGTGGTCATTCTGGCCATTTTTGTGTAAAATAACGGTAACCATAGAAAAGAGCATGTTAAAAACATCCAAGTCAGGGCTATAGTTTGTTTCTTAGTTCGCTAATTATTATGTAATTATCCTTTAAAGGGCTACTTTCTCGCTTCGAAAAAAGTTTTCCGTGTTGGGTTGTTTTTGCACAACGACTGAGTACGATAGGATAACACTGGCACTTTGATATATAGAACCGTTGATAGGTATACATTTCCCCTGTATAATGATATCAGTATCAAGGCAAGATACGACCGTTTAAGAAATTTATCGATGAAAAACTATGACACCTACCTCTCATGTTGTATCGTTGTCGCCATCTTTGAATGACTGCACAAACCTAACGGACAGCTTACAACACAGTGATCTAATTATAGCACATCATTTGAATTATCGAAATTTATCTTGCATGACCATTACGTAAACATTACGTCGCTTCTATTTTTGGCTGAAGCCGGTAATTTGAAGCGTCAGCCAATGAAAGTTTGTATCAGCTTTTTAAATTGTTTTGTTGTGTAAAGCCAACGACTGGATACCGAAATCCCGCAAAGGCCCCGAGATTAGACGTGAAATGACCCCGCGGGAACAGAGCATCATTATATCATAATGGAATGAAGAGAGAATGTGCTCTGTTCGTAAGAGAGTAGGCTATGGTTCAAACACACGTTTTAGCCTTTTCTAAATGCGATCAATTGGAGCTTACAGAAATGATTCAAAACATAACAAGAAAGAAATAAAATGCACCAGAAACTCGATGGTATGATTACATAAACACTATGTAATGATAGTAATGATAATTATGATGATCGTTAACCTCAATAGGGAACAATTTTATCCAGTTAACCGTGACGTAATTTCAGACAAAGAAGTAGTATTTCGTGAGTGTTGCTATAAAATCTCATAACTACGGCTTGATTCAAGCCGTAGTTACGAGATTTTGTAACAATACCGACGGTTTATCAATACATAACCGTAATCCCAGTCGATTTGTAGCACAAAATTCACCACCATTGGAGCTTACAAAATACATGTCATGCCCGTAGGAACGGGGGGGGGGGGCTAGGGGTTACCTCCCCCCCCCAAAGTTGGCTAAAAATGCCAAATTTGCCTTTTTTCACACTGAACATTTGGGAAAATCCAAATTAGCCCCCCCCCTCCAATATGAAATTGCTTCCCACGGGCCTGCATGTACTACATATTAACAAAAAAGAAATAAAATGCACCAAAAACTCGATGATACGATTACATAAACACTATGTAATGATGGTAATGATAATTATGATGATCGTTAGCGACAATTTGAAAGAAAATAACACGATTTCTCACCATATTTCGGCGGTGATAAATTAAATTTAAAATAAGCTTTAAAACATTATCGCGCAACATTATTGACAAAACGAAGACCGTATTAACTCTGTTAATGATCCAAACGATAATCATTATTGTAAAACTAGACTCAACTTCGACAAAATGGCTGGTAAAGTCTGATCCTTTCCTTAAAATAGAATACTCGTAAAAAGATTCACACAGTCTGCATTTTTCAAGCGACGTCGTAATATTTCTGCTGCAGAAAGTACGTGGCATTTTTTTTCTTCGTAAATTATCCGTACAGATCGGCTAACGACGAGCGTTTACGACGTCTTCTGAAAATAAAATCGACTTTGTATGAATCTCAAAACGGCCACTTTACGGACATTCTACCCAAGTCTTTTCCACAAACACTAAATTTCTGGGGCTCATACGAGTTTAAGATTATACAATTAACAAATCAAGATTTACTCAATATGCAAATACATATATTGTGGCGTGGAAAGCATTGATAGAAAAGGAGAATATGTTAGTCTCAATGCTTTCTAAGCACCATTTAACCAGGTAATTCAAATGGCTTGGTAGAGGGTAAGCATATAAGTCCGGGTTAAAACTGAAAGGAAAGACATTTAAATCTAAACCAAGAAATAAACACACTCGGCAAACCCTTCGAATTCTATTCATCCAACAATAATTGACCCTATAATCGACGTCAGACAGAATTTAGTTCCACCGGAAGTGCTCTTACGTGTGTCAGTAATCTGCCTCAGTGGTCTATCATTCTGTCGAATTAAATCTTAAGGTTTTGCCTCTTTGCATACAGAAACATCATGAGAAAAGATGTGATATCGAATTTCAATCTCAATCCATTTTAGATACCCCAACCCGGGAACACTTTCCGCTGTGGACTGTCTCCAGAAAGTGAAAAAAACGACTTGATACTTGTGCTAATAACTTGGTATTGTCGTCTCCAAAAGAATTAGCTTGGGAAGACCTTGCGACAGAAGAAGAAAATGCTTATGATCAGTATTTTCTCCTTTTGTCTCAATTTTTTCTAAGCTTTATTGTTCACAAATTTCACCATATGTATGGAACATCTATTTTGTTGTGTGCATCAGCGTTCAAATTGGAACAGTATAAAAGTTTATCCGTTTTGGAAAGAGTTAGACAACTTTGTGGTTCCTTTCTCTATGACATAGTATGAGTGGAACAACACAGAGTCTACGTATACTCGGACTTATATTGCGTTGTGTGGATGATGAATTGTCTGGCTTTCGTTTACTTACCCATTTCCAGACGGCAAAATTTTGGACTTGTCGAAATTGAAATCTTTTGCAAAAGACAATTTTAAGTGAATGAAATAATTACATTTTTTACACAAAAAGTTGTGGGGAATGAAAAAAATGCGTGAATGAAATTTTACATTTTTTTTATTCAAAACATTGTTTGAAATGAAAAAAAAAATGCTTGCCACAAGCAATTTTCTTCATTTCTCTAAATGTTTTCCAAAATATTTATCTGTTAGGGAGTTAAAAAGAGCCAACGTCTGGTAATAGGCTAAATAGGTAACTGTTCTTACTTAGCTATGACAAAGCAAAATTTTACCTTATCCCATTTTTTATTGAGCAAGAAGAAAATAATATCACGACAGGCATTGTCATTATTTCAAATAATAACTGGTAAAATACCATTTGATTTATAAATTATAAATTTTGAACAAAGGTTAAGTATGTTGCCGTGCAATTTTCTGAAACAGTCATGTGGATAACAAGCACATTATTACCTGTTAATTAAATAACTCAATCTTTATCCATTACCCTTTCCCAAACGACAAACATGCCGATTGTTCCAAATTGAAAGCTGGTGCAGACGACAAAGTAGAGCTTGATAAACCTACAGGTTATGTTTAATAATTAGTGGAAAATATTGAGACAAAAGGAGAAAATGCTGGTCACCAGCATTTTCTTCTTTTGTCTCAATGTTTTCCCAATCATTTTCTATCATGTGCGTTAAAAGGCGCCGTGGTTTTGGAAAAGGGCTAAATAACTCGATATTGGCAATAACATCTTGGAGACGGAACAATCTTAAAACTTGTTAAAATTATACCAGAATTGATTTCTTTTGGGATTCTCACTGATGGAGTTACGGGTTTGATCCTCGACCGCTTTCAGACAAATTGTCTACCACTAATGGTTTGATAATCGTAAACTTAATGTGATCGAGCACCTGGAGATTCGGTAAATATACTGTGGTAGTACAGGTACATGTATGAGAAACGACATGAATCCATGGTTAGGTGCTTCTTCAACTTTCAACTTCTTCAATGCTTGTACATGCATATTATATAAGGACCTTAATGTATTCCTTCCATCATTTTATACCAAAAAATTCGTGCAACTTCGGGCGTCATCCGTGGTAACAGACATTTTGACGAGGGTATCCAACGTCAATTCCCGTTGCCACGGATGACGCCAGGAAATTGACAATGGCATGCCCTCGTCAATTTCCGGGAGTATCCGTGCCACGGATGACGCCAGAAGTTCCACAAAGTGTTTTGTAGGATTTACAACAAACCCCTTTCATATCACGCTTGTGTAGTTTTAGGTTCCACCATTGACGTACTTGTGAATATGTGACCCTATCAAATCATTGGTTTTGTTTGAAAATGTCGTCCTACAGCCTGAATAAATTGTAGTTGTTTCGTTTTCGAACAGACCTGACGTAATGCTTTCTTGAACCTAAAAGAAACAGCAAATTTTTGACAGAATATTCAACCCTCATAAACTGTCTGGGACTAAAATTGTTCAACCCATTACCAAACGGTAAAATCTTAGACTGGTTCAAATTTAAGGTAGACCTGGGGCTATGTAATCAGTTATGGAACGAAATCTGTATGGTGTGAATAGACGATTTCAAGGGAAATAATTTTCAGTGCTTTCAAATTTTGAATTTTTTTACTTTTGTTAGTTTTTTGCCTACTCATCATACAATTTAGAAGCATTTTCACAACAATTGTTTTGATTATTTGCGTTTCGATTTGGGATAGTGCATTATGTTATTTGTAATAATAATGGTAATTGAATATTTGTAAAAAAAAATAGGCACATAATCTTTTATATGAGATCTCTATTACTGTTTTCCGTCGGCTACGTTAGAAGACGCCGTAGCTGCGACAACTTTTGATAGGCGTTTTATCACGGGTGGTAAACAGAGAAACTAGCTCCAAAAAGAGTCAACGGTATTTTGTTTCCTCGTGACATCCGGCCTCTACCGAGGTAGTTGCATAGAGCGAAAATCTGTAAACAAAGGTAGGTCACGAACACATTTTTCTACAATTATTTCTTTTACAACGAGTTTTTGAAAAATCCGGCGATGCTGTAATATGAAGAAATGGTCGAAGTTTGTTGTGCGTGAGAATATTCGATGTTATTATGCAAAGTTTGAATACAATCGTTGAAAAACATTTCAAAATCGAAAGTAAGACATTTTTTACTTTCGATTTTGAATTGTTTTTCAACGATTGTATTAAAACCCTGCTACTAATACCGTATACTCCCGTGCACAACAAACTTCGACCATTTCTTCATATTACAGCATCGCCGGATTTCTCAAAAACTCGATTTAAAAGAAATAATTTTAGAAAATGTGTTCGTGACCTACAAATTTTCGCTCTATGCAACTACCTCTTTTTGGAGCTAGTTTCTCTGTTTACCACCCGTGTTTATGTATAAACCAAATTACATGTTTTTCTTATTTGCTCCAATTACTTGATGCCAAAAAACAGGTACTTGTACTTTTGTTATTTCGTCAGTGTACCATACATGTCAAATTATGCCTACGATTGAAGAACATTTCAGTTAAATAGTGCTCAAATTTCAAAAGACTTCAGCATGAATAGGGTTTAAAAGGAACAGCGGAAGTGAGATTATTCTTTTGCGTCGATTAAAGAGAACAACATTTTAAAGCAGACCATAATACATGCACTGTCTAGCTTTTGTTAACACGTATCCTCTTTTGTTTGAAATTGTTAATTAAGGTATCTTATATCCAGCATGTGGCAAACAATGTTCATAACCACACCTTGTATAACATTAAATAGGCGCCATCCCTGGTTTTCTTGCCAAACGTTGTATGTCCCAGTTACCTTAGTCCCTGTTTTAGATTCAAATACAAGTCTGCACATGTTGAAAATGGCTGAAGAAACACTTAGCTGCAGTTTTTGTAAATCACATTAACTCTTTTTGACTCCCTACATGACAATCGCTTTGGACAACATTGTAAAAATGAAGAATTATTTTCTATCAAATAAGGCAAAAAAGCCAAATATCGTTCAAATTGAAATGTCGTCAGCAACATCTTTGACTTTGGACCAGTCAAAATTTTGCCATGTTAAATGGGTGAAACTGTGTACCATGTAGATTGAATAGGATCCACGTACATGCTAGCTTACAGTGATCATGTGTTTTGAGAGAATCATAAGATGATAGCGAGGATCATGGTCGGACTGTGTGTAGGAGCAGACCGGTATGGACGTGTCCATTTCTGGTATGCTTCTTCCATTTATCCCCGGCGCCGAAGGAACAGGAGGGTGTAGGGGCTCCCTACCAAAATTGGCCAAAAATGCTAAATTTTCCTTACTTCAAGTTCACATTGAACATTTAAGGAAAATCTAATTTAGCCACTCCAATGTTCAGACACTGGTCCGGACAGGGGCTCCACCACCAATTTAGATTGCCTCCTACGGGCCTGATTTCATATTCCAGGAGCCTGGATATGTGCTATGGAAGACCAAAACGACATAGACTGACTGTGACTGGACGGCCATAACCGAGTTCAATCTTGATGGCATAGATCCAAACCGCAGCAGCTTCGCAAGCCAAGGATTCTACCTCCACTGACTTCGTTCCTTGAGGGTTTGTAAAGAACAGAGTGGAGGTAGAATTCTTAGCTTGCAAAGGAGCCCAGCAGAGGAGCTTTAGGGTTTGGTGAGAGAAAAATTAGCCTCCTGCAGTCTACCCCCTATTAAATTGGGGTATCCGCATCAGTAATAAATAAACTCATGATCAGAAATTCAAACAAACAAATAAACAATGAAGGAGCAGCAATAGCACCCCCTTTTTCCATGTCCCATCCTATCTTGTACCCTAACCACCCATTTTTTTACTGTTTTTCAACGAAAACCTCGTAACTGCATCTTGTTTTAAGCTGCAGTTACGAGGTTTTCGTTGAAAAGCGACGATTTACTTAACGACCTTGTATGTATCGACAGTCGATGAGTAACTCGATCGAATCTTAAAGATAAGTCGTCGTTAATTGTTCAGTGTAACTAATTGATTTAAATTACACCTAATTTGGTAATTACACTTTGTTTTATGGCATATACATTAGTATTATACCTAGTTTTGACATTCTTTGTTTATTTAACGTGAAAGTTTAATTTTGGTGAAAATATGCGAAAACGTAGGTATTTATTAAATATCATTTGAAATTTTACAATTATACGCAATTAACTTCAAAGTAAAATGTGTCATATTCACGTTTTCAAAAACCTGTCGAAAGGTATTGTGTCGGTTTCTCGAACAAGAGGTTCTCTTGTACCTACGCATTCCGTGCAAGTACTGACCAGTGTTTTAGCCATGAAGCAGAATCGACAGAGACTACTGTTCATATCATCATCTAGCTACAATTCATTAATGAAAAAATGTTAAATTTTAGTTTGCAGAGATTTCCGGACTCTGAAAAGGGACACACGGGACATGTGAGGCCAACATGGGTGAATATCAACGTGCGTATACACATAGTCTGTTCGATACCCGGCCGCGGCAAATACCCTTACTGACAAAAATGTCACCCATCAGTGGTTTGATATCGTGAACCTATGTGGGGGAGCAGCTGGGGGCTCGGTAAGGGTGTTGTGGTAGTACTGGTATGAGAAACGCCAGGAATCCATGGTTAGGTGCTCCAGCCGCCGCGATATGACCCTGGTAGTTGAAAACGGCGTAAAACCCCAATAAACTCAATACACATAGTCTGATCAGAACCATGAAGGTGCAAAAAAACCTCTCTGCTAGCTTCTAGCACATGTGAACCGAAATATCGTTACTTTGACTTGAAAACAAAAGATATGGATGCTTTATTTTGGTCGTACTTTCATTCTTTGTCGAACGACTAAATTCTGCACATGTCAGAATTCAAAGTTATTGCAGACAAGAAAATTATTGTTATGATAAGCATGAAATGCCGATCATATGAAAACGCTATGGGGAAAAGAGAAAATCCTGATAACTGTCCCATCTGACGGAGACGTCGAAACAAGATGTTGTTTGTGAAAGGGTTGACGATATATCATATTTAAGCCTTTCCCAAAGAACAAAATTTTGGAGTGATAAATTTCTAAAACTGCCACAAATGACAAAATGGAAGTCATTAAAGATAGAATTTGTGTAAAATATGGCATAGAAAATATTCATACAAAAGGAGAAACTGCTGGTTATCGACAGTTTCTTCTTTTGTCTCAATATTTCCCAAGCCTTTTCTAATAGGGACGTCACAAGCAGGTCTTTTTGGGGAAAGGGTTATAATTGAGTGTAGTACGTCCCGACATTTTAGAGACTTAACAATAAAATAATGTATCAATGTTAATCAACGATAAGGTATTTTTATGAGAAGCAATAAATTTTAAAAGAAATACCAGAAAATAGTCGTTTTGTGAAATATGGGAATGAACGAGTTTTGTGTGTTTGATATAAAGTAAACGTAAATTAGGCTATACATGTCTATGTCATAATATGAAATGAGCCAGAATCTGGAAAAAGGCCCATCTGGAGACAACTATTGATCCAGATCAGCAAATGAATGCATACACATAGTCTTATCAAGATACATGTTATTCTCGAAAAGCTTCTTTATTGCCTGCAGCTTAGAGTTTCAAAGATCACGAACAGGACATACACAGCTACAAACTGATCCAACATGATATTGGTCTCAAATAATAAGTACCCCTTTCAAAAACAACATCATTTTCAGATTATTAAGTTGGATTTTTTGTAAAGGCACACATGATGTTAGAAAAGAGAATACTTGTATTCAATGTAGCACAGAGAATATTGAGACAAAAGGAGAAAATGCTGATCATCAGCATTTTCTTATTTTTATGTCAACGATTTCAATCATTTATTTAAGACTCGTAAAAACCGGGTCTTGTTTGGGAAAACGATACCGGTACCCCGAAGACCATTTTTCTAGAATCCGAACGACTTCTTTGTAAGTGTAATTACACGTAGAATAATTAAACATGAGAAAAAGTCTACTTGCATCTGAGAACACCAAGCGACCATAGAGCAGTTTGCATCATCATGGAATCTGATCAGGGTCTTTGTTGCTCTTTTGAGTAATTGCCGATGGTTGAGAAGATATAAGAGAGCAATATGGATCTTGATCAGACTTAGCGTTTACACAATGTTGGTCTAAAAGCCAAGAAGCGTCTTTTACACCCAGAAACTTCGACTTTCTAAAACTTCCATTTCCTAACTTACGCGCTGTATTTTCAATACACTTGTTCAGTGGGCCTATTGTATCGTGATAATAAATATCAACAAATTTTCCAACTGTCGTCAGTATAAATTTTAACCCTTTCCCAAACAAGACCTGGTTTTGACGTCCCTAACAGAATAGGCTTGGAAAAACATTGAAACAAAAGAAGAAACTGCTGATAACCAGCAGTTTCTCCTTTTGCCTCAATGTTTTCCATGCTATATTTCTCACAAATTTTATCTTTAATAACACCTATTCGTCATTTGTGACAGTTTTTTAATAGAATCACCCTAAAATTTTGTCGTTTGGGAAGGGGTTAAAGGCAGACATTAAGTATTCTTTAAATTGTTTTCAAATAAAACGCTTCGCCGGAGAGTCAATACAGGTGCCTATCTTTTATACAAATGCCAGTATCCAAAATACCCTTAATTGGCCACAAATTACAATGCGCGTATTTTCGCCGAGGCAGTAATTATTATTCCTATCGTATTCAGAGATACAAATAATAGGGCATTTATGGATTTTCAAAAATGCACAATATCATTAATTGTTGATCAACCCTATATTGTGGGTACTCATTAGAATCGTCTCACCGAGACGATTCAAATGAGTACCCACAACATAGGGTTTGGATTGGAAATAACAATTTCAGATTGCCTTTATCCCCTATTATCTGTTTCGTCGCGTATATTTTTCCGGGGTTACCCTATGATCACCGATAGAACCGCAACCCGGTTTTATTGCGCATGCTCAGTGACACGTGCATAATGACGTCGTAAATATTTAATCTCGCGAGATTTCAAAGTGCCCAGCCGAGGGTACCCAGTCATTTGTAATGGCCGAACGCATACACTGGCTAAAGGAAGTGACAGTTTTGTGACCAGAGATCGGAGTTAGGGATAATTTTGTTATCTGACTGAGTTTAAGTCTATGTTTTTGAGTCGGGATGTATAAAAAGAGGCACATTCGACAAAGTAAAATGTAGCCTTCAACAAAAACCTCGTAATTGAAGATTGTCTTAAGCTGCATTTACGAGGGTTTTGTTGAAAAGTAGCAATGATATCTTGCCAACATTCGATCAAGATCAGTATTTTCACTATTTCGTTGGCCGCATTCCATCAGCACCGGTTTATATTGGTTATGAGAAACCTTTATAACAGAATAGGTCCTAGGACGATAGCCTTAGCATCAAACAGTCGAATTACAAGATTACCTTTAGAATTACACAACAATCCATCCAATTGGCAGATACATTTGACTCGTCCAATCAGATGCATTGTTATGTAATTTTATTTTAGACAATCAATTTAGAAATGGAGATGAATACAGTCCAGGTCAGACCAGGCCTATGCATAGGTACAGGCAGGTCAGGATCAATGTTGGTCTGAAATTACACTGAAACCCCTGTCCCCTTTTCCCATGCCCAAGCTCACGTGTTATCTGATCTAGTGTCTACATCCATATTACAGTCATCGTAAACACTAATTCAGACAGAGGATAAGATTTATTGTGGAAAAAAGATTTATGGACTTTCCCAACTTTATGTAGTCCACAAACTCGTTAAAATAAACCCACAAAGTTGAAAAGAACATGCAGAATCACTTGTCTGTCAAATCTATGTAATTCGAATCAAAATTCGTCGTTTTTCTATGAAAACCTCGTATCTGCAGCTTGTATTAAGCTGCAGATACGTGGTTTTCGAAGAACAGCAGCGAAATGCACATACTGTATACTGGTATACAATTCGTTTATACAAACAAATTACATGCGAGGATCTGAAAAAGGCTCTTCCACTTCTTAGCCATACGAAATGCATCAAATTACATACACATGTAAATACACTTCAAATAAGTTGATTCACCGTGCCGGATTTCAACATTATGCTTCAAGAAGAAAATAATTTACGAATATCATTTTACTCTTTATTCATATGCAAGGGAGGTAAATTTGAACATTTTTGTCAAATAGCCATAAGTATAAGTATGCATTGATTCAAAATTCTAATCCGTTCTAAATGCGTACGTTTGTATTTGGAATGGAAATGTAACACAGTTAAGGAATTAATGGCACTTTTCATTTCGCACCTGGGTCTTTGGTGATTTTAAGGGTTCGGATACCTTAAAACATATTCCCACATGATGACATCTTTGAGACCCTAATAGACAATGGCTTTGCTTGTGGCAAGAAATTTCTTCATTTCCCACAATGTCTTCTACCAATATAGACAAAAATGTAAAATTCCATTCACTTGAAATTGTTGTCTGCAACAAATTTGAATTTGGACCAGTCTATGGGCCTAATCGAGTTGTTTGGTAATAGATCAAGAGCAGTCAGCGCCAGCAGTTTGATCTAAATCCACGTTGTCCTATAAAATGGCTTCTCCATAACCCAGATCAACTGTTAGACAGCAATATGGATCCCGGTCAGACATCACTAAACCACAATTTGGTCCACGGTAATCTAAATTGCCGTAGGGGTCCTTTCAAATACCGCTTCACTTATTGACATACACACAATTTTGTCTCAATGTTTTCCCAATGCTGATCCTTTAGGGCTCCAAACCACGTCTTGCTTAGAAAGGGGTTAAAAGAAAATACAACATAACTGATTTGTCAAACATAGCGAATGCAACTATGGCTTAGTTTATAATGGTATGTTGTATATTCTATTTGTAATAGAGATCTTCGTGCGTCAGTTGTAAACTCCATTTGCAAACTCAATTATCGACAGAGGAGCGGATGGTAACGCGCTTGACTTAAAATGCGGGGATAGCAAGTTCGATCCTCCGCCACTCCAGTCTTTTGCCCTTTCCCAAACAAGACCTGGTTTTGACGTCCATTATTGCAATGGTTTGGGAAAACGTTGAGACAAAAGAACCAGCATTTTCTCCTTTTGTCTCAATATTTTCTACGCTACATTGTACACAAATCCCTTTTCCTTTATCATAACTGCTTTTTTTCGTCTTCAGCAGCGGTCAAATTGGACCACCCCAACATTCTTTTTTACATTTAAAGGGAAGCAATCTTGTTGAAAATTCAATATTCCACAATAGTTATTTCCCTTCAACCCTGTAACGAATAACATGAGTATTCTTCTTTGTCTTAATGATTTCTTTTTCTTTTTATCTATTAGTGACGCCAATATCATGGCTTCCTTGAGAAAGTTTCAAACCATTTCTTAGTACCGAAAACGACAACACTCTCTCTTTAAAATACTTCACAATAATAACTTTCTAAGATCACAAGTTTATGACGATTCAAATACATGTATGTTGCACACTACCTTGCATACGAGTCGTTGTGGAAGAAGAGGAAATGCTTGTTTTACTTTCTCCACCCATTGGTGGGAGACAAAAGATATTAGCTACACCCGGAGATCGAACCCGAGAACGCAGCTGATGATGGTAGGCCTACATGCATCCAAATTCAAATATGTTGCAGACTAGACGACCTTACATACGAGACGTAAATCACAGATACGAAAAGTGTAAGGGAAGAAGATGAAATGTTTTTTTATACATTGTACATTGGTGAGAGACAAACGATATAAGGCCCGAAGATCGAACCTTGGATCCCAGCACAGACTCTAAAATGTTTACCACTAGAGGTTAGTTCACGATAAATGTTCTGGCAGAGCATCTCTAGCTATTAGTGTTCGACCGACTTTTTGGACCAATGAAATTGCAGTATATGTTCAAATTTCGTCGCTATATTTCGCATAAACTCTCTGCTGGGTAGTTTATGTGACGTCTATATATAGCCACGCCCGTCTCCAATGAGTCAGATAGAGTCTGTATAGTAGATTCTACGCGACATAAACGTTCAAAGGCTGCGTCTTTTGAACGTTTATATCGTGTAGAATCTACTATACAGCCTTTATCTAATACATAGCAAGAAGTGCTCTGTCAGATCAGTTATCGTGAAATACTATACAAGTATAGCTCACGATAAATGACCTGGCAGAGCATCAGTATCGATTAGCTAGAGATGCTCTGCCAGGTCAATCATCGTGAGCTATATAGTGTGTATACAAACGAAACAAAACAAAATACAAACTCAGCTCAATCTAATATTTACTTTATATAGTACAAATGATTATTAATCATATACATGTAGAGTACAATAAATATGATGACATTTAAATACAAAATTCTCTTTTCTTTGGTTTCTGTTCCCCCTAGAAACCATCTTTAACAACCTGGCGGATTTCTCAAAGCTGATTGTAAAATTCATGATTTTTTTTTCTTTTCTTCTTCTTCTCTCAATTTTTGGGGTCATATTTCCAATATTTAGACACCACCAATGGAAATGCGAAATCTTCAGACGAGAGGTTCTCCCAATACACGTGTTTTGATGGTATCGCAGGAAATGGTGACTTCATTTTCGGCTTATTTTTCAAATATTTCGCTGGCCATGATGGGAGTAGTGGGCTTAAATCCGCATCAAATTTCCAGTATTTTGTCGGCATCGCTGGAAACGGTGACTTCATTTTCGACTTGTTTTTCAAATATTTGGTTGGTAATGGTGAGAGTGGTGGGCTTAGATCATTTTCGAAGTTCCAGTATTTAGTCAGGATCGGTGGGAATATGTTCTCTATTTGATGCTGGTATTTCCAGTATTCAGATGTTTTCAGTGGAATGGGCGACTTGAATCCGTACTTCGAATATTTACTTGTCATCTTTGATTGTGGTCCAGTTTTCGAATATTTGGGTGTCTTCAATGGGAATGACAGCTTCGGTTGCTTGTATTTGGAATATTTAGAGGCCTTCGGGGGAATATAAGACTTTGGTTTCTTGTATTTTGAGTATTTTGACTTTGGTTTCTTGTATTTTGAGTATTTTGATTTTGGTTTCTTGTATTTTGAGTATTTCGACTTGTTCGCCGGACGACGCAACTTTGGTTGTTTATATTTAGTTGTCGTCGAGGGGGAAGATAATTTTGTATCCCCCGGTTCCTCCATCTGAAATTTATAGAGCATTGCCTCTGAAAATATATAGGGGTCAGTTTTACCATTAACCCTTTACCAAACGACAATATTTTAGACTGGCCTAATTCGAAAACTGCCCTAGACGACAAAATGGGTGACAACATAATTCGAATTTAGGTACAAAGTAGCACAGTAAATATTGAGACAAACGAAGAAAATGTTGGTCATCAGTATTTTCTTCTTTTCTTTCAATGTTCTCAAAATCTATTTTTAAGACGTCAAGGACATGGCTTGTTTTGAAGAAAAAAAAACAGTTCACGTACATGTATTCAATTAAACAATTATAAGGAACGATTAATTTTAATGGTTGTTGAGACAGGTGAATGCATTATTTCATGGAAATTAACGAGACGTGATATTCTTTTCTGTGTAATATTGTTCACGGTGGGGATTGTGCATGCTGGGATGGGTAAATCTACGGACAAATTTGCCTCGCTTCAGGAAAGACATTTTGCAATAACTTCCTTATTTCTGCGTCAATTCAAAAACGGTTTGTTGCATGTACCCCGCCTTACTGAGCTCTTTCCTCCGATGTATGCATTACACGAAACCTTTTTGTACTTTTTGCGAAAAGTGATCCCAACCGACCAGAAAAACGACAAAAAATCTGATCGTTTTTCAGGTCAGTTGGGATCAATTTTGGGGAAAATATGGGGCGATTTCAAATACGTAATACACCTGAGGAAAGCGCTCAGTAAGACGGGGTACATGCAACAAACCGCTTGAAAATTGACACAGAAATAAGAAAATTATTTCACAATTTCCTACCTGAAGCGTGGCTTATTTTGCCGTAGTCGTTATCATTTCGTTTTCTGGTCAGTTGGGATCAATTTTTGGAAAAATTAAAAGGATACCACAAATAATCCATGCATCCGAGGAAAGAGATTTTCAAGGCGGGGTACATGCAACAGACCTTTTGAAAATCGACAAAGAAATAAAGGAGTTATTGCAAAATATTTGACAAGATTCGAGATTATTTTTGTCCGTATTCGTTATCCATCCCAACATGCACAATCCCCACCGTGATTGTTGGAAGCCTTTCCCAACAGGGTCGTTAAAAACATGACTGCTAAAGAATTGGCATGTGCTTTACTGCATGAAAGATTTACGTCTGATTCAATTTCGCATCTGAACATATGACAGTGTTTTCAAGCTCATTAAAATGCTTGATTTTGCTTATAAGTTAGCCATTTTCAGATCAAAAATATTTCAGAAAGGGGCCGGAATCTGGATAAAGTTGTGACATTTAAGAACGTCACGGATTTAGATCAGCCGGTGCATATGCACAGTAGGAAAAGGAAAGAAAATGTTCGGAACAAGCAATTTCTATCCAGTTCTTACTTAATTCAATGTCTGTATTTCGAAATTATTTCGTTTAAAATTTTATATACATTGACCAGTGAGGACGGGGCCAGACTTTCAGCCCGACTTAAGCGGAACTTCGACTTATCATATGTCGACATATCGAGTGTCAACTGTAAATATGAAAAAAATATACTTACTAAAGAGGCTCTGTTTAATTTTCTGACAACACACTCCCTTGGGTTTGTACGCCTTCTTGTAGAGCCCGAAGTTACACTGGTAGCCTAGCGGGCAGTCCCACTCGTGTTTACAGATGGACACGGGCTCGCCCAGACCACAACCCAGGCAACACAGGCCCTGCTTTATCCCATAGGAAAAGTGTCGACACCGATCAGACGCCAAGGGACATCCGCCTCCAAACTTCCCACCACAGGTGACGATCTTACCGGTAGGTCCATGGCTCGGGATTAACTGGATGCTATCTGTTGTAAAATTGAGGAAAATATTAAAAAGAACTGTAACCCTCTTCGGATTGCTCCCAAATATCCATGGGATTCTTAACTCTTGACACACTGGTCTAGATTCTACTTTTGGTAGAAAGTAGATCTATAAACGAAGATCAGACTGCATAGACGTGCAGTGCCATCTTTATCAACACTTTCTGTTTGAAGTCCTTGAATACTAGTAATAAGGAATTTGATGCGTTCAAGATTAAATTGGGGTACATTTTCTTACATAAAGCAACAAGGTATGAGGAATCTTTGTACATACGTTTTTGGTAAAATAGAAAAAAACATGGCATGAAAAGAACATCGACATATTCAAACCAAAATCGTTTATATTCAATTTTGTTTTGGTACCAAAAATCGGCACACGAAACCGCGGGATAAGGGTGGAATTTTCTAGAAAAATATGCGATAACGAATTAGATGATGGATTAGTCTGAGCATGCTTGTTAAACGATCAGATGTGAAATATCTTAAAGACCCACCAGAAGACGTGGAAAAATATACATAGTAAAATTCAAAGGTATAAATGACACAAAACATGAAAAGTACAAGACGAAATGGTGGAAAGACACCAAATTGATTGACCAAAATGTATCCTATCGATCAGGTCGGAAATCAAATTAGCCCAAAACATTTTTTACGCAGTAAGAATATTTGTTTCATTTTGAGAAACCCTATACACTTACACGTTTGAGATATCCCATGTTTTCAACCGGCAACATGACGAACTCTTGTGGTCAAGAAATCGACGCATTTAGCCCGAATGAAAACATAGTAAATAAATAGTGTTGAGATAAACAAAGAACTATGTCGAATGAAATAGACGGAACAGCCACACTATAGCCAGAACTATCGTCAATCGAAGTCGGCCAAAATGTAGTAATGAACAGTCGCGGAACTGTCCATGTCCTTGTACAATTTACACCTCCAGTGATAAAACTCCAATAGCATACCATATTGTACGGCGCTTGCAGAGCGCCGTACAAAAAAAGAAAATCTTCTACATCATTGGTTATAAGTTATTCATTTCTAAAACTTATATATTCCGAAAGTATCAGAAGTCACCTTTTCTCCGACTTTTCCATTTGTTTAACTATTCTTCTGGTGGATCATTGAATGAAGATGTTACATGTGTGCATAATTGTAAATAAAATCAGTATCAAAAGCTTGTGTGTTAATTCGTGCAAATATGCTTTAAAAAGCTGGAAACGAAACGCCACCTACCTTTTATTGCCTATGTGGTCTAATAAGACCGACGAATAGAATGTAAGCGTTCAATGTAAAATGGTATCATGAATAAAATTGTTACACACAATGACTCTTTTTGACTTCCTTCAATATAATGGCTTTGAAAAACATTGTGGAAAATGAAGAAATTGCTTGTAACAAGCAATTTCTTCATTTCCTACATTTTTTTCTACCCAGAAAGATCCAAGAATACAAAATTTTATTCAATTCATATTGTCGTCTGCAGCATCTTTGAATTTGGATAAGTCCAAAATTTTGTCGTTTGATAAAGGGTTAATGATGCTAAATGGTTCATACATGACTTTAAATGTTTAATAAATTCTAAATTCCTATGCATAACTAATAATCATATAGAATATTTCATTGGTCAGCTAATACAAAGGTCATAGTTTAAATTGATTTTTAGAGATATAATTTAAAAGAACAATGTCTGCATAGATTCGTCTTTACACTGTAATTTAGTGTAATATAGACAAACGTACTTTATTTAGTATCAAATTCTTATATTTGCGTAAAATTCTGTTAGTTCTTGAATATAGTTTATCATAGACATAGACAGTTGCATAAAACATACATATTTACCTGCAAGGAATCCCTTCACTGTACATTAAACCATATGCGCGCGACTTTATATTGTGACGCTAAGTATCACGTGGTCCTTGATTGACATCCTGGCTCTCGTACAATGAAAGAATAAAATCGTCGGCTACATTCGAAAATGTGGTAACTATAGCTTGAATATACTTGTATTTACGATATTCTTTTATGTTACCCACGAAATCATACTTATCGTGTTTTCATATTAATTTCTATATAATCATGATAATGATAGCTCCGAATGATTTCACATAGCTTCACTTCTAAACACATCTCGAGCATTTCAATATCACTGGTGGTGAACTCGGCCAAAGCGAGGGACGTTTTTCGCCACAACAAGGTGCAGATATTTTGCGTTTAAATGTGAGTTTAAAGATCTGGGCCCGTATTCACCAACGTTTCTAAAGTAAAATTACACACCAACCAATCACAGTGTCCGAGACTTTTGACTACTTTCGTCTCGGTCACTCTGATTGGTTGTAATGTAATTTTACTTTAGAAAAACAATTTAGAAACGTTGGTGAATACGGGCCCTGATTGGATAGTTGTTCTAATAACGATGAATTTGTTTTAAAGATAGACCACCGTCTAACAACGTACACCGGATGTTGCGATTGTTGAAGCGAAGCGAAAGTTGACACGGAACTTTACACGGTATGTTTTTCTTCTATTATTTTGCATTTATTATCATAGTAGGCTTGTTACATAGAAATATCATCGTTCATACAACGATCTTGATCACTAACTATATGGCAGATTCGGGAAATGCTTGTGTTTGATATAATCGATAAAAAAACATCTGCTCAATCACTGAAATTTTTCATAACAATTGCCGACTGTCTCGAATCTTGTCTTTTAAAAGTTATACTGTTAGATTTGACCAAAGTTTCGCATCATCAAATATTCTTTATTGTCCAATGTCCTTGAAAACGAAGTGTCACATTGTATTTGCGCTTGGATTGTTAAATATGACGGAAAAACAAAAGTTGCCGGTGTACAGTCGATAGCAGTTTGTTATTATGCCGGTGTACATCCTATAGCTTAACAGTGTACAGGCTATAGGTGTGAAGAATATGCCATTTTTGGCGAAAAAATGCCCTTTTGTTGAAATTCAAGTATATATGAATGTGTATGTGGCATTGTTAGATATTGCCATTGCTCAGATTTAGCCCTTTCCCAAATAAGAGATGGTTTTAAAGTCCGAAGTAGAAGCATTTTGGGTAAATATGGAGAGAAAAGACGATTTTTGCTGAAAATCAGCATTTACTTCTTTTCCCTCAATATTTTCCATGTTAAAACATGCGCATTTTCTACTTTTAACATCCATTCATGATTGTTTCATCATATGTAATTACTTTCGGATTGGGTCAGTCTGGAATTTAGCCGTTTGGGTTGGGCTTGTACACGCGACATATACTGACACACAAAATATAGTGTGCATATGGTTACAGCGAAAAATCGTACTTTTATTTAAACAAACTGATATCGTATGTGGTATCAAAATGTGAAAGAAGTATTGATTGTTTGATGGTTTACATTTGACTGAAATTTAACTATGTATTTAAAGTCGTTTGCTGCTGCCGCCATATGAGTCATAATTGTTCAAAGATGCATCAAATATTGTGCTCAAATAAGTGTAAGATATGTAAAGGGATCAACTTACGATGTTTTCAAATGCTCTTTTAAAGCTACTATTTCCCAGATTTGGACCCAAAAATTGTCAAATACAAACAAAATGTACACTTTTTAAGCTTTATATGACCTGATTAAATGATTACGAGAAACTATTGAAGCAACGACTCAGCTGCATTTTTTCGCAATTTGATACCAAATTCATGAAGCGATGTCGAAAGTAGGTCAAAACAGTAGGACATGCGACTTTCTTAAATGACGTCACAACATACATGATGACGTCATATTGAAATTTAAGTATGAATCTCGTTTGAATCATGGTCCGTGCTGTATGCGCATGCGCAACAATTTAAAAATAATTCTAACCCCATCAGTGATGGGGTTGAATTTAGGCTTGGATTCTCCCTAAATTCAACTATCTGTCTTGTAATTTCGGCTCATTCTCTGTCTGAATCGCATATTATTAACCATCCCGAGGTGGTCAACACAAAAGTTTTGCATATTTTTTCAAAAAATTTCATTTTTTGCAATTAGACCATCTGTTACCGTCGCCCTTTAATCGGCGTCAGAACATCTTATTTATGTGTGTTTCATGCTAGCACGTAAAATCCCATTTTCTCATGAGGCGTAGTCTAAACAAATATGTATAAATTTATTCTACGAGATCCTTAACCTGGTAATTTTTGTACATGTATATCACTGCTGAATAGGGACCGAATTTGTCAAGTAAACAGTGACGTAGTTTCGGACAAACAATAGTATATCGTGGGTGTTGTTGATTCAAGCCGTAGTCACGAGATTTTATAACAACACCGACGGTTTATCCAAACATATGGGGCATGATCCATGCACAGAAGCCTGTTCGTAAAACCCAGTCTATTTTTAGAACAAAATCCAATGCTTTTCTCCATTTAAACCGCTTGTGAGAGTTTATTCCCGCTTGCAGACGTATACGTTTTGTCCTTTTTATCCCCCGCCGAAAAAAAAATTCGGGGGGATATTGTTTTTGCCATGTCCGTCCGTCCGTCCGTCCGTCCGACATTCGTTTCCGCGCTATTTCTTGGAAACTATAGACCGGATTTCGATGAAACTTGGCACACAGCTACAAAGAGGACATGCGCATATCGTCAGGGTTACCTGGTTCGACCATTGAATTCAGAGTTACTGCCCCTGACTGTTTAAGCCATATACATACAGAGTGATATTCGTTACCGCGCTATTTCTTGAAAACTGTAGACCGGATTTCGATGAAACTTGGTACACAGCTTCACTACAAAGTGGACATGCGCATATCGTCGGGGTTACCCGGTTCGACCGCCGAATTTAGAGTTACTGCCCCTGGCTGTTTTAGCCATATACATACAGAGTGATATTCGTTTCCGCGCTATTTCTTGAAAACTATAAACCGGATTTCAATGAAACTTGGCACACAGCTTTACTACAATGAGGACATGCGCATATCGTCGGGGTTACCCGGTTCGACCGTCGAATTCAGAGTTACTGCCCCTGAATGTTTAAGCCATATACATACAGAGTGATATTCGTTTCCGCGCTATTTCTTGAAAACTGTAGACCGGATTTCGATGAAACTTGGCACACAGCTTCACTACAAAGTGGACATGCGCATATCGTCGGGGTTACCCGGTTCCACTGCCGAATTTAGAGTTACTGCCCCTGACTGTTTTAACCATATACATACAGAGTAATATTCGTTTCCGTGCTAGCCGCGGCCTTAGAGCAGTTGATAGCGCATCTGACCCTCATTCGAGAGGACCCGGGTTCGATACCCGGCTGCGGCTAATACCCTTTCTGACAAAATTCTCATCCACCAATGGGATTGAAATCGTTAACCTAAGTGGGCGAGCAGCTGGAGGCTCGGTAAGGGTGTTGTGGTAGTACTGGTTTGAGAAACAACAGGAATCCATGAGTAGGTGCTCCAGCCGCCGTGATATGACCCTGGTAGTTGAAAACGGCGTAAAACCCCAATAAACTCAAACTCGTTTCCGTGCTATTTCTTGAAAACTATAAACCGGATTTCAATGAAACTTGGCACACAGCTTTACTACAATGAGGACATGCGCATATCGTCGGGGTTACCCGGTTCGACCGTCGAATTCAGAGTTACTGCCCCTGAATGTTTAAGCCATATACATACAGAGTGATATATTCGTTTCCGCGCTATTTCTTGAAAACTGTAGACCGGATTTTTATGAAACTTGGCACACAGCTTCACTACAAAGTGGACATGCGCATATCGTCAGGGTTACCCGGTTCGACCGCCGAATTTAGAGTTACTGCCCCTGACTGTTTAAGTCATATACATACAGAGTGATATTCGTTTCCGCGCTATTTCTTGAAAACTATAGACCGGATTTCAATGAAACTTGGCTCACAGCTTCACTACAAAGTGGACATGCGCATATCGTTGGAGTTACCCGGTTCGACCGTCGAATTTAGAGTAACTGCCCCTGACTGTTTAAGCCATATACATACAGAGTGATATTCGTTTCCGCGCTATTTCTTGAAAACTATAGACCGGATTTCAATGAAACTTGGCACACAGCTTTACTATAATGAGGACATGCGCATATCGTCGGGGTTACCCGGTTCGACCGCCGAATTTAGAGTTACTGCCCCTGACTCTTTAATAATAATAATAATAATAATAATAATAATAATATAATGATAACGACTTTATTTAAAGAGGCTACACATTTGGTTTCCCAATCTTCCATGTGGGCCTCTATCAAACAGGTATTTACAATTGCATGAAATAATACATATTAAACATAAACAGACAATGAAAAAATGAAACTTGGCACACAACTTTACTACAATGAGGACATGCGCATATCGTCGGGTTACCCGGTTCGACCGCCGAATTTAGAGTTACTGCCCCTGACTGTTTAAGCCATATACATACAAAGTGATATTCGTTTCCGCGCTATTTCTTGAAAACTATAGACCGGATTTCAATGAAACTTGGCACACAGCTTTACTATAATGAGGACATGCGCATATCGTCGGGGTTACCCGGTTCGACCGCCGAATTTAGAGTTACTGCCCCTGACTCTTTAATAATAATAATAATAATAATAATAATAATAATAATAATAATAATAATAATAATAATAATAATAATAATAATAATATAATAATAACGACTTTATTTAAAGAGGCTACACATTTGGTTTCCCAATCTTCCATGTGGGCCTCTATCAAACAGGTATTTACAATTGCATGAAATAATACATATTAAACATAAACAGACAATGAAAAAATGAAACTTGGCACACAACTTTACTACAATGAGGACATGCGCATATCGTCGGGTTACCCGGTTCGACCGCCGAATTTAGAGTTACTGCCCCTGACTGTTTAAGCCATATACATACAGAGTGATATTCGTTTCCGCGCTATTTCTTGAAAACTATAGACCGGATTTCAATGAAACTTGGCACACAGCTTTACTATAATGAGGACATGCGCATATCGTCGGGGTTACCCGGCTCGATCGCCGAATTTAGAGTTACTGCCCCAGACTGTTTAATAATAATAATAATAATAATAATAATAATAATAATAATAATAATAATAATAATAATAATAATAATAATAATAATAATAATAATAATAATAATAATAATAATAATAATAATAATAATATAATAATAATAACGACTTTATTTAAAGAGGCTACACATTTGGTTTCCCAATCTTCCATGTGGACCTCTATCAAACAGGTATTTACAATGGCATGAAATAATACATATTAAACATAAACAGACAATGAAAAAATGAAACTTGGCACACAGCTTTACTACAATGAGGACATGCGCATATCGTCGGGTTACCCGGTTTTTTTTGTGCTGTGATTATCATGTCATGTAAATGACCCTTGATTGGAAAATAAAACATATTCTATTCTATTCTATTCTATTCTATTCCCGGTTCGACCGCCGAATTTAGAGTTACTGCCCCTGACTGTTTAAGCCATATACATACAGTGATATTCGTTTCCGCGCTATTTCTTGAAAACTATAAACCGGATTTCGATGAAACTTGGCACATAGCTTTACTGCAATGAGGACATGCGCTTATCGTCGGGGTTATCCGGTTCGACCGTCGAATTTAGAGTTACTGCCCCTGACTGTTTAGCCATATACATACAGAGTGATATTCGTTCTGTTGAAGCCATATACATACAGAGTGATATTCGTTCTGTGGAAGCCATATACATGTATACAGAGTTATATTCGTTTCCGCGCTACTTTATTGACAATGAAAATATGTTCGGCGGGGGATATCAATTCAACGAATTTGCTTGTTCATTTCCTTTTCGCAATTGTAGTACTTTGTCTAAGCGGAATCTTGTTTATCCGTAGCGCTAATTTAAATACAGGTCATGTTAAAGATATGTCATAGTAATTTAAAGTGTGCTGCACACTACAGGCCCGTAGGAACAGGGGGGGGGGGGGGGCTAGGGGGGGGGGGGGGCTAATACCCCCAAAGTTGGCCAAAAATGCCGATTTTTCTTAATTTTACACTGGAAATTTTGGGAAAATCCAAATTAGCCCCCGCTCAATATTCAGGCCTTTCATTCGAGAGGTCCCGGGTTCGGGCTAGAGAAATACCAGGAATCCGTATTTAGGTTGTCCAGCCGCCGCGATATGACCTTAGTAGTTGAAAACGGCATAAAACCCCAATATTCATCAGGTTTGATCGCAAAACATGAATTTTGATTTCTTCCTCTTTCAATGTTAAAATCCTCCCATGTTCCCTGCAAAGATCAGGGATAACCTTGAAAGTTACATTTTTATCTTGTTGTCTTCATGTTTTATAAATTTAATTTCGCTTTCAGGATGATGTTCAAGAAGGTGACCAATTGTATTGGCAAAATTGGCGCACTCCTGTTCGCAGTAAAGACATTTCATTTTGGTAGTCATCTGCAAATAAAATTGAAAAGAAAGGGAATTAGATCTTATACACGAAAACAGTAAAGGGTGGAGAATATGGTATTTCCGAATTTCAACTAGAACTTCTCAAAGCGGACAAATACCCCCGCCTGGCGCCTTGTCACTGAAAAAGTCTTATGTACAGCGGAAACGGAGTTCAATCGTGGCCTTGACCTTTGACCTATGTGACCAAAAAACAAAAGGACACTCACCTACTTGCGTCAAGGGCAATAACTTTATAAAATGTCCTAAGTCAAACGGATATTGAGTTAGAGCACGAAAACGGATTTTAAACTAAATCAAATAGTGACCTTGACCTATGACCTCCACTACCAAAGACTAGGGCACCTCCTTGGACGAAGGGCAACAACTGTGTAAATTTTCATCATCCTAGGTAGAATAGTGCTTCAGTTAGAGCGCGGAAACGGATTTTTAACAATCATTGTTACCTTGACCTCTGACCTTCATGACCCCAAAAAAATAGGGCATCTCCTTGTGTCAAGGGCAATAACTGTGTAAAGTGTCGTGGTCGTAGGTCAAACAATTTTTGGGTTAGAGCACGGACACGGATCTTAAACAAAGTCCAATTGTGACCTTGACCTTTGACCTTCATGACTCAATAACAATAGGACACCGTCTTGGGTCAAGGGCAAGAACTGTGTAAATGTTCAGACGTAACGTCAAAAGTTGCAGACCAACGTTGTAACACGCATATCGACCGTTTTCCGACGTTAACGTTACTCGAAGGTGTAAAGAAAGTTATAACTTTCCCCAAAACATGAGAAATGACAAATTTTCAATGTTGGCCAAAAGAAAACATTTTCACAATAATACCAATACATGCATACATGAAAATAGCACCGTGCAAAATTAATAATCTCAACTCCAATCAAGACAAAAAATTAACTACAAGAACTAGAGCTCAGATGTATGTCCCAAAATTTTTTATATTGATTTCTAATCGCTATTGGAAAAATTAATTAGATTTAAAAATTAGACATACCGAAAAAATCAACATGACGTCAAATCGTCAATAACGCGTTTTTGTGACATTTTTAAGACGCTACATCACACTCTATATCTTCGCTAGTTGAAGAGATATTGACAAATGCATTTATTTTTTCAAATTTTATCCGAGATGTATGTCGAAAATCAATTCAAATTCAAAATATTTTGATTTTCTTAGAAAAAAGGCTATATATGAAAAAATCACCCTTGCATTTGGGACCGTTTTAGTGAAAATGTGACATTTTTAAGACGCTACAAACACAATAAAATAATGATTTTCTTCAATTCCAATCAAGACAAAAAATTAACTACAAAAACTAGAGCTCAGATGTATGTCCCAAAATTTTTTGTATTGATTTCTAATCGCTATTGGAAAAATAAATTAGATTTAAAAATTAGACATACCGAAAAATGACGTTTTTTTAACAGCGTGACGCTACTTATCTCTTTCTTTCCATTCCTCCATAGTTTGTTTACACCATCCAACTGCCGTAAGATTTACGCTATATCTTCTGTGACATCACTGACGTAATTTGCCAAAGTTTGTGCGCTTTAAAAAGTCTTACTTTTTATTCTATTGGGATTCTCGCGAGTTTGTTTGGTAATTTCAGTTACACGTGACGACGTCATTTTCTGCGTCAGAGTTTATTTATTTTGTTTATCAAATTGTCTGTATTCAAACAATGTTGAAATTCGACATATATTAATAAATTACAATTCAATATCTTTTATATGATACCAAATACATGTGTGTTCTCAAATAAAAAATAACAAATATGCAGTTTTAAACAGAAGTGCATAGCCAATTTTGGCTTTGTCCGCAACTTTTGACGTTACGTCTTACGATCCTAGGTCAAACGGTTTTTTGACTTAGTGCAGTGAAACGGATTTTAAACAAAGTCCAATTGTGACTTTGACAATTGACCTAATAACACCAAAGTTATAAGACAACTGTGTAAAGTCCAATGATGTAAGGTCAAACGGTTCTTGAGATAGAGCACAGTAAGAAAAAGTCTAAGGACGAACGGATGGACTGACAGGCAGATAGACATGGTGAAACCAACTTACCCCCTCTACTTCGTAGGTGGGGGTATAAAAACGCGTATTTCATAATCAAACTAAAGGTTTTAGCACTCTGAAAGGTTTATCAAATATGATGTCGTATTACTATAGACTGTACACTACGAAAAAATTTTTTGCAATAGGACGTACACCATGGCTCTATAGACGGTACACCGAAGCACTTTGAAGAAGAGGATATTATCAACAATTGCAATTCTAAAAGTAGCTCTGGAGTATTTCAAGTGACTGGCGTTGGTTTGCTAGTCATTCTTTCAGATATTCCATCATATTGTAGATTGAACTTTTACCGATATATTTGTTAAAACATGTATTTTGCGACAGACGAAGGGGAATAATCAGTGATTGTGGTCAGATTTGGGTTAATTGTAGCTCTTGTAGATCTTTGTTAAACATCTGGTGTGAAAATAACAATTCATTAATATCTAAGCTACTACAATGAGAATTGTTTTCAGAGAATTTTAAAGTATTTACATGTAAAAAACACAGAAATGCTGACCTTGTAATGCACCGCGTCAATATTCGCTCGCTTCAACAATCGCAACATCCGGTGTACGTTGTTAGACGGTGTAGACCGGGCTTACCGATATGTATTGACATACCGTCTGTGTTGTTATAAAATCTCGTAACTACGGCTTTATCGAAGCCGTATAATCTATAGTTACTATATTTCATAACAACACCGACGGAATACTATGATCGCGAAAAAACGTCCCACGCTTTTGCCGAGTTCACCACCAGTGAACATATTATTTGCATATCAAAAAAAGTACAGTGGTATTTCACATGTATGCTTGAGCTTACACACATGTGGAGCCCGATAATTCTGTCATATTGTGAGTAGAAATGAATAAAAAAGCAATTTACATGTACATGTATAATATAATATTAGTATATTATAATTCTTTATAATTCTTTCGGTTGTTCGTCATTTCGTTTATCAATGTAAAAAGTACAGAAAGACAAGTGAGAGGGTGTGGTCGAACTAAAAAATATCAGAAATAGCCAATGTTATTCCATTCATCATTGCGTGTATGTATTATTAATAATCACTTTCTTTGAGTTGATAATTTAATTTAATAAATGAAGTTTCTCGCGAAAATAATTTCCACATTTTAACATGTTCCCTCCACCAAAACGATTGATTTTATTTTGAAACTTCACATACTTGCGACAAGAACCCTACTATGTATCACTGACAAGTGGCATTTATTTTCCTTTAATTAATCTTGCCGTTTGAACAAAACGAGGAAAAATTAACTGACATGCATTTTTTTGTGGTTTCAATCTTAAAAACAATAATCATTATTATATGTTTTTTCTTACTTTTTACTTAAGGCCCAGTCACACTACAGCGTATAGAGCCAGCGTATGAGTAACGTATCGTATATTTCGGAAAATTAGCACCACCGCCGAATGTTTACGACCGCGCCCGAATTAGTTCGGATACGTTACGACGACACCCGAAATAATCCGATGTTTTGTTAATCTCAAAATGACCACATTATAGGTATTCTACCTTAAAGGGACCCATGCTATGTTGTCGAACTTATACAAACTGTATCTGTATCTAACTTACTCTGGATAACTTACTCATAGGCCTACTTTCTATCTGTAGTAACATTTCTCGGAAATGAACATTCGTGGATAAGGGAATTTGGTACTAGTTATAAAAAAAATCTTCCTTTTTTCCCTAGTAATACAATGCACAACACAACAATTCAAGCTCTGACTGTCCTCTCGTTGTTCTTATCCCTGAACATCTAGCATAGCCCCTTTAACCCATTACCAAACAACAAAATTTTGGACTTGTCCAAATTCAAAGATGCTGCAGACGAAAATATGAATTGAATGAAATTTTGCATTCTTTAATCTTTCTGGGCAGAAAAAAAATGTGGGAAATGAAGAAATTGCTTGTTACAAGCAATTTCTTCATTTACCACAATGTTTTTCAAAGCCATTATCTTGTAGGGAGTCAAAGAGAGTCATTGTGTGGTAATGGGTTAAGGGACATTTTTCTAAATCCCTGCTCAATTGTAGGCCCCTATTTGCTGATGTGGATGTATGTTGGTCTCAACAAACAAAGGGACCATTTTCTTACATCCCTGCTCGAGCGCAAGTTTTATTTATAAAGAAAGTCAATGATGATTTAACGTCTGGTAATTATTTATAATCTTGCTAATGCTTTATTTTAATTTTTAAAGGCTATTCATGCGAACTCTGAATACATAATGCGCATCGTAAATGGCATTTGTAAAGGACCTGAATTATTTTTGTTCTTCCATACACATCCGTTGAAAATGATAGATCTTGAAAAGGAAGGAAGAAAAAAAGATTCCAACACAAAATTTAATCTCGACCCCTCCCCCGAGAAAGGTACAGAAAAAATACGATAACGTAAAAGTAGGCTATATTTTTCTATTAGAATTAAAAAGCTGTAAATACAAATTATTGATTTGAAAGCTGCGACATTTTGGTTGACAATCGACGTATTTTTATGCCACCGTGTCGAAAGATCAGCGGCATATTATTTTACTAGTGTCCGTCTGTCTGTCTGTCAAATTTGGTATGTAACTTTCCTTCAAAGATATCGTATCTATCTGTTCCATGCAATATGACCTCCCTGTAGGTCATCCGTTAATCCTTATCAACCCTTTATACGAAAACTTAACATTTTAGAAAAATGGCCATTTCGGGGGCATTCGGGTTTCACAGACGCATCTTGTTTTTTATCATTATTATTTAAAACAATCTATTTTAATAGCATGCCATTATTCTGGAGTGGCAAAATAATACATGAGTAATTCATCATGTCGACAAGGGACGTTTCCCCCCCCCCCCCCCCCCTTTTTTTATTCTTTTTAGATTGTAAAAAGTATTAAACATAGTCAGCTGACACAGTCTGGCGGAGTAGAAATTCATTTCCTTTGTTTTATTTTGACCTTTTTCGTTATGCTTACATTAAGGGTTATTTTAGCGAGCGAAACAACTGTCATTTTGAACGATTATTTTGCTATTTTACTGTTCTTATTTAAGTAGGCATATTTTCAAGTGACGCAAACAAATTTATATCTGGACGCCTTTTTTAAAACAATATCATATCATTTATGCAGATTAAGAAAAAATAGGGATTTTCCATTTTATGAAGCAAACGCCCATTTGACATGATAAACATTTTTAGAATAAACCGATTAATGTCATTGTCAAGCTAAATTAACATGCTAATTGTATACATAAAGTATTGAAAAAACAACAACAAAAATTACAATTACTCATTTGAACTTCCATTATAATATTTCATATGGAAAAAATGTTCCCGATCTTTGACAGCCATTTCTCAACATAACTCAACTGTAGAACTGGTAGTGAGATTCATAATATAAACTGACCCACAAAAGAAACGCATCACTCCTATTTTAAGTCATTTTTTCTAGTATTTGTGATATAGAATTACAAAAACTTGTTTCCATTTACGATTTGAATGTCTAATATTGGAAAGAATAGCCTAAATGATAAGTCAAATTGTTTCATTTTCACAAAGAGTTGTGCGCGGACAACGTAGCTCGCCTTTATGTCACAAACCCGCCAAACTCTAAAGTAGGACCTAAATGTCATGAGATCAAAGATCATGGTTCCAATGATAGGTCTTTGCAGAAGATATCCATGTGTGAAATATCAAGGCTATATCTCTAATAGTTCCTAAGATATAGGCCGCGTTATTATTTTTCAAGTGTATCTAACTTCAAAATCAAGTTCAAAGGACATTGTCCAAAATGAAAAGTCGAGGTAGGAAGTGTCCATATGTGAAACTTCAAGGCTCTATCCCTGATAACGCAGCAGGAAATAAATACCAGGCGTGCGTACCTAAGTTAACTTGGGACAACAACAGCAACCGTATTAAGGCAACATACGCTTGTTGGTGCCCACGGTTACTGAATAAACTGACGTCGAATCCGCTGTCACAAACCTGAACCAAAACGACATTGACGTGTGAAATAATCAGAAGCAAGGAATTTGGCGATTAAGCCGTATATACCTTGATCCTTTCTTAATAAGATGCATAGAAAATGCATGAGAAAAACATTAGAGACAAAAGAAGACAAGAGGACCATGATGGTCCTATATCGCTCACCTGGTCTCCAACATTATATCCAAGTTTTGTCTTGATTGATCTCCAACATTATATCCAAGTTTTGTCTTGATTGATCAATAATTATAGATGCTAGAGTGTAAACAAAGTTTATAACAGCATTTTTGACATTCAAGGGAAGATTACTCAGTACATTCTGGTCCGATCAGGCCCATAATCGAACTCATCCGAGAACTTATGCCCATACTTGCTTTGACCAAGTTTGATCAAGATTGGCCAACTTTTATGGGTGCTAGAGTGTAAACACCAAATTGTTGACAGACGGACAGACAGACGGACGGAAGACGGACATTGAGTGACTACAATAGCTCACCTTGAGCACTTCGTGCTCAGGTGAGCTAAAATGCCGATAACCAGCATTTTCTTCTTCTGGCTCGTTATATTCTATGCTACATTGTAGGTCAAAACAAACATTATCTTTATCACCGTCCATTTTGTAGTCTGTAGTATTTCCCAAATTGAAACAGTCCAAAACTTTGTCGCTGGGGAGAGGTTCAAGACCAGATTGAGCAAAAAACTCCAAAACCGTGTAAAATTGATTATATAACTTTTAAGATATGCAAGAAGTCCGTTTGAACTTATTAATTTATGATTTGTTATGCATCTAAATTATAATAGGATTAATAATCAAAGGAGGGCGGTCGAAAAGGAACTGCATTGAAAGGCAATAATGAATGATTTATATAGTCAAATTAAGAACATTTGATCTCTTGTCATACTTTGGAAATACTAATGTACGTTTAGGACAGACTTACATGCCTACACTCAAACGGTGCATCGTCGCTTTCCAAGAAAAAACCTCGTATCTACAGCTTTAAACAAGCTGTAGATACGTTTTTATTAAAAAGCCGGCCTATCATGCTCTTCATATGCCCCCCCCCCCAATACGCATATGGCGGGCGAGAAATGAATGCCATCGGAATTTGGCCAGCAATTTCTTCATCCCCATTGTATAATACATCAGAAAGAGCAATAGGTGCAAAATTTCATTCACTTGAAATTGTCATCTGCGAAATTGGAAAAGTTCAAAACGTCGTTTGGTAATGAGTTAACCCCTTCCCAAACAAGCCCTGGTTTTGATGTCCATTCTAAAATAGTTTCGGAAAACACTGAGGGCAAAAGGAGAAAATGCTGATAATCAGCATTTTCTCCTTTTGCCTCAATATTTCCTGTGCTATAATGTTCAAAAATCCTTTCCTTATCACCACCAATTTTGTCGTCTGTCGGAGTTTTCAAATTGGAACAGTCCAAAATTTTGTCGTTTGGTAATGGCTGAAGGAAACAGACGAAATACCGAATGGCGTCCATGCATCCTGAATAGGCTGTTGACCTTTATTATACCTGGTGATAAATTATGACGTAAATTATATTTCCTTGTTATCAATTACTCATTCATTAACAATTTTGCTAATTACCGGACGAAGGTTTAACACTTTCCCAAACAATCAAGTTTTAGTCTTTTCAAATTTGAATGCAATTGTGCACGACAAATTCGAAGCCGATAAAGGTAGGATTTGTGTACAATATTGCACGAAAAGGTTCGAGGCTAAAGGAGAATTTTCTGATAATAAGCAATTTCTTGCTTTTTTCAATGTTTTCCCAAAACTTTTAAAGCTATTCATTTTGCATCGAGTGGATTGATTTCAAGTTACAGGCATAGGCCTATTGCCCATACTCGATTCGGCTTCTTAGGAAATACACCAATATTAGCGCCGAGTATGCGGGCCAATAATAGGTCAAAGATTATCCCTTTCCAAAGAAAGACTCAATTTTGACATGATCCCTAATAGAGAAGGCATAAAAAATATCAAGGCAAAAGAAGAAAATGTTGATAATCAGCATTTTCTCCTTTTATCTCTATATTTTCTGTGTAATATCATACACACATCATATCTTTACCAACATCCATTCTGTGGTCTGCCGCAGCTTTTGAGTTAGACCACTCTAAATATTTTGTCTTTTGGGAAAGGGATATACCATCATAGTGTACAGAGTATCGAACTGTGATCAATTGATTGAATGAGGTTAATCTGATCTTTCGTTTTAGCAAAAAAACAGTGTGGAAAATGAAGAACTTGAGACAATCTTACTATTTGCTGTTGTTGGTAAATGGTTAATCCAAGCAAACCCGGATTTGATGTCCCTAGTAAATTTAATTTATTGGAGTTTAACACCGTTTTCAACTGCTATGGTCATATCGCGGCCATATATTGGATTCCTGGTATTTCTTCCACCAGTTCTACCATAACATCCAGATCGAGCCTCCAGCTGCTCTCTCACATAGATGATTCACACCAATTGGTGAGAAACAAATGACTTTTGTCAAATGTCAGAATGGGTACTGACCAAGCCAGGGCTCGAACACACGACCCCTGGATTGACAGACCCCAACGTGACCGACTGAGCTATCCTGGCTCGGCCCCGTAGTAGAAAGGGCTTGGGAAAACATTGAGACAAAAGAAGAATAAGCTGATAATCAGCATTTTCTCCTTTTGTCTCAATATTTTCTGTGCTATATTGTACACAAATCCTATGCTTATCAACACCCATTTTGTGATCTATAGCAGATTTTAAATAAGATCACCCTAAAATTTTGTAGTTTGGGAGAATTAAATGTATTAGGGACAAATAAAGTCAAGCAAAAAAAGCAATTTCAACGCTCTTTAGTGAGTCATTTTATTCTTTATCACAAAGGTAAAGCATACATATAACAATCTCTCACAATTCTCATGATTCCTCTATCTATCATTCTCTTTCTCTCTCCTAAACCCTTTCTCAAACAAGATCTGGTTTTGACGACCATAATAAAGCTTTGGAAAACATCGAGGGAAAAGAAGAATGCAAGACCAAAAGAAAACTCTGGAAAACATCAAGGGAAAAGAAGAAAATACATGACTAACATTATCTCCTTTTCATTCAAAATTTTCGGTACTAACATGTACATAAATTTCATATTCATTCACACCTGCTGTGCAGTCAGCAGCTTTCAATACGGAATGATTATTAATTTTATTTCATCGTTTGGGAAAAGGACGAAAAGGTTAACTCTTTATCTCACATAACTCACGACTAGAATATTGCACTGTTACATGTTATATTAAATAAATTACTTGTTGAAGGCAACACTTATTACAGCCATTACTATAAGCGTGCAATTAGCACAACAATTCACTTAGCGTGAATGCTAATAACCATACAGAGTAACAGATAAGAGTGGGTGAAGACTTTCTGATTTTGTTTTTATACTACATTCAAACCCTAAGTTGTTGGTACTCATTTGAATTGTCTCTATGAGACAATTCAAATGAGCACCCACAACATAGTGTTTGATCAACAATTAATCCCATTACTGCACAGTGATGCCTTTTGACTCCATCATAAGAAAAGGCTTGGGAAAACATTGTGACAAGCAATTTCTACATTTTCCACACTGTTTTCTAACCCAAAATGGAAAGATTTTTAAAATTTCATCAATTTAAAATTGTCGTTTGAAACATCTTTGAATTTGGACCAGTCTAAATTATTGTTGTTTGGTAATGGGTTAATGATATTTTGCCTTCTAAAAAGCCTTAAAAAATAATCTACACCAAAGTGGAGAATAATGTTGGGAGTCCGCATAACATTTGTTGATCAGTTCTGACTATAAGAATTGTCTCATTTTTCCTCAATATTTTAGCCCTAAAATGCGCAATAATTGTATTTGAGCCAGGATCAGAGAAAACGGTCTCTTTGGTTTTTGAGATCGACATGGTTCCAGATCAGTTGTTTATACACACAGTCTGATCAAGATCAATGTTGATCTCTAATAGCTTCTTTGTGACCTGTAGCAACTGTTAGAGAGCAGCAATGCTCCCGATCAGCCTGCACTTAGGCCTACTCTGATCTTGTCACAAATGCTACAAGGGCCTTTTTTCCAGATTTTCAGATCCTAGTTCATTTCTCTTACCATTCAATTTGCCATCTACAACAGCTTTCAAATTAACCCTTTCCCAAATAGTAAAGATTTAGGGTGATCCACTTCAAAAACTGCTGCAAATGACAAAATTGGTGTTATTAAAGATAGGAGTTGTGACAAATATGGCATAGAAAATATTGAGACAAAAGGAGAAACTGCTGGTTATCAGCAGTTTCTTCTTTTGTTTCAATGTTTTCCCAAGCCTTTTTAATTGGGGCTGTCAAAACAAATTACTGTTTGGGAAAGGGTTAAAGCAGTCGGATATAACTTGTGTTAGACAGTGGTTACTGTTAGGAGTGTAATTTAGTGTGATTGCGCAATCTGTGAGAAATACTGTAAGACATCATCTATACTGAACTCGAGGATAATGTTGGAGTCCGCGTAACACTTGTTGATCAGCTCTACGTAGGAGTTGTACTGCTTGATAAACTCATTCTGCATAGACACCCAAACAACCTACAAAATAGGGTAAAGAAATAAACAAATACTATGTAACATTTCCCTGCTTTTCAATAAAAACCTTGTAACTGCAGCTTAAAACAAGCTGCAGTTATGTGTTTTTTGTTGAAAAGCGACAATTTAATCAGTTCCACATACGACTCAAATGAGTTGTACTGCTTGATAAACTCATTCTGCATTGATACCCGCACAACCTACAAAATAGTGTAAAGAAACAGTTAACCCATTACTAAATGGCAAAAATTTAGATCATCCCCAATATTAAGATGTCAAAGACGACAATTTTTATGTAAATAAAATTTTACATGTTTTGGTCTTTTAGGGAAGGAAACATAGAACAAAATGAAGGAATTGCATGTCAAAAGCAATTTCTTTATTTTCCACAATGTTTTCCAAAGCCATTACCTTGTCAGGGTCAAAAGAGTCCCTTTGTGAGAATGGGTCAAACCTTTCTCATGGTGAAATATTTGGAAACCATCTTGTGATATTCTTAATATAAGGAGTATTTACCCTTTCCCAAACAATAATTGGTTTTGACATTCAAAATAGAAAATCTGAAAGATACTAAATATGAATACTGGAATAAGCATGACAAATAATGGCCGACTTTTGACATCCCTAAGAAATAATGTCTCAGAAAAATTGGGAAGTACATCTTCAGATTGTTTGTTGCATTCAAATAGACAGTAAATGAATACCTGTAGTAAGTTTTCTTCTTCACTCAAATGTTTTTCTAGCTTCTTGTATAAATGATCCAGAGATTTCTTCACCTACAAAAATTATTATTGGATAACATTTCAAATGTCAACCAATTATCAAAATATCAAGAAACGCTGAATCACACACACAACAAGAGGACCATGATGGTCCTATATCGCTCACCTGAACCAAACTGATATGAGCAACACTTTTATTCAATTCAATTGATATTTATGATTTTAAGACTGAAAACTAACTTATGGTCAATAACAATATGAAAATGAAATTCATCAGAGATCTTATGGTCCCAAACATTGTGTCCAAGATTTGTCCAATAATTGTAGATTCTAGAGTGTAAACAAAGTCTAAAACGGCAATTTTGTCAAATTCAAGGGCACGTAACTCTCAACTTTATGATCAGATCAGACTGAAAATACAACTCATCTGAGATCTTATGGTCCCCTACAATGTGTCCATGTTTTGTCTTGATTGATTGATATTTGTAGTTTCTAGAGTGTAAACAAGGTGGAAAACAGCCGAAAATGGCAATTTTGTCAAATTCAAGGGCACATAACTCTCGTCTTTCTAATCAGATCAGACTGAAAATCGAACACATCCAAGATCTTATGATCCTCAACATTGTGTCCAGGTTTTGTCTTGATTGAATCATAATTGTAGATTCTAGAGTGTAAACAAGGTCGAAAACAGTCGAAAATGGCAATTTTGTCGAATTCAAGGGCACATAACTCATGACTTTCTGGTCTGATCATACCCAAAATCATACTCATCCAAGATCTTATGGTCCTCAACATTGTGTCCAGGTTTTGTCTTGATTGAATAATAATTGTAGATTCTAGAGTGTAAACAAGGTCCAAAACAGCTTAAAATGGCAATTTTGTCAAATTCAAGGGCACATAACTCTCTCCTTTATGATCAGATCAGACTGAAAATCCAACTCATCTGAGATCTTATGGTCCCCTACATTGTGTCCACGTTTTGTCTTGATTGATTGATATTTGTAGATTCTAGAGTGTAAACAAGGTGGAAAACAGCCGAAAATAGCAATTTTGTCAAATTCAAGGGCACATAACTCTCGTCTTTCTAATCAGATCAGACTGAAAATCTAATACATCCAAGATCTTATGGTCCTCAACATTGTGTCCAGGTTTTGTCTTGATTGAATAATAATTGTAGATTCTAGAGTGTAAACAAGGTCGAAAACGGCCTAAAATGGCAATTTTGTCGAATTCAAGGGCACATAACTCATGACTTTCTGGTCTGATCATAACCAAAATCAAACTTGTCCAAAATCTAATTGTTATATACATTGTGTCCAAGTTTAATCTTGATTGGTAAATATTTGTAGATGCTAGAGTGTTAACGAAGTCAAAAGTAGCTATTTTTCGCATTCAAGGGCAGATAACTCCGGACTTTCTGGTCCGATCAGACCAAAAATCGAACTCATCCGAGAACTTATGGTCAAACATATTTTGGCCAAGTTATGTCAAGATTGGCTTATATTTGTGGATGCTAGAGTGTTAACACTAAATTGTTGACAGACGGACAGACGGACGGACAGACGGACGGACGACGGACACAAAGTGACCACAATAGGTCACCTTGAGCACTTCGTGCTCAGGTGAGCTAAAAAGAAATCAAAGTTAGTCTGAATAATAAGCATCAAAACAGATATACCGGTAATGCAATGTTCTACCTAACACTAACTTTGGATTTATGATAGACAAAAGATGTGTGATTACTATTTTTGGAGTAGATCTACACAAATTGACTTCAACTATAAAGGATGACTTTATTTCATGGGCATCAACACAAAAGACATAATAATAAAAGTGTAATAAGAATTGTCCGCGGACAATGTAGCTGGCCTACCGTTATATGAGAGCTTGTCGCATAAAAAGGAATCCACAGTCAAAGGTCATTAGGTCAAAGGTTGTGGTCTCAAGGTCAAGGCCATGGCATGCCATATCTATTTGTGGAATATCAAGGCTCTATCTATAATAGTGCATGAGATAGAGGCCAGGTTAAAGGTTTTTAAAAGTGGATCAAACTCAAAGGTCAAGGCCACTAGTTCAAAGGTCATGGTCCCAAATGAAAGGCCGTTGCGGGAAGTATCCATATGTGAAATATCAAGGCCGAATCTCTTATAGCGCCTGAGATATAGACAAGGGGACTGTATTATCAACGATCTTACGACCATGATTTTGCGTGAACTGTGTAAGAAGTCATTTAATTGTACGAGAAAACAGATTAGACCAATGATGAATCAGGTTTGTTGTTACAAGTAATCGCGCAAAAATTAATCGTACGATTGTTGATAATACGGGCCCCAGCTTAAAGTTTTTGAAGATGCGACCTTGACATCACGCCGACACTAGGACTGTGACATTAGCTCCCCGGTCATAAAGTCCCAGCTCGCTAATTAAGTAATACAAGTAATAGTAAGCACTTTATATATTCATTACATTACCTCTTTTCCTGTGTACTCCTTGATAACTTTCCTAAGTTCTTGTTTACTGTAGGCCAGCTGGAATCCCACTTCTTCTGCCTTTACACCTTGTGACATTTTGGTCTTCACACCCTCCACAAATATCTAAACAAGAGAAGCAATACAAAACAAAATCAATGTAACTAGAACAAGATGTGTTTATGACACACAAATACCCCCAAAATGGCCACTGGCAAGTTTTCAAACAAACAGACAGAAGGACAGATAGATGGACAGACAGATGGACAAGAGTAAAACAAGATGCTTCCAATTTACTAATACAGGGGCATAACAAGAGCTTCGCAGAGCGGCGCATATATGCCCGGGAGAGGCTTGTCAGTAAAATTGGCATTTTCAAAATGCAATATCATATTTTATATTTATTGTTTATCAAACCCTATGTTATGGGTACTCATTGGAATTATCTCATCGAGATAATTACAATGAGTACCATTAACATAGGGTTTGGATGTGAAATCACAAATTCAAAATGCCTTTACTCCATCTAAGCTGTTACTCTGCTGAATGTACTATTTTTGAAATGCATGTTCTTTGAAGAGGTTGGAAATAATGTAAACCTTACATGTAGTTTTTCTAAAGGTCTACCCAGCCTATCTTTCGTATAAGCTGTAAGGTTATCCTGGTACTGTTGTTTAGCTTCCTTTCTGTCGTTTTCTAGACACGGAATCTTCAGATGTGATAATATAGCTGAAATATGATAAGCACTCGTTCCACATAGCTCAGCTTGGTTTTATAATAAAGTCATTTCAAAAACTCTTGAATTAAACATGTGCTTTCAAAACTGTGTTAGGCAATATTTTTATAAATATGATTGCATACAAATTGAATATGACAAATTATTATTTCTTGACTTGTCTAAATAATAAAAGGTGAAGTAGATGATGAAAGGAATCTGTAAGATTACTTCATTAATATTTGATTTGTTCTTAATCAAATTGTTCTTAATTTTCCATTCTTTTTTTTATATACAAATGATCAAAGAGCTAGAAAAAGGTCTCTTAAGGCATTTTAGAAAACCAAATTTAAAGATCAACCAGCAGTCTAATGCAGTCTAAAAAGGATCCATTCTTCTAACTGAAAGGTGCTACAGCTAATGAAGGAGCTATTGGAGAACAATATGGATCTAGATCAGACTGTGCTTACACAGGCTGATCTAGATCCATGTTGTTCTTAACCCATTACCAGATGACAAACCTTTGGACTGTTCCAATTTTAAAAACTATTGCAGACGACAATTACAAGTTGAAGAAAATTTAAAAATCACTCCATTTTGGTTAAGAAAACATTGTGGAAAATGAAGAAATTGCTTGTCACAAGCAATTTCTTCATTTTTCACAATGTTTACCCAAGCCTTTCCTTGTTAGGGAGTCAAAAAGCGTCACTGTGCAGTAATGGGTTAAATGCCATAAGGGACCTTTTTCTTGATATAGATTTATACTTTATGTAATACTCACATAGCATATGATGGAAGTTTTCTGAAAAAGAATACAAATGCATGAACAATGTCAAAGAAAGAATAAGAAGCATAAAACACAACAATAAAGTAGATGCAAAATTTATCTGCACAATAAATGACAGAAATTCAACGACAATGAAATAAATCATTAGCTGTAATGAATTTTCTTATTTTCTCTTTTTTTAGTAGTATAAGGAATCAAGACTTCTGTATACATCAAAACAAGACTTTCAACATATTCAACAGCAACCTGACTGATCCATATGAGAACAGCATATGCTTGTGAAACACAAATGACTAAGAAAAAGCACTGTTAACCCATTACCAGACGGAAATTTTTTTGAAAGATCCAAATTGAACAAGATTTGTTTGTGAAACACAAATGCCCCAAAAATGGCAACTTTTATAAAATGTTAAGTTTTTTTCGTGTAAGGGGTTGATAAGGGATGACCTTGAGGAAGGCCATTTTGCATGGAACAGATAGCTATCATTGAAAGAAAGTCACAAACCAAATTTAAACTTTGTATGTTGAATAATTTCGGGGAAAAGGCAAACGTTAAGTTTTTAAGTTTTCAGACAGATAGACAGACAGACAGATGGACGGACATGAGTAAAACAATATGCCCCCGATCTTTCAATACAGGGGCATAAGAATTTGCAGACGACAATATACAGTGTATAAAATTTTACACTTTTTGTACTTCCTGGAAGAAAACATTGTATTGTGGAAAATGAAGAAATTGGTTGTAACAAGAAATTTCTTTATTTTCCATGACATTTTCCAGAGCCTTTCTCTTGCGAAGCATCAAAAGGTGTGTCATCATGTGGTAATGGGTTAAGTTTTCCCTTTGAGTTTTTGGACAAAAAGACAGACAGATTGATGGACAGACATGGGTAAAATGATATGCCTCAATATTTTGATATGGGTCATAAATATGCACTAATACTGGGCTATAGATGAGGATAGAAATATTGTCTTTGTGAGGAAAATAAGGATGTTAGTTCCAAATACACATTATTAAATAAGTTGTTTGACTAGTCAATTCATATTTTGTTAACCCATTACCACACAATGATGACTCACAAGAAAAAGGCTTTTGAAAACAATTTGAAATTATAGAAATTGCTTGTGACAAGCAATTTCTTCATTTCCCACATTGTTTTCTACCACACAATACCAAAAAAGTACTTTTTCATCCATTTTCAATAGTCATCTGCAACATCTTCGAATTTGGACCAATCTAAAATTTTGCTGTCTGGTTATGGGTTAAAAGCAGCAAGAGTATATCCAAACTGAATCCTTTCCCAAATAAGACTTGGTTTTGACATCCCTACAAGGAAAGTTTTGCGAAAACATTGAGACAAAAGGAGGAAAATGCTGATATTCAGCATTTTCTCCTTTTTCCTCAATATTTTCTTGACAACAATGAGTTCAAATTCTTCATTCATTAATATCAATTTTATCCTCTGAAATGGCTTTCATATTGGACAGCCCAAATATTTTGTCGTTCAGGAAAGAGTTAACGCTTACCCATCATGATGACTTCTCTCGGTGTTTTCTGATGTTCCTCCGCTATACGACAAATGTTGTCAAATATGGTCCGTACTAGTCTCTGATACGCTTTGCCTAGATCCGTGTGTCGCTCTGAACCTCGGAATATACTCTCCGCTTGACTTGCAAAGTCCTGGTGAAAATGATATTTTTCATATTGACTAGTATATAATGGCCTTTCTTTCAGTTTCATTCCTCATGACATTGGTTTTCTTACCTAAAATAGGCTTTATTATTACATCTTAAACTTTTAAAACACTTTTGGTACAACAGAATAAATATTTCCAAAGTGTAGGTCTAGATTATCATGTATCATACAGAAATTGATGATAATTGAAAATCTCTAAATCATACTTCATTGACAACTTGCTGTGAGGCAGCATATTTAAACATGAACCTTAAATTATTTATAATTCAAAACTTATTGTAAACATCAAAGTTTCTGCTGACACACAGATAAAAATACAGACAAGCAGACATGACAAACAAGAGGGCCAAGATGGTCCTGTATCGCTCCACTGGCTTTTAGACATTTAGACCATGAACTTCTTCAAGGAATACAATAGAGGTCTATTCAAACAAGATTCATGTTACGCCAGAATGAAATCCAATAAGTGATTAAGGAGCAGAAATGTTTTTAAAAAATTTCTTAAAATTACACTGTTTCATATAGCAAGAAAAAGCCTAGCCCACCAAGCTTTTCATCCGAACGTGAAGGAATTTTGAAGAGATTCATGCAAGGAAGATTCCTGTGAAGTTTGGTTGAAATTGGTCCAGTAGTTTTGGAGAAGAAGATTGTTTAATAATTTTTCGAAAATTCAATTTTATCAAATTTATTAAAATGTAAGTTCTACACGGAAATAATTTTTTAAGGAATTAAGAGGAGATAAATGCAAGGAAGATTCATGTGAAGTTTTGTTAAAATTGGTCCAGTAGTTTTGGAAAAGAAGATTTTTCAAAAATTTAATTTAATTTCAATAATCGAAATTTCATTTCTACATAGAATTTATTCTTTTTAAGGAATTAAGAAGAGATTAATGGAAGGAACATTTCTGTAAAGTTTGGTTAAAATTGGTCCAGTAGTTTTGGAGAACAAGAATTTTTAAAGATTTTTCGAAAATTTAATTTAACTAAATTAATCAAAATTTAAGTTCGACATAGAATTTATTTTTTTGAAGGAACTAAGAAGAAATTAATGCAAGGAACATTTCTGTAGAGTTTGGTTGAAATTGGTCCAGTTGTTTTGGAGAAAATTTTTTTTTTAAGATTTTTCGAAAATTTAAATCAATTAAATTAATCAAAATTCAAGTTCTGCGCGGATTTTATTCTTTTGAAGGAATTTGGTATAGATTCATGCAAGGAAGATTTCTGTGAAGTTAGGTTGAAATTAGTCCAGTAGTTTTGCAGAAGAAGAATTTTTAAAGATTTTTTGAAAATTTAATTCAATTAAATTAATTAAAATTCAAGTTCTGCATAGATTTTATTCTTTTGAAAAAATTGGTAGAGATTCATGCAAGGATGATTCGTGTGAAGTTTGGTTGAAATTGGTCCAGTAGTTTTGGAGAAGAAGAAGAATTTTTAAAGATTTTTTGAAAATTTAAATCAATTAAATTAATTAAAATTCAAGTTCTGCGCGGATTTTATTCTTTTGAAAGAAATTGGTAGAGATTCATGCAAGGAAGATTTCTGTGAAGTTAGGTTGAAATTAGTCCAGTAGTTTTGGAGAAGAAGAATTTTTAAAGATTTTTCGAAAATTTAATTTAATTTATTTAATTAATATTCAAGTTCTGCACAGATTTTATTTTTTTGAAGGAATTCAAAAGAGGTTCATGTAAGGAAGATTCCTGTGTAGTTTGGTTGAAATTGGTCCCATAGTTTTGGAGAAGATTTTTTTAGATTTTTCGAAAATTTAATTTAATTTAATTAATTAAAATTCAAGTTCTTCACGGAATTTAATTTTTTGAAGGAATTTGGAAGAGGTTCATACAAGGAAGATTCCTGTGAAGTTTGGTTGAAATTGGTCCAGTAGTTTTGGAGAAGAAGATGTTTAAAGAAAAAGTTTACGCACGGACGCACGCACAGACGGACGGATGGACGACGGACACAGGGCCATGACATAAGCCCCGCTGGCCTTCGGCCAGTGGAGCTAAAAACCGAGCCCAACAAATACCATTATGTGCCAAGATCTATAGATGTAGGAGTATATACCAAAGATTGATATGTTATGATTGAATTGTATTGTTTTAACCCATTACCAGACAACAAAATTTAACCCATTCCAACACATGGACACTTTTTGACACCCCACAGAATGAAGGCTTTGAAAAACATATGGTGGAAAATGAAGAAATTGCTTGTGACAAGCAATTTATTCATTTCACACAATATCTTTTCCCAAAAAGATCGAAATATGTAAAATTTCATTAGCTTTAAATTGTCCTCTGAAACATCTTTGAATTTGGACCAGTCTAAAATTTTGCCGTTTGGTAATGGGTTAGGACACATTAAAAAAAGTTGGTCAAAATTGAAAGATGTTGCAGACATCAATTTCAAGTAAATGATTTTTTTTTTACTTTTTTGTCTTTTATGGAAGAGCAATTTCTTCATTTTCCACAATGTCTTTAAAAGCTTTTGTCGTGCGGGACGTAAAAAGTGTCAATGTGTGAAAATGGGTTAACCCTTATCATGCTGTTTAAGACATATTCCTGCTCCGACCTTAGCTATTGCCTGCAGAATAGTCTAAGATCAGCATGCGCAGATGTGCAGTCTGATCTCAGTCTACACTGCCTGCTTTCCACTCAGTTGTTATAGCAAAAACTTGAGACAAACTGATTGAATTGCCTCTTAAAATGGCAATTTGTTATAAACAAAAGTTTCAGTCAGCAGGACAAGGGTAATTTACCTCAAAGTTATGGACAAAACTGATAATTCCACATTTGGTCTTCTTTGAGACTTTCCATTCTTCTATGGCTCGAATTTGTGTTTGCTGCAAAGAAATAAGGGCAAATGAGTTATACAGGAACACTAATTTTGGTTTCTAATACATGAATACCTTTACCTTTAGAAGTCAAATATGACACTTTTCCAAACAATAAAATTTAGACAGTTCTAATTTTGAAAGCTCCTGTAAACAACAAAATGGATGTTGATAAAAATAGGCTTTGTGTACAAAAAAGCTCAGGAAATATTATGACAAAAAGAACATTTTGGAAATCACTATTTCAGTATCAGTTCAAATTTTGAAAAGTAGATTGCTGGTAAAATGTTTTGACTGACTGACAAGAATTGTAGAGTAAATGTAATTAGATATAAAATGTACTTACAACAAATTTGTCAAAATTTCTCTTCACTTTAACGAGATTACTAGCGAATGTAACACTAAGAAATGATCCCGCATCTTGTGTATTGGTTACATGTTGGCTCATTCTTACAAGCATATACATCGAGTTACTGTAAATAGAACATGACATTGAGACACCATTTTATGACATTCAGTCAGATAAGGACCCTTCTAAACCAATCGGTAATGAGTGTATCTTTTAGTTCATCAAAAGTCTTAAACCATATTATTTCTTTTTGGAAAGACATGATTTCATGGTCAATATTTAAAATTATTTGAAACCCTTTCCCACCAAGGCCTGCTTTTGACAGCCCTGACAAAACAGGCTTTGCAAACATAGGGACAACAGAAGAAAATGCTGATAATCAGCATTTTTTCATTTTGCCTCAATATTTCCTGTATTATATAATTCACAAATTTTTACGTTTAGTAACATCAATTTTGGCATCTGCAGCAGCTTTCAATATTAATATCACCTTTTTCTTGATTGAATAATCCTTATTAACCTATTACCAAACAACAAAATCTTAGACAGTAGACTGGTCCAAATTCAAAGGGGTTGCAGATGACAAATGAATTACATCAACAGGAGAAAATATGCATGTTATAGCCCAGAAAATATTGAGACAAAAGCAGATAGTGCTGGTCACCAGCACTTTCTCCTTTTGCCTCAATGTTTTCCCAAACATTTTCTATTAGGGACTACAAAACCTGGTCTTGTTTTGGAAAGGGTTAAGCACTGTATAATACTCACAATCCATCTACTTTGTCAGCAAACGTAATGAATCCCCCAACCTCTTCTTCTAAACTTGGAAACAACTCCGACATCATCGCCCTGTCATGACAAACAATCAGATAAGAGGGGGTAAAGACATTCAAAACAAAACAAGAATCACTATATACCATGTAAAACAAGTATCTGGTGTTGTATGCAACACATAAAGTCCCCTACCGGCTTCAAATTGACTCAATATGGTAATCAATAATAGATTAAGATGAATAAGTTATTGCAGGATCCATTTTTTGCCATATTTTCACTATTTCCGTTACCATAGCAACCACACTTTTCGTAAAAGAACAAAGATAAAATGATGTGCATAATCTACACATTGCCATCTAGTCATATACCAAGTCTCATCAAATTAGCTTGCTTACTTATTAACTTATCGCAGGATCCAATATTTTTTGCCATATTTTCACTATTTCCGTAACCATAGCAACAACAATTTTAGTCTAAAAACAAAAATAAAATGATGTGCATAATCTACACATTGCCATATAGTCATATACCAAGTCTCATCAAACTAGCTTGCTTAGTTATTATCTTATCGCAGGATCCAATATTTTTTGCCATATTTTCACTATTTCTGTAACCATAGCAACCTCAATTTAAGTCGAAAAACAAAAATAAAATGATGTGCATAATCTACACATTGCCATCTAGTCATATACCAACTTTCATCAAAAACGCTTGCTTAGTTATTAAGTTATCGCGGGATCCAGATTTGAGCGGACAGACAGACGGACTGACGGACGGACGGACAGACGGACGGACGGACAGACGGAGGGCAAACCTATAGTCCCCTCCGGTGTGAACACCGGTAGGGGACTAATAAGTTAAACATCACCTACTTAATCGATTGAAAACATGTTTTTTCTGTAATATATATTTCACAACCTTTATATGAATATTACCTTATACATTTATGCACACCATTCAAAAATCGCATTGTGGAAATGTCAAATGCAGCCTGAGAAATGCTGTCTTTATGTAGGTGAGGGGTCAAAGCAATGTATTTCAATAATGGTTATGAGGGTGCTTATTCCCCCTCTTATATATTGCAACAAACCATCCTCCAACAATCCGATTGTCAAACTCTTTGCATATTGAACAACAACATTCAACAAACGTTACATTTCCTTTTAATCTTGTTTCAAGACAATGATATTATAAAATCCATTTATCAGAAATAATGAAAAAACCAAACAACATTTACCTGACTTCTTCATTAATCTGTCTCCTGCAACAAAGCAATTAGATAAATCAAAGAAATGAAAGCTAAATGCAAAACTATTGTAAGTACCGTATAGCACTTTATTTCTGCGGGGTCCAAATTCTGCGGTTTTTCCAGAAATCAGGCGGGTTAAATTTCTGCGGAACATATTTCTGCGGTCTCTCATTTTGCAAAATCAAAGATTCTATTTCTGCGCTATCAAATCAGTTTTTGTCAGTATCAGACATAGTTTGAAAGACGATGCTGACCAATAATTCTAATTACTCCATTGGGGTAAAGGGATAATCCCACTCATTTACCAGTATCTAAAAAGGCGTTATGGTAGACAATGCCGTTTACAGATAGGTGTGAAAAGAAAGACATGTCAAACTGTTACCAACCAGTCAAACTTGTTAAATCATTGTTTATTGATGAACTACAATGTCTTATCTACACTTAAGTTAAAGCTGTTGTTACATCATTTTTTTTTATAGGAAAGCACCCCTTTGTTATAATATTGTTCTTTCCATCGGGTGGTAACAGTTAAACTTGTCCATGTATTGACTAAAATTATAGAATGACAACAACCTCTACATTCAGGATTTATATTCTGCGGATTTTATTTCTGCGGTGCCGTCCACCACCGCAGAAATAGCAGAAATAAAGTCCCCGCAGAAATAAAGTGCTATACGGTAAGTATTATATCATTATTTACTTACAACAGTTTTGGTAATACATTGTGGCTAATTGCAAAAAAGAACATAAACTAAATGCTAAAGTTAAATGAACTTCCAGATTTTACTCTAATGTTTTTTGTCTGCAATGCCTTTGAAAACAGACCAGCCTAAATATCTTATGTTGGGAAAGGACTTATTGAAACTGATAAAGTCTGCCCTTTCAGCTATAGAAATCAACAAAGAGACAAACATTGACTTGGAAAATTCCAGGGACCAAAAAAAGGTTCAAATATTCCTGTCTGTTTCATTGTACTATACTAGTAAAATCTTTTATCCCGAGAAAACATTTAGGCAATAAAAGAAAATGTTCAAAATTAATGTTTTCTCATTTGCCTCAATTTTTTGTGTGACATATATTGCTTACAAATCTCTATCAAAATACACTTCGTCTTCTACATTAACCCTTTCCCAAATAACAAAATATTAGGGTTGTCTAATTTGAAAGCGGTTGCAGACTACAAAATGGATGTTGAAAAAGATGGGCTTTTGGTACAATTTAGCATGGAAAATGTTGAGGCAAAAGAAGAAAATGCTGATAATCAGCATTTTCTTCTTTTGCCTAAATGTTTTCCCAAGCCATTTATATTAGGGACGTGAAAACCAGGTCTTCTTTGGGAAAAGGTTAAGGTCAGGTCATGTACAATTTAGCATCCACATCAGTTCACATTGCTTCTAACTTCTAAAATATGCTGTACAAATGACCATTTTCGAACTTGCTCTGGTCTTGATGTTGATGGGGCATTATACATCATGTGACTGGGCCTTTATTTTCATATATGAACAGCTTCATTTGTTTGGTAAATGTTAATTCATACTTACACCATACTGTTTACCAACAACTACATTGCTGAAAGATTATCTTTTATAAACTTGATATCTATTTTGACGGAAAATGATAAAGACTTTTTTCTTTCTAAAAAAAAGTCAAAATCTTTTACATACATTCATCCATCTATCCACCCATGCATTACCATTTTTAACCCTTTCCTAATTGGCAAAAATTTGGGCCATTCCAATTTGAAAGGTGCTACAGAAAACAAAATGGATTTTGATAGACAGGATTTGTGTATAATACTGCAGAGAAAATATAGAGAAAAAAGGAGAAAATGCTGATCATCAGCATTTTCTTCTTTTGTCTCAATGTTTTCCTTATCATTTTCTATTAAGGACATCAAAAGCTGCTCTTGTTTGGGAAAGGGTCAAATACAAGAACTTGATCAAATGGACTGAGACAATGATATACAAAGGATGTCCAGTGTTAGTACTTTGTAGGTATTGAGATTGTCAACTATCCTGTTGGTTTCTTTTTGTTTGTTTAAATAAACAATTATATATTTTATAAAATAGATATTGGATATCAAAGGTAAACAATCACATACATAACAGATCAATTACAAATGCTGTAGATTACCCGTAATGTTGCCATTTCAAGATTCATGATTTTTGGGCGACGTCATAAACATTTGGCGGTATCTGATCTTTACGAAGAGGAAAAATTCTGCACCTTCTGCTGCTGAACAATTACTACGGAAAACTGCCCAAGTTGTGTGGATCTCAAAATGGCCCTATCACTGGTATTCTACATTAAAAATTAATAAGAAACTAAATTGACTATGGATGAACTCTTATAGTTAAGGTATTCCATCCATCATTAGATACCAAACACTTTGTGCATCTTCAGGTGTCATTGTCAACTAAAATTGACCATTGTATTCAGCTTTTAAATTATGGATACCCGCATCAGTTTCCCAGCATTATCCATGGCAACAGAAATAGACAAAGGATGTCCTTGGCCAATTTCCTTGCCATGGATGACTTACAAAGTTGCACCAGTGTCTGGTTACTGATGATACCTTACTGGTAGTGCATGAAATAGAATCTAAAATATATCATATAAAGAAAGCCACAAAAACCAAAGATATTTAAAGCAATCTGACACACTATCACATTTACCACTAAAACATAAAAGAAGAAGGGATAGAAATAGTTCATGTTACCCAGGTAACAAGCATAATAATGTATCCTTTTCCTTCAGCATTTTGCAACATTTTACCAGTTCCATGTGGAAGTTGATGATTCCTTGCGTCCATGTAGGTATCAGATGACACCAGTAACTCAAATTCCAAACATTTTACAGACTAGTCTCAGTCAAAGAGTTTTAGAGTAAAATTTAACTTCAAATTCATGCAAAATGTAAAGACTGCAATGGCAGGGCATCACATAAAACACATCAAAATAACATCAACAAATTTGTAAAAATAAAGCTTTGTAACTCCAATCACACCAATTTGCACACCAGATCACACAATATGGATATAAAGAGCATGGTGGGTTGCTGCTTGGACAAAGTGGGGTGTAAAAATTTCTGTATACCACAAAAGGAGAAAATGCTTATATTTGAAAAGAGCAAAGGTATATTCATGCTATATATAAGGGTTTGGGGTTGTGATTATTCGTATGTTTCAATTACAAAAGCTTTCAATAAATGGAAAAGTTGAAAAAAATAGTCATTGTTGTGCATTATCAAGACCTTATAACTATTGCAAAACTTTTTTAAGCAGCTGCAATAACAAAGGTTTTGCTCCAAGCACCTGTTATGGCTTGATACCGATAATAGCAATAAGTTAAAAGATTGCACCTTGAGCAGGTTTAGAATCATGCTGACATAGCGTTTCTTGATTTGTCCTTCTTAAGGTAGAATACCCGTAATGTGGCCATTTTGATATTCATAAAACTTCAGGTTTTTTCAAGCATCATCGTTACATATCTGAACTTATTCCGGCGCCGACATAAACATTCAGCGGTGGAAAGTTCCTTCACCAAATGTTTTCGAAGTTGCCCGAATCATTCCAACGACGCGCGAATCTCATTAACCCTTTCCAAAACGACAAAATTTTAGGGTGATCAAAACTGCCACAAATGACAAAATTGATGTTATTAAAGATAGGCTTTATGTAAAATATGGTACAGAAAATATTGAGACAAAAGAAGAAACTGCTGGTCATCAGCAGTTTCTCCTTTTGTCTCAATGTTTTCCCAAGCAATATCTATTAGGGACGTCAAAACCAGGCCCCGATTTCTCGAAAAAACTTAAGTACGTTCTCATGCTCAAATCTGAGCACTGTGCTCAAATCGCAAGAAATCCACGTGAACTTCAATCGAACACCCTTCAACGTTGGAGAGTATCCTTTTGAAGTTGAGCATGTTCTCATGAGAATATACTTAAGTTTTTTCGAGAAACCGGGGCCAGGTCTTGTTTGGGAAAGGGTTAAGGGTGGACTACCTTAATGTGACACAAGATTTGTGAAACCATGACCAATTTTGGAGTTTGTGCATTGCATTATATGTCATTCAATTAATTGCATTTGGTGCATTTTGTATTTCATTGATAAGAAATATTCAGTGAGAAACCCCGCCCAAAGTCAGCTACAATCAAGAACACCATTACTTAGCAACATTTTTCCTTTTTTACAATTTACTTAGTTAAATCTATCATTAGTTACATTTTTAACATAGGCAATGTTATTCATCATTTCATTCATGTCTCCATCATGGTAGGGAATGTGCATTATGGGATGGATAACAACAAATTAGCATCACTTCAGGTAAGAAATTGCGCTATTATTTCCTCATTTCTGTGTCAATTTTCAAACAATTTGTTGCATGCATTCCACCTTACTGATCCCTTTCCCAGATATATGATTTATTTTAAAACTTCTTAAACTATTACCCAAACAAGAGCTGTCACTGTAAGATGACAATGCCCCCGACACCGCTTTGATTTTAAATTATGGCCAATCTATGTTCAAGGTCAAGGTCATCCAGGGGTCAAGGTCACCAAAGTATGTGCCTACAGAAAGGTAATGTACCAAGGAATGTTGTGGTAAAATATGAAGCGAATATGTTAAGTAAAAAGGAAGTTATGGCCAATGTTAAAGTTTTTGGACGGAATGACGGACAGACGGACGGACGGACAGACGGACAGACAGACGGACGGACAAGTCAAATTTATGATGCCTCCCTATCGGGGGCATAAAAATGATCCAAACCGACCAGAATAACATCTGCATTTTGGTTTTTTTTCTGGTCATTTGGAATCAATTTTTGGAAAAGCAAAATAATTCTACAAATAAGTCATACATTTTAGGAAAAAGCCCAGTAAGGCAGGGTGCATGCAACAAATTGATTAACAAGAGCTGTCCGAAGACAGCATGCTCGACTTTCTAAGTTGCTTAGTATAAAGGGGGCATAACTCCAAATATAGTGGAGCCAGGGTCATGGGCCCTGATAGTAAGGTAGAGGGTGTGATGGTGAATAAGTATTCCAAGTTTGGGTTGAATCCCTTTGATAGTATGGAAGTTATTGAAGATTGAAAAAACTTTAACGTTTGTTGCAACGCCAACGCCAACGCCCGGGTGACAGTATAAGCTCTCATTTTCTTTGAAAAGTCGAGCTAAAAATTGATGGAGAAATAAGAAAGTTATTGCACAATTTCTTATTTGGAGGGGGCTAATTTGATTTTTCAAAGCATTTTAATAATTACTCTCTTACTGTCTCATGTAGCAATGCTGTGGGAAATATTGATATGGCCTGGTATCTGGGAAGCATTTGATTGTGTACTTTCAACCAAATTGACATGCAAAAGGGTACCTTTGCTCTTTTCAAATGGAACCAAATGAAGAGTGTATCATTAATTCTTAGTAAATGCACTCTTTATACTTTCCTTATATCTTTCCTTTAACCATTTCCAAAACAAGACCTGGTTTTGACGTCTCTAGTAGAAAAGGCTTGGGAAAACATTGAGACAAAAGAAGAAACTGCTGATAACCAGCAGTTTCTCCTTTTGTCTCAAGTATTTTCTGTACTATATTGTACACAAATCCCTTCCCTTTGTCATCTGCAGCAGTTTTTAAATAGGACCATGCAAAATTTTGTCGTTTGGGAAAGGGTTAAATATCAGAAATCCTTCCAGCATCCAAAGATATTTTTGAAGGTTCCTAATGTTTTCTTTGTATTCTATGAATTTAAAGAATATATACAATGTACTCCTTTTTGTCATTTTTCACATTCAATTACAAAAGATATCTCTTCATTTGTTTCAACAGATGCTGATCTTTACACTTTAAGTTTATTTTTTGCTTTTTAAACAAACATTGTGGAAAATGAAGAAATTACTTGTCACAAGCAATTTCTTTATTTTTCACTATGTTTTTCAAAGCCATCATCTTGTGGGCATCAAAAGGCCTCACTGTTTGAGAAAGGATAAACAAATAAACAAAATAACAAAGCCCATATAAAGATCAGCACATTACAACATCAGGACTAGCGTTACTGCATCCCACTTACAGCTGCGATGTCGGTATTTTTGATGTCAAACCTTCCCCTAAATTCTCCACGATATATTTCCTGCTCGACAACACAAAATCAGAAGAATTGAGATATATACATGTAGAACACAGATATTCATTCATTCAACCATGATTCTAATGGTAAAGATAATATACATGTAATGCCTACCTACTAAAAGATAAGAGAAAGTTCATCCATGATTAATGCAGGTAAAGAACCATTTTTGCACAAAAGAGTCAAGAAAACATTTGAAGAATTACAATTTATCCTAATAGATATATTGACCCCTTTTCAAATCAATTATTGAATACAAATCCTGTTCTATACAGATTGATTGAACTGAGTTTAATGTCTCTTTCATCTGCTATTGTCATATCGCAATGGCTAGAGCACTTTAATATGGACTCCTGTCGTTTCTCTCACCAGTGCTATCACAACATACTTTCCAAGCCTCTAGCTGCTTGCCCGCATAGGTTTAGGATTATCCAGTGAGGGATTGAAGGCAGGATCTAATGACTAAACATCTGATACACTTCCAACTGTGCTATGGGCCTATGGCCACGGCCAAATTTAGTTATATAAAGAGGTTTCAACCACAAAGAAAATAAAACACTGCAGTAGAAATGTTACAACCAGCATTTTACAAAGAAAAAATATATTTTGATTACAAGGGCCGTCAGAGACGGACAATGCTCCCCGAATAAGGCATTGTCACAATAAATGTATGCCATGGAGAGCACTTTATTGTCAAGGGCATCTGATTTGCTACTCAAATATGAAATTTTATCAAATTCTGACCATTAGACTAGCAGAAATTAGAGAAAAACTGTATTTTACCTTAAGTCCCCTTTTCCCATGACGAGGCCTCAAATCCAAAAACCGGGAAAAGTACATTGGCATTATGTCATAGGGAGTTCACATGGTAAGTTTCATTTGATTTGGCCCAAGGGTTATGAAGAAATCGCTTCGGACGGACGGACAGACGGACGGAATGACGGATGGACAGACAAAGCAGCAACTATATGCTCTCCCTTTGGGGAGCATAAAAAACAATATGTTTCTAACGATCTACAGCTACAAAGCTATGTTTCATAAACAATTTAACACTTTCCCAAAAACACCTGATTTGAAGTTCCTAATAGTAAAATCATGGAAAAATATTGTGACAAAAGAAAGAAATGAATGCTGGTGACCAGCATTCTCTCCTTTGCCTCCATATTTTCTATGCTATATTTCGCACAAATCCTTCAGCATCTATTTGGCCACCAATCACTTTAAAATTGAACAACCCTTAAACTGGTTTGTTTGGGAAAGGGTTAAAAAGTTCTGTCAATTGAGCTCTTGGAAACTACTGAAAGAGTAACAATAAGCAAAAAGAATGAAAGAAAAGAATAGCCACAGTATGAAAGATAAAGATAAGATCTATATGTAAGAATGCACATGATTATACATTTGTACTTCAGAAGAAAATCTTTATCGTTTATTATGCAACACAAAAGTGATTGTTCAACAAGCAGATAATAACATTATAACAAGACGGCCATGATGGCCCTAGATCGCTCACCTGAAATTTGTTGCCTTGTTGAAATTAAACACTTAGACCTGAATAGCAGCAAAATAAGAAATGTTTCAATAAAGCCCTTTCTCCTCTGTTTTCAAATGAATGTAACAAAAATTCAGCCTTTTTTAAAAGTATTTGCTATTTTGTCCTTTTTCTGATACTGCTGCACTAATAGGCAATGGTTTAAATACTGACAAAATTCTTCTAACAACTTTGAAAGCCCTTCACCAAAGGATCATTCATGTGAAGTTTCAAGAATATTGGTCAACTGGTTAGGCAGAAGAAGATTTAATTTTTAGAAAATTTGGCTATTTTCGCCTTTTCTCATGCCGCGGCAGCCAGAGTCTTTGATGGAATTAAATTCTTTTAATAACTTTGAAAGCCCTTCACCCAAGGATCATTCATGTGAAGTTTCAAGAATATTGGCCAACTGGTTAGGCAGAAGATTTTTAAGATTTGGCTATATTCCCCTTTTCTCATGCCGCGGCAGCCAGTCTTTGATGTAATTAAATTCTTTTAACAACTTTTAAAGCCCTTCACCCAAGGATCTTTCATGTGAAGTTTCGAGAATATTGGCCAACTGGCTAGGCAGAAGAAGACTTTTACAAGATTTGGCTATTTTCCCCTTTTCTCATGCCGCGGAAGCAAGAGTCTTTGATGGAATTGAGTTCTTTTAATAACTTTGAAAGCCCTTCACTCAAGGACCATTCATGTGAAGTTTAAAAGATATTGGCCAACTGGTTAGACAGAAGATTTTTAAAAGATTTGGCTATTTTCCCCTTTTCTCATGCTGCGGAAGCCAAAGTCTTTGATGGAATTGAATTCTTTTAACAACTTTGAAAGCCCTTCACCAAAGGATCATTCATGTGAAGTTTCAAGAATATTGGCCCACCGATTAGGCAGAAGAAAATTTTTAGAAGATTTGGCTATTTTTCCCTTTTCTCATGCCACGGCAGCCAGAGTCTTTGATGGAATTAAATTCTTCTAACAACTTTGAAAGCCCTTCACCCAAGGATCATTCCTGCCAAGTTTCAAAAAGATCGGCCAACTGATTAGGCAGAAGAAAATTTTTAGAAGATTTTACTATTTTCCCCTTTTCTAATGCCGCGGCAGCCAGAGTCTTTGATGGAATTAAATTTTTTCAACAACTTTGAAAGCCCTTCACCCAAGGATCTTTCATGTGAAGTTTCAAGAATATTGGCCAACTGGTTAGGCAGAAGAAGATTTTTAGAAGATTTGGCTATTTTCCCCTTTTCTCATGCCGCGGCAGCCAGAGTCTTTGATGGAATTTAATTTTTTCATAAACTTTGAAAGCCCTTCACCCAAGGATCTTTCATGTGAAGTTTCAAGAATATTGGCCAACTGGTTAGGCAGAAGAAGATCTTTAAAAGATTTGGCTATTTGCCCCTTTTCTCATGCCGCGGCAGCCAGAGTCTTTGATGGAATCAAATTCTTTTAACAACTTTGAAAGCCCTTCATCCAAGGATCATTCATGCCAAGTTTCAAAAAGATTGGCCAACTGGTTTGGGAGGAGAAGATCTTTAAAGAAATTGTGGACAGACGGCCGGACGGACGGACAACAACCGATCACAATACCTCACCTTGAGCACTTTGTGCTCAGGTGAGCTAAAAAGGCAGCATTATAATAGCAGTAATTTAAAGTCGCAGAGAGTATGATAATACATATTTCTTCACAGAAATTCAGTATAATTCAGGGTTATTCTGGCTCAATTGTGCACCTTTGCTGAAGATCTTTCTGCATAAAGATGCATTCTTATTACATCTACACGACCAGAGTTTCTTTTAAATATTAATTTTACAAAATATCAGCAAGAATCTGGAAAATGGTCCCGATCAATTCATACTCAATACTGTCTGATTAAGATCAATTCTGCTATCTATAAGTTACTACAGGTCATGTAGAATCTATAAGAGAACAACATGCATCCTGATCAGACTGTGCATATGCACAGGCTGATCTGGATTATGTTGTTCTCAAATGCCTGAAGGGCCCCTTTTCCAGATCCGTTCTCAAAAATATTTTGGCATTACTTTTTTGCAAGATAAACAATTTTATTTTTTCTTAATATTGATAGAATTGCATGCCTATGATATGAAGCAAATGTTGTATTAATTTACCCAGCAAGATGAGCTAAAGCAAACCTATTCACTAAATGAATGATGGATGCAAGAGAAAAAGTACAAACTACATAGAAGAATTATTATCCCAGCCTTTACAGTTTACCATTTCCAATACAACACCAGGTTAAGATATCCCTGATAAAGGAAGATTGGCATAACATAGATAGAAAAGAAGATATGTTGATTATCAATGCATTTTTCATGGACACACATTTTTTTTGTTTATGTTTATTTTATTTTTTTGTAAAATTCCTTTTGTCTGATCCTTTGTATTTTGATCGGTATTAAATTTGTTGTGTGGGAAAGGGTTACATTTTCTTTTTTTCAGAATGTTCTGTGCGTAAATAATTAAAGATTCCTCAAATATCTAGTTGTTAACAGTGAGCAAAATAAGAAAGTGTTCATGACAACATGATAACGAGATAAAACTTGGAAACTTCCATCAGAAAATATTGATGCAAAAGGAGAAAATGGAGCTTAGCAGCAGTTTCTCCTTTTCATCAATGATTCCTATCAGAGATATGTATTTCCTATCAGGGAGTCAAAACCAGAAATTGCGTCACTTTCAGTTTTATTGCCAAGACATTTTAGGCCAGAGTAAAGGCTGGGTGGGGTATTTCTACCATGTGAAACAACAGCATGAAAAACTAGTCTCCACAAACTAAATACCTTTGATATAGATCAGCCTCTACTCCCCTGAAATTCCCATCAAAACTATATTTAATTCATGCATTCATTTTTAAACAGTGGGTTACTGTCAAAAGAAAAAGGTTTAACGAAAAAGACCATACAGTTTATACCAAGTAAAGACAACGTTTTAATACCAACCCAAACAAAATGTGGTTCTGAAACACCAATTCCCTCAATTAAAGTGTTGTTATTCCTTTAAAAATTGACCTTCATAAATAATATGAATTTGACCTTTTTACAGTAAAATTCTCGATACAAGAGATACCAAAATTAAATACACATGGAAAACAAAGAAATTGCTTGTAACAAGCAATTTCTTCATTTCCCACGATGTTTTCTACACAGAGAGACCAAGAAATGTAAAATTTGAGTCACTTGAAATTGTCGTCTGCATCATCTTTGACGTTGGTTAAGTCTAAAATTTTGCTATCTGGTAATGGGTTAAAACAAGCTGCAGTTACAAAGTTTTTGTTGAAATGAATCAACATAAAATCGCGACCCATCAAGACTGTTTGCAACATGATCTCGAGCGCAATACAGAGACCGCCATATTGAATGTGAAAGTAAATATGAGGATATAATTGACTTTTGAACGTTGTTTGCTTCAAATATTTTTCTGGCGTAGCCTTAATCCATTACCGCACAGCAACACCTTTTGACGCCCCACAAGATAACAGCTTTGGAAATCATTGTGGAAAATAAAGAAATTGCTTGTGACAAGCAATTTTTTCATTTCCCACAATGTTTCCTACAGTAAATGACCAAAATATGTAAGATTTCATACACTTGAAACCGTTGTCTGCAACATCTTTGAATCTAGACCAGTCAAAAATTTTGTTGTTTGGTAATGGGTTAAATAGTAGTCTGGTCTGCTTCCGTCGTTATGCTTGCGGCATGGCATGGGTAAAATTCACCCATGGCGGCTACTGTATTACGTTGGTCGTTCGAGCAATCTTGAGAATCGATAAGATCCGGGAATATTCAAATGAATCCATATAAAGATGAGACTTCACCCATGGCAGCTACTGTATTACGTTCGAGAGATCTTGAGAAGCGATAAGATCCGAGAATATCCAAATGAATCAATATAAAGATGAGACTTACTCTACAGTAATGATGGGTTTCTGTTTCATCCATATTTCACCAGTGTCTATACTCTCTTCTAGCTCCTCCTCCTGGTGAAAAAAAAGATGTGCCTGAGCTTTAACCCATTCCTAGATGGCAAAATCTTAGACTTGCCAAAATTCAAAAATGTTGCAGGCGACAAAATGAAATTATACACTTTTTGGTCTTTCTTGGTAGAAAACAATGTGGAAAATTAAGAAATTGCTTGTCACAAGCAATTTCTTCATTTCCCACAATGTTTTCCAATGCCTTTATCTTGTAGGAAGTCAAAAGGAGTTATTGTGTTGGAATAGGTAAACCCATTAACAAATGGCACACTTTTAGAGTAAGACTTGCAAAAATTCAAAGATGAGCTGAAAACCATTTTGCTGTGGATGCCAAAAGTCAATAACGAACTTGAAAGTTGATGAATATGGATTGAATTATAAAGTTGACCGAAGGTACAAGCAAAGATAAAACTTTTTACAGCTAAAGCTATCTTTGAATATGAAAACCTTATCATAAATAGGTAAAGTCTTAGTCCTATGCTACAGGCTTATTTAGGTAAAAAGCTAAGAATTTGTCATTTGCTACATACAAAAGAGTACAGATAGTATAGTAGTCAATTACATCAAACAGGAGCTGTCTCAAGAAAGCCAAGTGCGACTATCAAGTGCTGGATAGTGAACAATTCTATGTACGAAAAGGCTAAAAATACAATTATATTAAAAGTCAGTGTATTAAATCTTTGTCTAGTGGTGGATATTATTATCAAAGAAACATGTGCAAAGTTCGAAAGCAATAGCTGTTACAGAAAAAAGTTATCACAGATATATGGAAGTTGCACGTAAAAACTTAACCAAGAATTTCTAAGCCCAAAAGGGTAAAAATTCCACTAAATTACATCTTAGAGTGATGAATCTTTGCCTAGAGACTAATATTATGGTCACATAGGCATGTGCAAAGTTTAAGAGCAATAGCATCAGTAGAAACAGAGTTTTGACAAACTTACACATAAAACTTAACCAAAGAATTACAGTTACCCTGACGCCCAGGCAACTAGAACAGCCCCCCCCCCTTTCTAAGAATAGTGGCGCTAAAAAACATCATAACTACAACTTATTCAGGCTGCAGTTACAATGTTTTCAAATGTAACTAGCATTATATTTTTCATACCTCAGCTGTTGTAGGCTGTACTTCTGACAAAAGATGGAAGAATCTGCAACAGAAATCTTGTTCTGCCAGACATACTGGTTCTAACTCAGCCAACACCTTGTCAAATACCTAAATATGTATACAAGATTTATTTATGAAAGCAAATGCATCCTTTTTCTTAAAATCTTGACATATATACAGTATTTGATTCACAACATTATCATAGCAAAAGTCTTGTCACATGGAATACCACTGAGAAATATGAAAGACTTATAAATGATTGTTCAAAAGTAATGACCAATGACAAATACCGTTGGACCTTAAAAGAAGAGAGCGCTAAATGAAAACATTTTTCCACAAGTTTTCTCTGCTTTTTATCTCTTTCCTATAAATAAAAATTTTGGACCGTATCAACTTGAAACAAGTTGCTGACAACAAAATGTGAATTGTAAAAGATATGATCATGATCTAAATACAGTACATATATAAACAGAAAACATATAAGCATAAGGGAACAAGATGTGTTTGTGAAACACCAATGCTCCCGAAACGACCAATGTTAAAATTTCAGACGAACAGACAGATGGACACAAGTAGAACAAAATGCTCCCTATCTTTCGATATGATCGCATAAAATGCTAATTATCAGCAATTTCTTCTTTTGCTTCAATGTTATCCTAAGATTTATTTTTAAGGATATCAAACCCAGGGCTTGTTGAGATCATCTGAAATCTTAAAAGAGTTTAACCACTTTAATGATTGAGGTAAAGATGACCTACCTGATCAAACAGATGTCTCATGGCTAAATCAGCATCATTATGTGTAGAAGCAGAGTCAATACTGTGAATAGATCCTGCTCTCCCTCGAGAATCTAATGAAGCACCAAGACTGGCAGATGAACCTGTCAGATTTGAACGACTACCGGCACTCAGATCTGAAATAAGCTTAAGTTAATATTTAATACTGAATATAGATCCAGCTCGGCCTCTAGAATCTAGTGAGGCTCCCAGACTGGCAGATGAGCCTGTCAGATTTGAATGGCTTTCCGCACTCAGATCTGAAACAAGAGTTGTCCGTGGACAACATAGCTCGCCTATACGGGAGCTTGTCACAAAAACAGCAAATTTTTTAAAAGCAGGTCAAACTCCAAGGTCAAGGTCACAAGGTCAAAGGTCATAGTCCCAAATGAAAGGTCTTGTCGAGATGTATCTATGTATGAAATATCAAGGCTGTATCTCTAATAGTGCCTGAGATATAGGCCAGGCTAAAGTTTTTCAAAAGTAGGTCAAACTCCAAGGTCAAGGTCACTAGGTCAAAGGTCATGGTCCCAAATGAAAGGCGTTGTCGAGATGTATCTATGTGTGAAATATATCAAAGCTGTATCTCTGATAGTGCCTGAGATATAGACCAGGTTAAAGTTTTTCAAGTGAAGACGGGACGCGACGCGACGCCGACACTAGGGCTGTGACATTAGCTCCCCGTACATAAAGTCCCGGCTCGCTAAAAAATGAAATATCCCTGAAATAAGCAAATTCATGAAATCTTATGGTATACCTAAATTTTTACAAATGTACAGTTAAAAGGATCAAAGGAATCAATAGGAATTTCAAATAAAAATATATCGATCATCTTTATTTAGACCCTTTACTCATTTAAATTGTCTTGTCTATCAGATGCCATTAACATGTAAAATCACTCAATCATTCCATTCATTCTTTGTTTACAATCATTTCTTTTTGTTTCCTGGACCACTCATTGTTCAATCTATCTAACTGATAAATTTCTGACATGTCATATTGTGAAATTTCAACAGTCTTCAACAAGCAAAGTATTGCTTAACAAAGACACTCACTCAATTTGGTCCTGTCACCTTTTCCACTCATGGTTTGCCTTGCGAGCTCCAAAAAGTCCTGGATTTCTCTGTTGTACAACTTGGATAGGTTTTGTGTATAGACCTGAAATTCAAAGAAACAAAATTTACTTGATTTCCTTTTGAAAACAATCATGGAAATGAACAAGATGTGAATATGAATGTAACTATAACAGCATTTTTTTAACCCATTGCCAAACGACAAAATTATAGGTCGGTCCAAATTGAAAGACCCTGCAGACGACAATTTCAAGTGATTCATCAATGGAATTTTTAATTTTTAGGTCTTTTTGGATGGAAAACATAGTGAGAAATGATGAAATTGCTTGTCACAAGCAATTTCTTCATTTTCCATTATGTTTCCCATGGCCATTATTTTGTGGGGAGTAAAAAGAGTCATTGTGTGGTAATGGGATAAATATGGTCTTGATATTTGACCTTGATGTACAACATGGGCATAGGAAAGGTAATTTGACAAGATATACATGTACACATGCAAAATACGAATTTGAAACCATATCACTGTCTGTGTAAAGTAATTGTAACATGCCATGAAAAAAAGTAAGAGAACAAGATTATAAATCAGACTGGGTATATGTGCAGTCTTATCTACATCCATGTTGTAAGGACAATATTCCAAAGTCCCGACTGAATTCCATTTGATACCAACCTTTGATAGATCTTGGAAGCTTTTTTTGTCCACATTTTTCAGCCACAACATCAGATCAGTGTATGGCTGTAGATCTCTGTGGCTGGAATGATGCTGGGGTAGTCTCAAATCTGGTGCATGTCTACTTAATGTTTCACCCATCTCATTACCCTAAAGAAAAGCAAAAAAGAAGTCATGAATAAATTTTCTAACACCAATTTTTATCTAAACTAGTCTTGATAAGGTTGTTTTTACACTTACACTTATTCCGGTAGAAAAATGTTAATCTTTTGCCATGAAAAAGCTTTTTCCTTAATTGACATGCTGGGTGTTTTTCTTTTCAAACAGAAAATGAAAACTAAGTGCATGTTATCGTAAAAGAAGCATAAATAGAAGAGAAGACAATTCAGGAACCAATAATTGATTGAATGGGGTTTAATGTCATTTTAATAGCATTTGTCATACTGTGATGGCTGGAGGACCTAACCATGGATTGCCCATATTTCTGTCACCAGAATTACAACATCCCATCTGAACATCCAGCAAAAAGTCCCTTTTAGATTTACAATAATTCACCAATGGGTGGGTGACAAATGTCAAAAAGAATCCCAGAGATCAATCCCGGGTTTGTCAGATGTGTGAAAGAGTGAAAATATTCATTAAAATATCATTCAAATCTTACTGACAAAACAGGCTATTATCATTACACTTACTTGGTGAATAAACAAGTTATTTAGATGATGAGCTAATCTAGAGCAAAATGATCCTGCCAACTTCTTAAACTTCTTGATTTGTTCTTCCACACCAGCCATCTTTAACACAGCTGAAATTTGAATAGAAACAGACGTCAAAATAAATGGGTTGAAAAGGAATATTATTGTAAATTTTGTTTAGGAAAGACTTGTCAAAAGTGGTTTTGTTTATGAAACTGTAATTTCCATGATGTCATCAATTGCATTAAATAAAATATCATGTTTTGAGAAGAACAAATATTTTTCAATTTCATGTAGATGTATTAAAAAGGACAATAGAAAATACATGATTGTATCCATTAACTTGTATACTCTGTTTACTTTCAGAAGGCAGAGTGGAGCCTTGTATTTAAGATCGAGGTAAAAACAGCTTTATGGATTAGCAGTACATGTATTTATTATGATACATTCTTTCAATTTCGACACTGTTCACGCTTGTGATGCACACTATTCTTTTACAACAACCAATATATCAAGATTTAAACTCTTCGAATGACCTATAGGCTTAGCCACACCCTGAAAGGTGAAATAAGACAGAATATACACAACTAAAGTTAAATAAACAGTCATACCTGGATGAATATCAGCAGTCATACAACGTAACAATTGTTGTGCCGCAGCTGTACATTCTAGTATACCACCGGGGGTAGATAAGTCACCGCTAGACAAGGATTTCACATATAAATTGTCCAGGTCCAACTGGTTCTGTTTACATGGAAATAGAGAAATAATTACAGCATAATACCCGGTATCTGACTTGAATAAAATATCTCACTTGAACAAAGAAATCTAATTAGTCAATATTGTGTTGTTTGTTTTATTTATATAAACTTGGGGAAAAAAACAAGATGTGTTTGTGAAACACCAATGCTCCTGAAATGGCCATTTTTCTAAGACGTTAAGTTTTCTTGTAAAGGGGTGATAAGGGTTAACAGATGACTTTGGGAAAGGTCATATTGCATGGAACAGATAGATCTCATCGAAATAAAGTTACATACCAAATTTGAGCTTTGTATGTCAAATACTTTCCGAGAAAAGGCAAATGTTAAGTTTCCGTACAGACAGACTGACAGACAGATGGATGGACAGACAGACAAACACCAGTAAAATAATATGCCCCTTATCACTTGATACAGGGGCATAAAAAGACATTTATGTTTGGTATTAAATAAGAAGCTATTTCCACTAAGGACCTTAAAGCCAAGTCTCATTTGGGAAAGAGATATTCAGGGTTTAACTAATCAAATAGATCTATGAATTCTAAAATATCTACAAATAAACTATATTATTTTGTCAACATTTTTTGATGGTTGGCATTCTTACATTTTCTACTTCTCTCTATGTTTTCTACAGCTTTCTATACAAAGTACCTCATAAATAAGGTTTAACCCATTACCAGACGGCAACATTGTCAGATACCAGATATTATGCTGTAAAAATGTTCCAATTTGAATGATGTTGCAGACGACAATTTCAAGTTGATGAAAATTCAAAGATCTTTTCACTTTTGTTTAGAAAACATTGTGGAAAATGAAGAAATTGCTTATACAAGCAATTTCTTCATTTTTCACAATGTTTTCTAAAGCCTTTCTTGTGAGGAAGTCAAAAGGCGTCACTGTGCAGTAATGGGTTCAACAGACGATATGAATTAGCTACATACCACAATACTCTCTAACTCTGTCAACAATTTTTGATGGTTGGCGTTCTTAACGGACATCAGTGAGTCTTTGTCTTTCATCACTTCCATTTGTTCTTTGACGGTCTGTAAGGTGGAACGATTTTATCCAGTTAACTCATTACCAAACAACAAAATTCTACACTGCTCAAAATTCAAAGATGTTGCAGACGACAATTTAAAGTGAAAGTATTTTTTTATTCTTAGGTATTTTTGTTAAGAAAATATTGTGGAAAATGAAGAAATTGCTTCGTCACAAGAAATTTCTTCATTTTCCACAATGTTTTCCCAAGCCAATTTCTTGTGGGGAGTCTAAAGAGTCACTGTGTGGTAATGGGTTAACCATGATGTAATTCTGGACAAACAATAGTATTTCCATAGGTGTTCTTACAAAATCTCGTAACTACGGCTCGAGTCAAGCCATAGTTACGAGATTTTATAACAACACTGGCAGTTTATAAATACAAAATGGTAAACCCAGTCTTTTTTTAGCACATAATTCATTGCTATTACACGAAATCTGACATAAATTCCTTTCCTTTTAGTATATTTTTTATGTTCTTCCGGTAGAAACAAGAGCTGTCCGAAGACAGCGCGCTCGACTCTCTAAGTTGCTTAGTATAAAGGGGGCATAACTCCAAATATAGTGGAGCCAGGGTCATGGGCCCTGGTAGTAAGGTAGAGGGTGTGATGGTGAATAAGTATAAGTATAAGTTTGGGTTGAATCCCTTTGATAGTATGGAAGTTATTGATGTTTGAAAAAACTTTAACCTTTGATGCAAAGCCGACGCCGACGCCCGGGTGACAGTATAAGCTCTCATTTTCTTCGAAAAGTCGAGCTAAAAATGAAAAGAAATACAGAGCAAATTTAAAAGTCACATTGTTTTATACAGGTATTATCATCTTTCATCCTAAATCAATTATTACAAATAATGGCACATAAAGGATTGTCATCAATAACAAAATCATGTTGGTTTGAAAACCTTCCCATGCTAGTGTGGGTTTTTTCTTTACTTAAAAGGATATTTTAATCATTCTGTGTGAACAAGAAGAGCAAAAGTATAAATGTACATATGAACCAGGATCTGAAAAAGGTCCCTTAACCAATTACCAAACAACAAAATTTTTGACTGGCCCAAATTCAAAGACATTGCAGACGACAATTTCAAGTCGATGGATTTTAAACTTTTTTGGTCATTTTGTGTAGAAAGCATTGTTGGAAATGAAGAAATTGCTTGTCACAAGCAATTTCTTCATTTTCCACGATGTTTTCCCAAGCCATTATCTTATAGGGAGTAAAAAAGAGTCATTGTGTGGTAAGGGTTAATTTAACCCATTACCACATATTGACGCTTTTTGACACTCCACAAGAAAAAGACTTTGGAAAACATTGTGGGAAATGAAGAAATTGCTTGTGACAAGCAATTTCTTCCTTTCCCAATTTCTTCATTTCCAACAATGTTTTCTAGTTGAAAAAGAACAATAAATGTAAAATTTCATTGACTTCAAATTGTCATCCGAGTCATGTTTGAATTTGGACCACCCTTAAATTTTGTCGTCTGGTAATGGGTTATGGCTTTTAAGCCCAATATGGTTCCAGATCAGCCTGCATAAACACTGACTGGTCATGAACCATGTTGTTCTCTAATAATTTGATTTTATTGGGGTTTTACGCCATTTTCAACTTCTATAGTCATATCGCGGCGGCTGGACACCTAACCGTGGGTTCCTGGTATTTCCCGCACAAGTACAACCACAATATCCAAACCGAGCCTCCAGCTGCTCTCTCACATAGATGATTCACACCCATTGGTGAGAGACAAATGACTTTTGTCAAATGTCAGAATGGATACTGGCCGAGCCAGGGTTCGAACTCGAGACCCCTGGATTGACAGACTCCGACATAACCGACTGAGCTCTCCGGGCTCGGCGTTCTCTTATAAATTTGTCATGGTCTGTAGCAACCATATGAGTGCACCATGGGTCCTGATCAGCCTGCATTTTTTCATAGTCTGATCTTGAAACATGAAAAATATTAAATGCAATAAGGTACGTTTTTCCAGATCCCGGCTCATATGTATACAGAGCAAAAGTTAAGTGGGAGTGAAGACATTCTAACTTTGTTATTACAATTCCAAACCCTATGTTGTGGGTACTCATTTAAATTGTCTCGACAAGACGATACAAATGAGTACCCACAACATAGGGTTTGATGAACAATAACAAAACTATTGCAGTTTGGAAAGTCATCACCCCATCTTATCAGGAGCTCTATGTATAATGTACTATACCAGTAAGACTTTATCATATGAGTCAAGTTTTGTCTCTATAACCTCAGCCTGTTGTATACCATCATCTAACAGTCGCATCAGGTTTAACACTTGATCCTCACTGCCCATTATAGAGTGAATATTGGCCTGAAAAATAGTGAAACTAGTCATCAACATTGACAAAATATCACATTCAAATTATTTGTTCACAAAATTATTCAAATGAGTATCAATAACATAGGATTTGAATTGAGATAACCAATTTAGAATGCTTTTTTATCCATTGCCAAGTAATACTCAATTTTGACAACTCTATGTATTGAGCTTTGTAAAACAATGAGAGAAAAGGAAAAAATGCCAATTAACAGCATTTCTCCTTTTCCATCAATATTTTCAGCGCTATTATGTATAAAAAAATCCCTATCTATGAACACTTACTTTTTCCTCTATAGTTGCTTTAAAAATGGACCAGTCGAAGCAATTTCTTCTTTCCCACAATATTTTCACAAACCTTTTCAATTAGGAGCGTCAGTCACAGTGCTGTAAGGGGTAATGAGAATTGACCTGGCAGAGTATCTCTAGCTAATCTGCCTGGCCTTTCATCATGAGATATATACAAATTCTTACCCCATCTAATACAGACAATTCCTTGGAAAGTTGCTCCACAAAATTTTCAGCGTTGCTAATGGCAACATCACAATCTGACATCAGTGTTTCAAGGTCATTCTCTTCTTTACCAGATAAAGCTTGATAATCTTCTAAATCTGTTTCTATGACAACCTCATCTTGGGCTGCCTGACCTTGATTTGTGGGCTTGATTATTTCTACAATGCAAAGTAAAAATAGTTTTATACAACAGTTTGATCAAATACTGAAATATGATTTTTTGATAAGTAAATAATGGAAAACTCAATTTCAGAAAAATCTGAAGGCATTCAATCAATTCAAATAAAACATTATTTGAGAAAAGTAGACATGAATTTCCTCAAAGGAGAAAGTATTGCTTAAGAAGGTACCTATACCCTTATTTGTTCAGAATTATAGTACAATATTTCAAAACAAGGATGAAAATTCTGACATTAAGTATTTCCATAATTATTTTCAATAACTTTTTCATTCAAATTTTCAGACTTTCTCTGTATGTTTCCAACCCAAATTCTGAATAACAGTACACATGTATTTAACAAGATGACTGTGTTTGTGAAACACGATTGCCCCCAAAATGGCCAATGTTTAATTTTCTGATAGACTGACAGAGGTACACAAGTAAAACAATATGCCAACGATCTTTTGATGTTGGGTAATAAAAATATAAAGAATTTCAATTTGTCTTGTTTGTGAAAAAAAGCCATACCTTCCAGCAGCCTACCAGGAACATTGACAAACTCTGGTTTCTGTATTAAATGTCTTTGTGAGAGCTGTAAAGAAAAGAAGTATGGCCAATTACAAAAAAAAAGAAACAAGAGGGCCAGAATGGCCCTATATCGCTCACCTGAAAGAAGTTTGTGACACGCCCACTTTTTTTTACAAATCAAAAATTTGTGAACAAATTTTGAAAAGGGTCACTCAAGGAACATTGTTGCCAAGTTTGGTTCAAATTGGCCCAATGCTTCATTTTTAAAGAGTTTTCGTATGATTTCTCTAAAAATGATAATACTGCCCTTCCACACCCACATTTTTAGACGACAAAGAAAATTTGTGTATGCATTTTTAAAAGTCACTCAAGGAAAATTCTTGCTAAGTTTCGTTCAAATTGGCCCAATGTGTTTTTTAAAGAATTTTCTTAGGGTGTCTCTAACTTCGATAAGCCACGCCCCCTTTATCTGACGAATCAAAATCCGCAAACAAATTTTAAAAAGAGTCACCAAAAGAATAATTCTGTTAAGTTTGGTTTAAATTGGGCCAAGGGTTGATTTTGAAGAATTTTCTTAGGATTTCTCTAAGTCAGAGAAGCCATGTCCTGCCAAGCCCACTTTTTCTGACGAATCAAAAATTTGCAAACAAGTTTTGAAAAGAGTCACCCAGGGAACATTACTGCCAAGTTTGGTTCAAATTGGGCCAACGGTTGATTTTAAAGAATTTTCTCAGCATTTCTCTAAGTCCGATAAGCCACGCCTTGCCACGCCCACTTTTTCCTGACAAATCAAAAATTCACCACCAAATTTTGAAGAGTGTCACCCAATGAACATTTCTGCCAAGTTTGGTTTAAATTGGGCCAATGGTTGATTTTTAAAGAATTTTCTTAGGATTTCTCTAAGTCCGATAAGCCATGCCCTGCCACACCCACTTTTTTCGCAAATCAAGAATTTGCGAACAATTTTTGAAAAGGGTCACCCAAGGAACATTTCTGCCAAGTTAGGTTTAAATTGGCCCAATGGTTGATTTTTAAAGAATTTCTGAAGATTTCTCTAAGTCTGATAAGGCACGCCCTGCCACGCCCACATTTTGTGATGAATCAAAAATCCGCGAACAAGTTTTGAAAAGGGTCACCCAAGGAACATTCCTGCCAAGTTTGGTCAAAATTGACCAAATGGTTTAGGAGAAGATGTTTAAAGAAATGTGAACGGACAGACGGACGGACAGTCGGACGACGGACGGTGAGTGACCACAATAGCTCCCCATGAGCACTTTGTGCTCAGGTGAGCTAAAAACAAGAGCCGTCAGAGACGGACAATGCTCCCCAAATAAAGCATTGTCACAATAAATGTATGCCATGCAGAGCTAACATAAAGCTAGCAAATGTTAAGCCCCCTTTTTGCATGACATAATTTTTATAACCAAATTTCACATAGTTTATTGTCTAGGGCATCTGATTTACTACTCAAATGTGAAATTTCATCAAATTCTGACCATTAGACTAGGAGAAATAAGAGAAAAACTATATTTTACCTTAAGTCCCCTTTTCCCATGACGAGGCCTCAAATCCAAAAACTGGGAAAAGTACATCGGCATTATGTCATAGGGAGTTCACATGGTAAGTTTCATTTGATTTGGCGCAAGGGTTATGGAGAAATCACTTCAGACGGACGGACAGACGGATGGACGGATGGATGGAATGACCGACGGACAGGACGGACGGACGGACAGACAAAGCGGCGACTATGTGCTCTCCCTTCGGGGAGCATAAAAATTGTGACAAGAGCTTTACGAAGAGTTATCTGAATTCCGTAAGTAGTGTGCACAACTTAACTTTGTGGAGATTCATTGTGACTAGTTTCATCAAATTCCGAGTAGGAGGACTTCCGCACACAAGAAATTGCTAATGGACCAACAGATGGGAGACCAGGGGCATAAAATAATATGACCCTTGTGATTTTGGAATTCCATAGAGAATGGTTGTGAATTGTTCTAAATGGTAGATGCCATAATCTGCTATCCAGTGATTTCCCCCTTTTTTCAGTAATGCTTTCCTAACAATAATGTACACAATTTAAATCTCCATAACATTTATATTGTCCTCTGAAACCACCTCTGAATATGGACTGGTCAAAACTTTCATTGCTTTTAAAAGGTTTAATATTTTACCACACAATGGCTCTTTTAGACTCCCTACAGGATAGTGGCTTTGGAAAACATTGTGAAAATGAAGAAATTGCTTGTGACAAGCAATTCCTTCATTTCCCACAATGTTTTGTACCCAGAAAGACCAAAAAATATAAAAGTTTCATTCACTTGAATTGCCATATGCATCACGTTTGAATCTGGACCAGTCTAAAATTTTGCCGTCTGGTAAATTTTAAAGGACAATTGTACTCTGCATGAGAAACATTTGTGAAAAATTAAGTTGTATAATTTTTTAACCCTTTCCCAAACAAGACCTGGTTTTGACGTCCCTATCAGAAATGGCTTGAGAAAACATTGAAACAAAAGAAGAAACTGCTGATAACCAGCAGTTTCTCCTTTTGTCTCAATATTTTCTGTGCCATATTTTACACAAATACTATCTTTAACAACATCCATTTTGTCAGTTTTTACAGTTTTTGAAATGGATCACCTTAAAATTTTGTCGTTTGGGAAAGGGTTAAAGGACTGTGCCATAACAGCCATTCCAAGCCTCCAACTGCTTGCCTACATTCGTTTACATGGATTGAACCCAAGCTAAAATCAAACTGTGCCATACCTTCCACAAACAAGAGATGAAGGCCTCTTTATCCTCTACACTACTTGCATTCCATTTATAAACCTTGTCAATGTGAAGGTCAAACTCTGCAGTCTCCTACAAAATAAATCTCATTTAAAATAAATCTCAATTAAAATAAATCTCATTTAAAATAATCAAAAATCCATAGACAAGAGACGAATGCCTCTTTATCCTCTACTCTACTAGCATTCCATTTATAAACCTTGTCTATGTGAAGGTCAAACTCTGCTGTCTCCTACAAAATATATCTCAATTAAAATATATCTCATTTACAATAAATCGCATATAAAATAATCATAAATCAATAGACATGAGATGAAGGCCTCTTTATCATTTATAAACCTTCTCTATGTGCAGGTCAAACTCTGTCATCTCCTACAAATAGAATCTCCTTTACATCTCATTTGAAATGAATCTCATTAAAAATCTCTTTTGAAATATTAATTGAGATACAATCCTACATTCATGCACATAGCAGGCCTATCACTTGCCCTTAATTATTGTGTGTAATTGTGACTCACATGCCAAATTTAGGAGGCCAAGTTGTTCAACCTAAATAAATTTTCCATTTGAAATTAACCAAATATTTAAAAGGGGAATTTAAAAATGCTATTTAATTTGTACAGTCGAAACTGTCGTATGTAGCCAGCCAAGGGACACATCAAAATTGGCTGCATACGACAGTTGGCTGCTTAGTACAGAAAAGAACATTCTGAAGGCTGGATGTAAATGTCTACTTGTATGACTGGCCCTATTAATATGAAGAAAAGGCAAGTGTTGTAAAGTAAAAAGGGTACATTTTTATATGACATTTAGCCTAACTGTTTATCACACCTTTTCATGGTTTATGCATATAATTAGGCAAATTGCCAGATGTGTCATCAATATTTCACACATCGCCTGCCACTAATTAGTTGTGCCTGGCTGCATAAGGGGATGTAGGTAAAGAGCAATTGGGACAATTGAAGGTGGCCACTGACCACATTAGACAGTATATTGCTATTCACAGTTACTTTAAAGAGTAAAATTGCATGGGAGGACCTAGGCTGGCTGCATACGACAGTTTGGCTGCTATACACAGGTGGCCGCTAACACAGTTTTGACTGTAGTTGTTTATTCATTCATCCATGCATTTTGCAACATTTAAGATTCAGAATTTGCAGAGAAATATTCTCAGCTATCAGGGCTGGGTCTCTAAGCATCTTGCTCAAGTTCAACCCGATTGTGACCTACTTGCTGGCGCCCTTTCATGCTCCACATAATAAAGACTTTGGAAAAATGAAAAAAATTGCCTTTAAATTGCTCTGTAACCGATTCCAACACGATGCCAATATTTGACACTCCTAAAGTTAAAAGTTGGAGAAAACCTCATGGCAAAAGAAGAAATTGCTAGTAGAAATGTTCTTAATTCCCCCAAAAAGATCGCAGAGAAACAAGATCCCACTTTACCTTGTCTTTATCTTTTCCATCAATGACCTTCAGCTCTCGCAGCATCCATTTCACCTTTTTCTTGTAGATTTCCCCTTTATCTGCCTTTTTTATCTGGTACACATGCACCTGTGTGGCCTGCGTGGAACCTTCAAGACCAGAACCCACTGAAAAAGACAATTTGTATGGCTCTATCCCAAACAAGACCTGGTTTTAAAAATCATAAAAGATGTTAGTTCAAAAATCTGTCAAGGAGAAGAGGAAAATGATGATGACCATAATTATCTTCTTTCCACCTCCAGCACTTCTAAGCAATAAACATGCATTACAAGACTTTAATTTTCAGTAATAGCTGTCTAGAGGTCACATACAATTCCGTGTCCACGTCACATCCATATCGCATCCAAAAGTATGCTATAGAACTGCAGGGATTTTGTTACCTGCGAGTCCCGAGTCCCTGACTCACATTTTTTTCTCAGGACTCATTGAAAAATATTCAGTGAGTCCCAGAATGCTAACATTTTCAATGTGTAATCGACGTTGTCTTTCAAAGACTCCTATGTTTCAATATTTGACTCATTGTTTTGGAAACAAGTGGGTCCCAGGACTCTTCCACATAAATTTGTAACAAAATCACTGGAACTGTCTATCTTTGGACATGCTCCAGCCGTGATATGGATGCAGAATCATGTATGTAACCAGGCCTTCTTCAATACCTGAATTAGGACCACCGTAAAATGAAAATCAAGGATTTCTATGCTTCAAAAACATATGTATAAATCAAATTTGAAAATCACATAACTAGGAAGTCCTTACCAGTCTACAGATAAGAGGGGATAAAGGCTATTCAAAAAGAAAACAAGATGTGTTTGTGAAACATAACGCCACCAAAATGGCTATTTTTCTAAAATGTTAAGTTTACGTGTAAAGGGTTGATAAGTGTTTACAGATGACCATCCTCGAGATGACATTGAGGTAGGTCATATTGCATGGATCAGATAGACATCATTGAAATAAAGTTACATACCAAATTTGAGCTTTGTATGTCCCATACTTTTTGAGAAAAGGCGAATGTCAACTTTTAGTGTTAAGTTTTCGGATAGACGGACGGACAGACATGAGTAAAACAATAAGCCCCCAATCTTTTGATACGAGGGCATAAAAATATTGGTACTCCCACAAGGTCTCATTTATAGTGACGGCCCACAAATGATTAATTTACTATCATGTATGAGTTAAATTTATCTGAATTACACTTATGTGAAATAATTTGAACTTACATGCAGCACATAGGAAGCTACTTTTGCTACTTTTCTTCTTCTTCCCTGTCTGTGTGACATTAACCAGACCAACCAGTCTTTCATCATTTGGCAGAAAAACATCTTTTTGAAGAGTTGATGTCGCACATTTACATCAGAGCGCACTGCCATTCAAAAACAATGGAAAGTTCGACACAAGTTATGGCGCTTTGTTCACCGTCCGATCTTATATGCTATCTTTAAAACACCTTATGATACTGATCAATGAACCATTTATTGTCATGCCTGGTGAAAAATTTAAGACCAAAAAGTATTTCTAAAAGGTTTATAGGCAATGTTTTGCAACAACCCTCACCTGAACAGCCATTAATTACAATGACCTACTTTCCTTTGTTTTTGAATGGCAGTGCGCTCTGATGTAAATGAGCCACATCAAGACATCAAAGAGCAAATTTCATCAGAGAAAACTTGGATTAAGGTTATGAGCGTTGTTTTTGGTATTTATTTTCAAACAACAGAAATAATTTGAACTTACATGCAGCACATAGGAAGCTACTTTTGCTACTTTTCTTCTTCTTCCCTGTTTGAGTGACATTAACCAGACCAACAAGTCTTTCATCATTTGGCAGAAAAACATCTTTTTGGAGTGTGTGCTTGATAGCTGTCATCTTGTTTAGTCATCAACCTAGAAAGAAATGAAAAGAACATTTAAGTTAACCCTTTCCCAAACAAGGCCTTGTTGCATGGATGTCCCTAATAGAAAAGGCTTGGGAAAACATTGAGAAAAAAGAAGAAACTGCTGATAACCAGCAGTTTCTCCTTTTGTCGTAATATTTTCTGTGCAATATTTTGCACAATTCTTATCTTTGTCAACACTTATTTTGTCACTTGTAACAGAGCTTCAGATTGACGGTGCACCCGCGCCAATCCCGCATTTTTTCAAAATATGACGCATGAAATTATGTATTGGTGCGCCAGCCGGGCGCACAAATTTCAGTAAAAGTATGATCATGAAATAGTAGATTTCAAACAATATTGACCTTCGCATAACGCACCCGTAATCTGCTATGTACATGATCAAGCTGAGTGACCTACTTGATAAAATTATTTTTAGATTATTATAATGACCTTACTTGATCAACCAATTATATCCCAAATTTCAAACCATAAACAAGCAGTCGGCCAATCTCGGGCAATCTCCGTAACCTTCACCTTCGATTTGTTTCTATTTTTAGTATCATGAGTCCGTGACGGTTCCCGGCTTTGTGCTTCAAATCGGTAACCAGACAACTCGATTGAAAACATCCGGCTGTTTCAACTATTGTTTCGACAATGTCTCAATCAAGTTTAAAACGTTTTTTCAAACGAAAAGCAGAGGAAGATACGGGTAAAATCACATACAAAGAACATACGGCTGCATTTTTAAATCGAGCGGATAATTAGCCAATAATCAACGAAAATGCGGCGGAATGATTCGACCTTAAAAATTTGGCAAGCAGACGAATCTGACATCGTCACGGCCTAGCTACTCGCTCTTTCGATACCATATTTTGTTAAACTATTTCATCTCCCTATTCATTTACACCGGTGTTAGGGGTTTTTGATTCTGGCTAATAGAGTGACATTTATATCCGATTTATGTTAGCAACTCGCTATCACTCTAGCAGAGTTTGGGGACTTTTCTACCAGTATTTATTACCACCCACTGATGTTAAAAAAAATCGTGGACAACAATTGATAACATTATCTGCAATTCATTTCAAATTGGACTAGTAAAAAAAACTTATTGTAAGGGAAAATTTAATTCAAATCATTAACACACACAAAATAAATTACTATAAATAAGTGAAGTGAAATATTCCTAATTTTAACAATATTTATATGCATCCACTCAAATAACAACAATACAGTGACAGAGACATAAATAAACACATTCTATGTCTCTGACAGTGATGATTTCACAGCAAATAAGTCATTTAGTCCAATCTCAAGTTTGGATATGAACGCTTAACTGTGGCCCATTGTTTTGGAAAATGACCCCTCAAAATCCTGCGTGGTGGGCCCTGTGACCCACAGGTCTCTGAAACAATCTGAAGCTCTGTTGTAACAGCTGTAGTGACGTTGGGTAGAAACACGACCATGTGCCTGGCTAGCTAAGTGGTTACAGCGTCCGACTAGTAATCCGGGGGTCGTGGGTTCGAGTCCCACGTCGGGTGCACTTTTTCCTCTCTAATTTACTTTAATGGCGACGAGGTAAACTGGTGAGCACGGGATGCGGCACCTGGTGGTCCTAGGGACCGGGGGAGTGGGAGACTCCCAAGAAATTATGAGGGGGAGGAGTGTAGTGACATTGGGTAGAAACACGACCATGTGCCCGGCTAGCTCAGTGGTTACAGCGTTCGACTAGTAATCCGCGGGTCGTGGGTTCGAGTCCCACGCCGGGTGCACTTTTTCCTCTCTAATTTACTTTACAGCTTTTAAATTAAATCACCCTAAAATTTTCTCGTTCATGGGGAAAGGGTTAACTTTAATTATGAGAAAACCTAAGGCACCTTCTTTAAAGTGAGAATTTTTAAGATATCTTCAGATTTCTTAAGATATTTCAAGATAAAGCTTTCTTTTCATGTTTAGCATAGGCGGACATAATCCCCTTGGCAGAATTACTAGGGAGGACAATATCCCTTCAGTAGGATTTCTAAGGCGGACAAAATCCCTAAATTTCTAGGTGGGAATGGTTTATTTGAAAATTTAAATAGTCAAATTTTATGGTTTTTAGTTGACCGGTCTTCAAATGTGGCAAAAACAAACAGAGACCAGGGTTTTTTCCCCTACTATAATTAGTACCTGTAAAAGGAACCTTTCCCAATGACTACAGGCTCTTTCCCAATTTTAGCACAGACCGTTTCCCAATCTCCATAGCTACCGTTCCCAATGATCTTATGTGCCGTTCCCAATGGCCAATCATGCCATACATTTTAGTTTGACTACAAATATCTCATCCAAACAGTTTATATGGGTTACTGAGAAGTTGAATTCTTTTTAGACAGATCCAAATTCAAAGTTCTAAGCTTTCAACAGACCAAAGCATCATTTCCCAAAATAGAAACACTTCCAAAGTAGCTAGGAAAAGATTTAGATTAGAACATAGAGAAGAATTTACATCTACAAACATTTTGTGTTTAGCTCCAATGCTTTCTTAACCCTTTCCACAATGTCTTGGAATGGTGTCACTGTGAAAATAACAGGAATTTTTTTATGCAGACAACACAATTAATGTTACTTTAAATGCCTGGAAAGTATTGAGAGAATTGCAGTGAATGCTGGATTTCAGCATTATCTACCTTTCAGTTTCAACAATTTCTAAATATATAAAGATATAATAAATGGTCAAACTATATGGTCACAAGTATGTTCTTGTTTAAAACAAGACCTTACAATGATATGTGGTGCAAAATTTAGCTGCTAATGCAGATGCACCTTTAAGATTCCCAATTCATCAATTTTGCGAATTAATCTTTTCCCAATTTGAAGATTTCACGACGTGAAAAATTCCCAATCGTAGGGGTATAGGTACCTTTCCAAATTGGCGAGAAAAAACGCTGGAGACATAAACTTATTAGTCTGTTTATATCAATTTGTATAATAATGATATCACCAGAACATCTTAAAAAGTGGTTGAGGGAATATTGTCTGCCCTTATTTTATCATTCTAAATAGTGGGCCTTTTTGGACTGTGCCTTTTTGGTCAGTTTCAAAAGTGGGCCAAAGTGGGCCTTTCTGGACCGGGCCTTTTTGGACTGGGCCTTTCTGGTTTCGGTTTTTTTAAACAAAACCATTCAGATGCAAATGGAATGATATTAAGATTTTAAGCACTTTTAAAAATATCATCACCAAGTGTATAGAAAGCATGGAACATATAGAAAGCAGAAGAAAACATTAGGTACGAACCTGTCATGGTACGAAGTTACTTGTCACGCCCATATATTTCTCAAAGACTGTAATTTGTTTCAGAATGAAGCTTACCATGTACCTGTTAAATTAATATGCTCTATTTTCAGTAAATATTGCTGTAAATTCTTGAAAGAGCAATTTTATTTTGTAAATTTCTCATTTCCTCATCTTGGTTTTACAGACGCTTATTAAAAATACGAATATGAAAGCGTTTGACTGATCTAAATATTCAAAATGGACGAATTTTGGGCAGTCTGTGCGGCTTTGTCCTGTTTAAAACTGTTTTTCTTTCCCGCTTAGTAAGTTTTGCATCATTTATACACTTAAACCAAATATAGATTTCTAAAGTTTTCACCTGTATTTTTTTTGCAGAGAGATGGATCGAACTTTCAGGCGTTATTTGCATTTCCACGTGTAAACCACTTTTTCGTCCATTTTATTTTCGCTACCTAGCCTACCTTTCCGCACAAAAGTGGGCAGTAATTAAGTTAAAAAAAAAAAAAAAAAAAAAAAACGTCGCTGACCATTACTGTGTAATAAAGCAATATTTCACAAATTCAAATTTATTTAATCTCAATATCTATTTTTTTATTTTGTATCAGAGTTCCCACTCAAAAATTTTTTTGGGAGTGCATGCACTCCCTGGAGTAAAAAGTTGGGAGTGCAAAATGAAAATTGGGGGTGCACTAAAATACAAAAAAAAAATGTTTTTTAGAAAGGCTATAATGTATTGTCCATTGTGTGGTAATGATTCAGTTAAGTAATGGCGAGTGACAGGTGTTAGAATTTCAGAGTTTTGTTGACATGAACAGAAATACCATTGCTCAAACCATTTTACCTTTTTGAATTTGCATCAAACTCAATCAGCGAACATCATTAACACAAGTTGTCATTCCCATCCATTTTTCAGTTGCTATTATGCTTAACAGTTTGGAAAAACAATCATTCTGTTGACATTTTTGTTCCAATTATTTCTACAGCAAGCAGACAGCATGGTTTGTGACACAATAATCAAATACTTTTGAGGTATGCTTTTTTATTGGTTTATTGAAGCCTATCAGCGAGTGTCTTTTAAAACAGGATGCTCATAATAATTACTCATCATGAAAATTACATTCTGAATGTAAACAATAAAGTTATACGCATCAAGGGGCAATAACATGCTTACTTAACCAGTTTTAACCAACAAATGTATTTTCATTGACTTAGAAATATTTTTTCCTGTCAAATAGAGAACCTTTTCATGAAAAATATGTTTTACAGCTGTTTCCATTCTATGAAACCAGTGCGTGCATGCACCCTTTACCCAGAATTTGCGTGCGTGAATTTTCTTTTCTGTACGTGAATTACGCACATATGTGCGTGAATGGGACCTCTGTTGTATATTATTGTCAGAGCTAGAATTTCCATAAAAAATGACTTTCAATATTGGGCCAGTGGCTTTCGAAACCACCAGCAAAGAGGTTAATTCACTTCAAATCTTCTTTTGTAAATTATAAAGGTTTTCATATTGAAGAAATTCTAATTTTAACTTGGAAATTGCCAATATGCTTGTGGAAATTCAAGCCCTGATTGTTATCATTATTATGCCCCCCTTTCGAAGAAAATGGGGGTATATTGTTTTGCAACTGTTGGAAGGTCGGTCTGTAGAACAAACCTTGTCCAGAGCATAACTCTAAAAGTATGTAAGGTAGAATCATGAAACTTCATAGATGGATAGATCTCATTATGGAGAGGTGCAGTGCACAAGAACCGTAACTCTGCCAATCAAATTCTTGGAGTTATTGCCCTTTGTTGATTTTCAAACTTGATTCTTGTACGGAGCATAACTCAAAAAGTATGTAAGGTAGAATCATGAAACTTTGTAGTTGGATAGATCTTATTATGGAGAGGTGCAATGCACAAGAACTGTAACTCTGCCGATCAAATTTTTGGAATTATTGCCCTTGGTTGATTTTCAAACTTGATTCTTGTTCGCAGTGTAACTCAAAAAGTATGTAAGGTAGAATCATGAAACTTTACAGGTGGATAGATCTCATTATGGAGAGGTGCAGTGCACAAGAACCGTAACTCTACTGATCAATTTTTGGAGTTATTGCCCTTTGTTGAATTTCAAACTTGATTCTTGTCCGGGGCGTAACTCAAAAAGTATGTAAGGTAGAATAATGAAACTTTACAGGTTGATAGATCTAATTATGGAGAGCTGCAGTGCACAAGAACTGTAGCTCTGCTGATCAAATTCTTGGAGTTGTTGCCCTTTATTGATTTTCACACTTAATTCTTAACCTGGCATATATCTCACGTACTTTTACACATACAGCCTTGATATCTCACTCAAGGTCCTGGATACCTCCTATTAACATCGTTCACATTTGACCATGACCTTGGCCCTTGTGACCTTGACCTCGGTGTTTGACTTACTTTAAAAAAAATAAACAGGGCCTATATCTCATGACCTATTTACACATGCAATCTTGATATTTCCCACATAGACACCTCCTACCAAGACCTAAAACATTTGACCATGACCTTGGACCTTGTGACCTTGACTTTGGAGTTTGACATACTTTTAAAAAACTTAAACCAGGCTGATATATCATGTCCTTTTACACATACAGCCTTGATATTTGACACATGGACACCTCCGACCAAGACCTTTCATATATGTTTATGACCTTGGACATTGTGACCTTGACATTGGAGTTTGACCTACTTCTGAAAAAAATAAACTGGGCCTATATCTCATGTCCTTAGGCTTTTACACATGCAGCCTTGATATTTCACACATGGACACCTATGACCAAGACCTTTCACATTTGACTATGACCTTGGACCTTGTGACCTTGACCTTGATGTTTGGCCTACTTTTAAAAAACTTTAACCTGGCCTATATTTCATGTCCTTTTACACATAGAGCCTTGATATTTCACACATGGTCACTTCCAACCAAGACATTTCACTTTTGACCATGACCTTGGACCTTGACCTTGAAGTTTGACTCACTTTTAAAAAGCTTTTACCTGGCCTATATCTCATGTCCTGTTACCTATACAGCCTTGATACTTTACACATGGACACCTCCTACCAATACCTTTCACATTTGACCATGACCTGGACCCTGTGACCTTGACCTTGAAGTTTGACCTATTTTTATTTTTTTTAACCTGGCCTATATTTTGTGTCCTTTTACACCAACAGCCTGCTCCTACCAAGACCTTTCACATTTGACCATGACCTTGGACCTTGAGAACTTGACCTCAGAGTTTGACCTACCGGTACATAAAAGGTAGGCCCTTGAGGGGACATATATGTTTTACAAACGTCTCTTGTTATTTTTCGTTTCAGTAAATCAACAGATTTTGATGTTCACAGAAACTGGCTAGCTATAACACACAGTCTGCCTGTGAGAAAATGGTACTTAGAGGTAAAGGAAAACATGTTTTTTCAGTTAATTCAAACAAAAAGAAAATAAATAAAATAAATATTTTTTTACCCTGTAACAGCTTGTTTGACACATTTTTCCCTAATCATAAATAAAACCCTTGATTACAAACAGTATTGTATATTGTATTATGATTTATATTGCATTAAATGGCACTTAAGTTAAGTTGTTCATGTACTTGTAAAACACTTTTGAATAAAAATCATATAGATTCAGAATTTTTGGTGAAAATAGTCCCTGGATTATCCCCTATTTTTGTATTGCAGAACACATCACAATGGACATTGGACTATCCCCCTTTATTTGCGTGGTTTGAGAGTTTTCTGTCACAGTTTGCTGCATACTTTGATCCAGAAATGTTGAAGGTTGAGAATGTAGACTACAGAAGTGAGATGACCGTCATATTTCAGAGGCTCTCTGTTATTGTCACAGACTTTGTCTTCTTTTATGCTGTAAAGTCGTAAGTAATTGGACACTTCATACAGTTCATACAGTATTCGAGACCAGATGTACTATGTACATAAGCTAATTCAAGCTTCTATAGGCCCTTTATTTCTTTTTTTTTAAGAGAAGAGGCAGCAAGTTTTACCTTACTGCTACCCACTCGATACAGCTGGGTAGACTGGGGCTGACAATTAAGTGTCTTGCCCAAAGACACACCTTACGCGAGTAGGGCTCGAACTCGTAACCACCGGGCTACGAGTCGAGTGCTCTAACCACTGCGCCACTCCGGCTGTCACTTATACATGTACATCATCATGTATTTAAACTTCTAAACTTATTAAATTTGTAAAGCAATCTCCTTTCGTCTTGTGGTGAATCAATCATTTTAGGGGCAATCATTGAAACTTTCCCAAACAATACCAGCTTTGATGGCCCTAATAGGAAATTCATGAGAAGACATTGAGGCAAGAGAAGAAATTACTGATTTACCTTTTCTCCTTTTGTCTGAAGATTTTCTATGCTATGTTGTACACAAATCTTATCTTTGTCAACAGCTGTTTCGTTGTCAGTTATATTCTTCTCATCATTACGTAGTGCAGTGCACAAGAACCATAACTCTACCTAGCTTATTTTTTGAGTTATTGCCCTTTGTTGTTTTTCATACTTGAATCTTGTCCAGAATATATCTCTAAAAGTATAATAGCTAGGATCATGAAACTTCATGGGTGTATAGATCTCACCAAGGGGGAGTGCAGTGCACAAGAACCATAACTATACCTGGCTTATTATACGCCGCCGGAGGCGGACGTATATTGGCGTCATCTTCTCCGTCTGTCCGTCCGTCCATCCATCCGTCCGTCCATCCGTCCGTACGTCCGTCCACTTTTCTTGTCAACGCAACTCCTCCTAAGTTTCTGGCTGGATCTTCTTGAAACTTGGTCAATGTTATCACCTCAATTGGTAGATGTGCATGAAGGAAGGATTTTATGGTTCATTGATTTTTGCCTGAGTTATGCCCCCTTAAAACTTAGTCCCTGGGGCGGCATATATTGTGACCATGGCACTCTTGTTTTTTGAGTTATTGCCCTTTGTTGTTTTTCATACTTGAATCTTGTCCGGATTTATCTCTAAAAGTATAATAGCTAGGATCATGAAACTTCATGGGGGTATAGATCCCATCAAAGGGGAGTGCAATGCAAAAGTACCATAATTCTACCTGGCCTATTTTTTTAGTTATTGCCCTTTGTTATTTTTAGCTCACCTGAGCACAAAGTGCTCGAGGTGAGTTATTGTACATGATATTAGAGACCATAAGATCTTGGATGAGCTCGATTTTCAGTCTGATCTGATCAGAAAGTCTAGAGTTACGTGCCCTTTAACTTGACAAAATTGCCATTTTCAGCTGCTGTTAATCTAAGGGAAGTAAGTCTTGACACTACTTTTCTTTAGTAGTATCAATAGTTACTTCCCTTAGATTACAATTATCTATAAATCAGGACAAAACTTGGACAAAATGTTTGGGAGCATAAGATCTTCGATGAGTTAGATTTTCAGTCTGATCTGATTAGACAGTCGAGAGTTATGTGCCCTTGAATTTGACAAAATTGCCGTTTTCAGCTGTTTTCGACCTTGTTTACACTCTAGAATCTACAATTATTTATTCAATCAAGACAAAACTTGGACATAATTTGGGGAGAATAAGATCTCAGATGAGTTCGATTTTCAGTCAGGTCTGACCAGAAAGATGAGAGTTATGCGCCCTTGAATTGGGCAAAATTGCTATTTTTGGCTGTTTTTGACATTGTTTACACTCTAGAATCTACAATTATTAATAAATCAAGACAAAACTTGTACAAAATGTTGGGTAGCATAAGATCTGGGATGAGTTTGATTTTCAGTCTGATCTGATCAGGAAGTCGAGAGTTATGTGCCCTCGAATTTGATAAAATTGCCGTTTTTTTTTACTGTTTTCAACCTTGTTTACACTCTAGAATCTACAATTATTGACCAATCAAGACAAATCTTGGACACAATGTTGGAGACCGTAAGATCTCAGATGAGTTTGATTTTCAGTCTGATTTGACCAGAAAAACGAGAGTTATATGCCCTTGAATTTGATAAAATTGCCATTTTCGGCTGTTTTCGACCTTGTTTACACTCTAGAATCTACAATTATAAATCAATCTAGACAAAACTTGAACACAATGTTGGGGACCATAAGATCTTGGATGGGTTTGATTTTCAGTCTGATCTGAATAGAAAGACGAGAGTTACGTGCCCTTGAATTTGATAAATTTGCCATTTTGGGCTGTTGTCAACCTTGTTTACACTCTAGAAAAATACAATTATGATAAATCAAGACAAATCCTGAACACAATGTTTGAGAATATTAGATCTCAGATGAGATGATTTTCAGTCTGATCTGACCAGAAAGACAAGAGTTATGTGCCCTTGAATTTGATAAAATTGCCATTTTTGGCTGTTTTCGACCTTGTTTACACTCTAGAATCTACAATTATTTAAAAAAAAAAATGTTAGGCACTATAAGAGCTTGGATAAGTTTGATTTTCACAATGTTATTGACCATTAGTTCATATTCAGTCTTAAAGTCATGAAATTAATATCAATTGAATTGAACATAAGTGTTGCTCATATCATTTTGGTTCAGGTGAGCGATGGTCCTCTTGTTTATACTTCATTTTTGTCCAGGGCATATCTCGAAAAGTATGATAGCTAGGACCAGGAAACTTTTACCAACCTGCTCCCCCTGTCGACATAAAGCAGTGTTACGGGCCTATCTTGTGACAGTTTGACACCTTGTTACTGGGATGTTTTCAAATGTTCTCTTGCACATTGTGGATCATATACTTTTTATACGCCCGTCGAAGACGGGACGTATTATGGGATCACCCGTGGCATCTGGGCGTCCGGCGGCGTCCACTTCTTTGTCCGGAGCATAACTCTGTCACCTTAAGTCCGATTGACTTCAGACTTGGCAGTCATATTCTTCTCATCATTACGGAGTGCAGTGCACAAGAACCATAACTCTACCTGGCTTATTTTTTGAGTAATTGCCCTTTGTTGTTTTTCATACTTGAATCTTGTCCGGAGTATATCTCTAAAAGTATAATAGCTAGGATCATGAAACTTCATGGGTGTATAGATCTTACCAAGGGGGAGTGCAGTGCACAAGAACCATAACTCTACCTGGCTTATATTTTGAGTTATTGCCCTTTGTTGTTTTTCATACTTGAATCTTGTCTGGAGTATATCGCTAAAAGTATAATAGCTAGGATCATGAAACTTCATGGGGGTATAGATCTCACTAAGGGGGAGTGCAGTGCACAAGAACCATAACTCTACCTGGCTTATTTTTTGAGTTATTGCCCTTTGTTGTTTTTCATACTTGAATCTTGTCCGGAGTATATCTCTAAAAGTGTAATAGCTAGGATCATGAAACTTCATGGGGGTATAGATCTCACCAAGGGGGAGTGCAGTGCACAAGAACCATAACTCTACCTGACTTATTTTTTGAGTTATTGCCCTTTGTTGTTTTTCATACTTGAATCTTGTCCGGAGTATATCTCTAAAAGTAAAATAGCTAGGATCATGAAACTTCATGGGTGTATAGATCTCACCAAGGGGGAGTGCAGTGCACAAGAACCATAACTCTACCTGGCCTATTTTTTGAGTTATTGCCCTTTGTTGTTTTTCATACTTGAATCTTGTCCGGCGTATATCTCTAAAAGTAAAATAGCTAGGATCATGAAACTTCATGGGTGTATAGATCTCACCAAGGGGGAGTGCAGTGCACAAGAACCATAACTCTACCTGGCCTATTTTTTTGAGTTATTGCCCTTTGTTGTTTTTCATACTTGAATCTTGTCCGGCGTATATCTCTAAAAGTAAAATAGCTAGGATCATGAAACTTCATGGGTGTATAGATCTCACCATGGGGGAGTGCATTGCACAAGAACCATAACTCTACCTGGCCTATTTTTTGAGTTATTGCCCTTTGTTGTTTTTCATACTTGAATCTTGTCCGGCATATATCTCTAAAAGTAAAATAGCTAGGATCAGGAAACTTCATGGGTGTATAGATCTCATCAAAGGAGAGTGCATTGCAAAAGAACCATAATTCTACCTGGCCAATTCTTTGAGTTATTGCCCTTTGTTATTTTTCATACTTCATTTTTGTCCAGGGCATATCTCGAAAAGTATAATAGCTAGGACCATGAAACTTTTACCAACCTGCTCCCCCTGTTGACATAAAGGCAGTGTTACGGGCGTATCTTGTGACAGTTTGACACCTTGTTCTACAATATTTCAGGTTTTACAATGTATGTGTAGAAGGACAGAGGAAGAAATCAGACCTGGACAATGACATATTTCACAACCCACATCTAATACAGGCTTTGTTACTGCTCACCAACTTTGGGCTACTCATTGTAGATCATATCCTTTCACATTTTAACCCTTTCCCAAACAAGACCATGTTTTTGATATCACTAATATAAAAAGTCTGAGAAAGAATTGAGGCAAAAGATGAAAATGTTGATAATCAGCATTTTGCCCTTTGGTCTCAATATTTTATGTGTTAAATTGTTCACAATTTACAAAATGTATATCACTTTCAACGTTGAACACCCATTTAGTCATGTGCAAGACACTTTGAAAATGATCCACCCTAGAATTCTGCTCTTTGAGAAATAGTTAATCCTTAAGGACAGTGTTTTTTTTTTACCTGCGCATCCTGCATCTTTTACTCATAATTTGGTCTCTGGATGCAAAGTAATAATTCTAGTGAGTCCCAGGATGCAGCAATTTTTACAGATTTCCTATTAAAAATAGTGTACTGGACTCACAAAGCTAGTAGCTGGACTCATTGATATGGAATCCAGTGAGTCCTCAGGACTCGCAATCTTAAAGTTGTAAAAAAAATCACTGTAAGGTTGACATCCCATACTACGAAAACTTTAAAAAGCATTAGGAAAAAAGAATAAAAAGCATAAGGAAAAAAGAAATGGGTGGTATCAATTTTTGAATTCCCAATTTTTTTACTTCAAGTTTCCATGAGTTCATGGCCATAGAACAGTTGGTAGCATGTCAGACTCTGGCTTATGAGGTCCTGACTTTGATCCCCGGCTATGGCAAACATGCTTTCTGACATTGGTCTCCAACCAATGGTAAGATAATCATATGTTGTCGTGCAGCTAGAGGCTCGGAAAGGATGTTGTGGTAGAACTGGTGAGAGAAATGACAGGAATCCATAGTAAGGTCCTCCATCTGTGATATAACAATTGGAGTCGAAAGAGATGTTACAGTGACATTTCACATTTATTTTTCATAAATTTTACTTTTATTTTTATCTGAAAGAGCAAATTTTCTTATGAAAATTCTGAAAATTTCAAGCCAAAATATTTAACCGTTGACGAGAAAAATAATATTTTTGTGCTAAAATTTAACAAATTGTTGTGGACAACAGTTCAGATTTACATGGAATTTATCATTTCTGTCTCTACTTTAAAGGCGTATTTTTTGCTTATATATAACAACTTAAAAAAAAACTGATGGCATTTCTATTCATTAGAATAACCAATCTTTGCATCAAGACATACTTTAAGAAATGAAATTGGAATGTCATGTCCCTTTAAAGTCCATTCAATGAATCCATGAACAAATCATAGTTCTTTTAAGCAGTAACACCCTTTCTGATATTTTATGACTTTGTCTCAAACCAATGAACATATAGTCGGTCTCATTCGAAAACGTTGTAACTACAGTTTACAGTAGCTGTAGTTACGACATTTTCAAAAATGACCAGCCATATTGTTTATATGCAGCTGGTGGCTTGGATTGCATTTAGATTGTTGCAAATGTTTGTACTGTTTGGAACAAACTGAAAAATGGCTGAATTGAGTTGACATTAGTCAATCAACCATTGATATTACAGATTTCATTTCACATGGTGCAGCTTTAGCTTAAATTAGTTATACCCCCCACAACAAAGTTATGGGGGGGGGGGGGGGTATACTGGAATCAGGTTGTCCGTCCGTCCGTCCGTCCGTGGACATAATCTTGTGTCCTCTTCTCCTCCCACAGTTTTTGACCAATTTTTCTGAAATTTTATCAGGATGTTCCCTATCATATGAAGTTGTGCACCTGCAAGCACCTGCAATTTTCATCTTGATCCAGTCATTAGTTTCAGAGTTCTGCCACTTTGAAGTTTTTTATGGGTGGGGGGGTGGACATAATCTTGTGTCCTCTTCTCCTCCCACAGTTTTTGACCAATTTTTCTGAAATTTTATCAGGATGTTCCCTATCATATGAAGTTGTGCACCTGCAATTTTCATCTTGATCCAGTCATTAGTTCCAGAGTTATGCCACTTTGAAGTTTTTAATGAAGGGGGGGGGGGAGGAGTCAAAATTTACAATTTCGTTTCTGTGTTCTAACTTGAGAACCGTTTGACCTAGGATCATGAAAGTTTACACAGTTGTTGCCCATGACCAATGGAGATGCCCTATTGTTTTGGGGTCACGAAGGTCAAAGGTCAAGGTCACAGTTGGACTTTGTTTGAAATCCGTTTCCATGCTCTAAGTCAAGAACATTTTGACTGATAGCACTTTTTCAGTGACAAGTAACCGTCACAAGGCCCTAGTGGGGGGTATTCGTCCGCTTTGCGACAGTTCTAGTATTTTATACGTTATATGCCCGGGCTTTTTTAAATAATAATTCAGTAATACTTTCTTGTATACCTGATATATCTTTGTACTATGATAGAAGTCTTTTTGAAGAATGTTACGCTATATGTGAAATATGAACACATTTAGAATAAGTCAGTGTCAGGTCAAATGAAATCCGTAATATTTCCTGTAGCAATTAAGAACTCATGAAAACAATGGATTATCAATCCAGGTTAAACTGTTTCTGATTGTCCTTAACATAGCATCACATATACACTTCCAGTATAATGGGTTCCTTACTGGTCTACTTCTGTTATCTATTGTGAGAATATACCAGGTAAGAAAACTCGTTAAATTTTCATTTTTACTCCATATTAACCCATTACTGTGACACCTTTTGACTCCTTCACAAGAAAAGACTTGGAAAAACATTGTGAAAAATGAAGAAATTGCTTGTCACAAGCAATTTCTACATTCTATTTTCCACAATGTTTTCTAACCAAAGATGAATAGATTTCTAAAATTTCATCAACTTGAAATTGTTGCCTGCAACACCTTTCAAATTGGAACATTCCAAAATGTTGCAGTCTGGTATAAATGGGTTAACCCTTTCCTAAATAACAAAATTTTAGATTAATTTCAATGGAGAGCTGCTGAAGACAGCAAAAGAAATGTAATAAAAGCAGGATTAATAATTTTCAAAGACTTGCGAAAAATAAAGAAAATGCTGGATTTTCTATATTTTCCTGCATATTAACTCAATCTACCTGTACTTTAGATCTTGAAATACTTAACATTGTGTGGGAAATGCTCAAGTTGAATTGATCTTTCTCTGAAGGGAAAAAATCTAAATTATCCATTCAATTTTATACGCTGCTAGAGGTGGACATATATTGGTGTCATCTTCTCCGTCTGTCCATCCATCCATCCGTATGTACGTATGTCCACTTTTCTTGTGAGCGCAACTCTGGCGTTTCTGGCTTGATCTTTTTGAAACTTGGTCAATGTTATCACCTCAATTGGTAGATGTGCATGAAGGAAGGGTTTTATGGTTCATAGATTTTTGCCCAAGTTATGCCCCCTTAAAACTTAGTCTCTGGCAGTGGCGGCGTATATTGTGACCATTGCACTCTTGTTATTTTTCAGGGCAGATTTCTATCAGCAGCATTCTGGTTTACTGTATTACTCAACTTTAAGCATATTTATTTATACATCGCTCCTGCCTACTTTGTGTATATGTTGAGATGTTATGTCTTTCAAAGTACTCCAGGTAAAAAAAAAATATCATTTGTTGCACTTATTTGTCAGATAAAACCAACTTTGATTGGTAATTAACAAAAAATGAAACATAGATGTCAATATGATTCAAAACTGCAACATATGTCTTTGAATAAGAAGTGATAGATTTATGTGTATAATGTAATCATACTCTCAGCTTTCTATAGAAAAAATCTTAGTTAAAATCAAGGACAGGTAACTTTTATTATATTGACATACATGTACATTTTCTGGAACTAATGCTCATATGGCAGTGCAAATCTGAGTTTATCCTTCTAATTATCAGATGGCACCATTTTAGGGTGGTCCAAATTGAAAAATGTTGCCGATGACAATTATAAGTGAATGAAATTTTACACTTTTCAGTCTTTCTGGGTGGAAAACATTTTTAAAAAAAGCCTCATTATGTGAGAATGTGAATAAAGAATTGAATATTAAGATCATATGGAGGCTACATCGTGAAAATATAATACACAAAATGAGAAAATTTGCCTTGTTGCATTTTCTCTCTTTGGTCTGCTATATTTAACTTTTCATGCATGACTTGCTTACAATTGTCAAAAATTTGATACATTGATTTTAAAATTGGATGTGTCAAACTATGCATATTTTAAAGTAATGACATCCCCTATGACTTTAAGCCGCCTAGACCTAGGATGCGAGTAATATTTTATTGCACATTCTTTTACATTTAGATGGCCGTTTAAACTGGAGATCCCTGTCTATACTACGTCTGATTGGACTCGGAATTGTCGTTGTATTTGTGTTCACTGTTTCATTTGGGCCATTCTACCTTCTCGTAAGTACACAAATTTCTCCATTTCTAGATATATTTTTGTATTACCTCTCTTTAATTTGAGATTATTTGCAAAAATGTATTCAGAATTAGTTTTGCACAGTACAATGTATGTCAGATTCTTTATTTGATACTAAAACTTGTGTTGATGACTGGATGTTGTAAATTGTATGTTTATAACCCATAACCACACAATAACTCAAGACTCCCCACAAAATAATGGCAAGGAAAACATGTGGAAAACGAAGAAATTGCTTGTGACAAGCAATTTCTTCATTTTCCACAATGTTGTCCATCCAAAAAGACCTAAACATTAAAAATTCCATTCACTTGAAATTGTAGTCTGTAAGATCTTTCAATTTTGACCGCCCTAATATTTTGTTGTTTAGTTATGGGATAATACATGTATGTGAACCTAGCTTCATCACATTTCAAAATTCAAGTGCAAGTATGTTATTTCAATTCAATAATCTATGACAAGTAAAGAGAACATATTTGAATAGCAACTATAGGTTAAGTGGACATTTAATAATATTTCAATTTAAAAAATGAGCACTTGTTTTTAACAAGTCCACATATCGTCGGTGTAAATGCAAAACCTCGTATGTCAAACTTGTGTGCCCTGTGTAGATGATTCTCACAGGTTTTGAGATATTTTGACTGATCAGTATTATTGACACATTATTTGTGAACAATATGTCCAAATTTCAAGTAAGACATTTCAGTTTGGGAAAAGTTACTACACTTTTTTCCCTCCCCTTTAAAATTTTCCAAAACCGAGATACGAGGTTTTGCATTTACAACGACGATATAGCTCAAAGTTTAAGACTGTAGACTTGTATACAAACACTATTTAAATCAATACATATTTTTACCAAACCATTTTTCGTGAGCTAAACGAGCGAATTAATGTCTTAACTCGTTTATTATCGAAAAAGAAAGTGTTTGTGTTAGGTCATTTTCAACAACAAGAAGTAAATTGTTTGTATACAAGTCTACAGTTATAATGGTTGAATTATAGCTTTGCATGAAATTGACTAATGCCACACAAAAGGTTTATATCTATGACCTTTGAAAAGTTCAACATTTATTCATTATTTTTTTGTTAATAGGGAACAATTATATCCAGTCAACGCTGACGTAATATTGGACAAGCAATAGTATTTCCATAGGTGTTCTTATTAATGTCGTAACTACAGCTTGGATTAAGCCATAGTTACGAGAATTTATAACAACACCAAAGGTTTATCAAAACTTAAAATCTCTTCTATTTTTAGCTCAAAATTCATTGTTATTACAGAATCAGATTCCTCAAGTATTATCCAGATTGTTTCCGTTTAAACGAGGGTTGTGTCACGCTTACTGGGCCCCTAACTTTTGGGCTCTGTACAACATAGCAGATAAAGGAGTGGCTGTTATTGGTAAGTATTGGATAACGGATCCTCAGATTATGAAAGTACTTGTTCCAAGTTAAAGGTTTTGCACATGTCGAAATAATTGTAAGATGTGTACTTAACTCAGCTTTGTATTTCAAGGCATAGAGAGAAGGAATTTCCCTAAATGTAGGTAGTATCAAAAACTCTTATTTATTTCTTTTCTCTGTATGCCTTTTCCATCAATGCTTTACAATCGCATTCATCAGTGCTTTGTAACGCTTTTTAATTAACATTTCAAGAGGTAGAATTTTTTAAGAATACCGTTAAGGCTATTTTTTAAATAAACATGTTTTTGTATGAAGCTTTTCTAATACTGTGATGTTATTTAAACCTTTTTATGCTCCCTGAAAAAATTTAGGGGGAGCATATAGTCGCCATGCTGTCCTTCCGTCCGTCCGTCCGTCTGTCCGGCCGGCCGGCTGTCCTTCCGTCCGTCCGTCCACAGGCAGATCTCGGCAACCCTTGGACCAAATTCAATGAAACTTCACATCTGAACTCCTGGGGTCAATCCCTAGAGACCTTTATCTCGGTTTCTTAATTTGAGGCTGCATCATGGAAAAAGGGGCCTTAATGTAAAAATTTGTTTTTCTTTAATTTCTCTACATCTAATGGGCAGAAGTTAATAAAATTTTGTACTTATGTGACAAATGAGCTTTTCTATACTATATTCTATAAATAATGTGTGTATAAAAAATCTGTCATGGGAAAAGGGGGCTTAATATTTTTTTTTTGTGACAAACACTTATTCGGGGAGCATAATCCGTCTATGACGGCTCTTGTTTTAAAAAAACTTTTCAGGTTCAAAATATAACCTGTTACCAAGCCCTATAAACCAGACACAGACAGCATCCATGACTGGAGGACTTGTACAAGAGTTTGATCATGTGGTACTACCCTCTATCAAACCTGTAGTTACATTAGTGTGTACATTAATGGCTATGATGGTATGTATTATTGATTGATTGATTGATTGATTGATTGATACAAGAGTTTGATCATGTGGTACTACCCTCTATAAAACCTGTAGTTACATTAGTGTGTACATTAATGGCTATGATGGTATGTATTATTGATTGATTGATTGATTGATTGATTGATTGATTGATTGATTGATTGATTGATTGATTGATTGATTAATACAAGAGTTTGATCATGTGGTACTGCCCTCTATAAAACCTGTAGTTACATTAGTGTGTACATTACTGGCTATGATGGTATGTTTGATTGATTGATTGATTGATTGATTAATACAAGAGTTTGATCATGTGGTACTGCCCTCTATAAAACCTGTAGTTACATTAGTGTGTACATTACTGGCTATGATGGTATGTATTATTGATTGATTGATTGATTGATTGATTGATTAATACCAGAGTTTGATCATGTGGTACTGCCCTCTATAAAACC
>OY804596.1:22232613-22245113 GCA_963680895.1 Fragum sueziense | reverse complement strand
AAGTTATTTTATTTATTTAAGCCTTTCCCAAACAAGACCTGGTTTTGACGTCCCTAAGAGAATAGGCTTGGGAAAACATTGAAACAAAAGAAGAAACTGCTGATAACCAGCAGTTTCTCCTTTTGTCTCAATATTTTCTGTGCAGTATTACACTCGAATTCTATCTGTAACAACATCTCTTTTGTCATCAGCAGCACCTTTCAAACTTGATCACCCTAAAATATGGCCATTCGGGAAAGGGTTGAAAACAAGCTTTTAGAATATCCCTTTGTTTTGGCAGACACCTTAGAATTAGATTAGCTTGTGCATATGATCTTAATCTACTCTGGGTGTAGCAAATCAAAATAATCTATGTTTTCTTTTCAAGAGAGTCAATTTTATTCAGTTGGATATCATTGTTTCGTTAACCCTTTCCCAAACAAGACCAGGTTTTGACGTCCCTATTAGAAAAGGCTTGGGAAAACATTTAACCAAAAGATTAAACTGCTGATAACCAGCAGTTTCTCCTTTTGTCTCAATATTTTGTATGCCATATATAAGTATGGGTGAAAATGAATTTGTCTCCTGTTGTTGTTTGGCATACTCCATTTTTCTGGTGTTTAAAATCCATTCCCACATACTGACGCCTTTTGAAGCCCCACAAGATAATACTGAGGAAAACATAGTTGAATATGTAGAAATTGCTTATGACAAGCAATTTTCTCATTTCCTGCAATGTTTTCTTCCTAGAAAGACCAAAAATGTAAGATTTTGTTTACTTGAAATTGTTGTCTGCACCATCTTTAAATTTGGACAAGTCCAAAAGATTACTTGCTGTTTGGTAACTAAAGAGGCTTCTCATTAGGTAGCCTAAATTTCAGTGTGAACTTCTATTAAACAAACAATTACAATAACTTCAATTTATACATAAAATATACTCATTATCACTTAATATTTTATTAGTTAAGACATATTTTAGACATGATTATAGTTCGTAGTTCTTAGTTCTAGTATCTTTTTCAGTCTGTTGGTGTTAGAGAAAAGAGATGCTCAAGTGTACCTGCTTCTATCTACTATAGGACATTATTCATTGTTCCCTCTACTTTTTACACAGTTTGGTAAGATCTAGGACTCATTTATCCTTCTTTATTAACCCTTTCCCAAACAAGACCTTGTTTTGACGTCCTTAATAGAAATGGCTTGGGAAAACATTGAGACAAAAGAAGAAACTGCTGATAACCAGCAGTTTCTCCTTTTGTCTCGATATTTTCTGTGCAAAATCTTTCTTAAATATCATTTCTTTGTCGTCTGCGGCAGCTTTCAAATTGGAGCGATCTTAAACTTTACCCGTTCAGAAAGGCTTAAATCAGGGCCTGCAATATAACTATGGATATGAATGGATCAATGTGGACAGCCCATTTCTACTCGGCCTTTTTGTGCAACTACATTAAATGTTGCATAAAAGGGCAAGCTTTTTATCAGCATTTTGCTTCTTTTTTCTCCTATGTTTTTTTAACCCTTTTGAAATAGATTTCTATGCATGCAGTGTTGTTTACCTACCTCTAATCTTTATTGTTAGTTTCAAAAATCTACAGTACTTATATTTGTTCTTCATTTTCAAGCCGCGGCCTTAGCGCAGTTGGTAGCATATCTGCCTCTCAATCGAGAGGTCCCGGGTTCGATACCTGGCCGCGGCTAATACCCTTTCTGATAAAATTGTCACCCACCGATGGGTTTGAAATTGTTAACCCAAGTGGGCGAGCAGCTGGAGGCTCGGTAAGGGTGTTGTGGTAGTACTGGTTTGAGAAACAACAGGAATCCATGGGTAGGTGCTCCAGCCGCCGCGATATGACCCTGGCAGTTGAAAACGGCGTAAAACCCCAATAAACTCAAACTCTTCATTTTCAAACATAAAAGTCACCGAGGGGTATCATGTGATCTAACAATTGCAGGGTTCTCCGCAGAATATTTTGAAGCCGTAGTGGCATTGGTAAACCTTGCAACACATTGTGTTAATGCAAATAACTGTGAATAAAAACATAATGGGAAAAGAAGAAATTGCTCAACTTGAGCAATTTCTTCTTTTCCCATAATGTTTTTATACAGAATTAGTAATTTTTACTTTAAAAGAATGCCCCATTTATCAGTTTTTGACATGAAATACCTCTAAATGTCTCTCTTTGGTGACCATTTTGAAGAAATTAAGCTGTGGGGTACTTTTGAAGCTGTAGGGGCATTACACTGATTTCAATGAAGCTGTAGTGGGGCCGATACAGCTTATTGGGCTGGGGAGAACACTGAATTGTTTAAGATTGTCAATAATTCTGTTAATATGTGACCAACGGTTGAACTTAAAAAGGTTTGAAGCAGAGAAGGTGGGAAAACCTGAGGGATTAGCTTAATACAAAGGATCTTTCTGAAAATCAGCTGATGAAAAGCTATTTATGACCAACCAAAATTTTATTCTCTGCAGAATATTTTGAAGCCTTAGTGGCATTGGAAAACCTTGAAACATTTTGTGTTCATGCAAATAATTGTGAATAAAAACGTAATGGAAAAAGAAGAAATTGCTCAATTGACCAATTTCTTCATTTCCCATAATGTTTTCCACAGAATTATTACATTTTAATTCATAAGAATGCATCATTTATCAGTTTTTGACGTTACATACTTCTAAATGTCTCTCTTTGGTAACCATTTTGAAGAAATTAAGCTATGGGGTACTTTTGAAGCTGTAGTGGCTTTTCACTGATTTACATGAAGCTGTAGTGGGGTGGATACAGCTTATTGGGCTGGGGAGAACACTGATAGGTTTTTTAAAAAAAAGATCTATTAGCTCATCCAGCTAATTCTTGGCAATTTTTGACCTTCTTTATTTCAACCTGGATTCAAATTGGTTAAGTACTAACAAATTTTTTTAAAAAAATTCTGAAATGTTTGTGTCACATGATTCTCTGCTGTTAAAATGTCAAATATATAACACATGTGATATTTGATCTATTTCAGAAGCCCCAATAAAATTGCTACTGTTACTGTTGACCAGTGTTTATGCCTTCATGTCCTTGTCAGGTATACACAGGTAGGTTCATAATATATTTGAGCCAGGATCTGGAAAATGGTCCCTTATAGCATTTGTGACAGCCATGTTTCACAATCAGCCTGTATCTAAGTGCAGTCTGACCGAGATCCATGCTGCTGTCTTAAGGTGGCTACAGGTCACGAAGATCCTATTGGAGCCCAATATGGCTCACGATCAGACTACGTGTATATGCAGGCTAATCTTGAACCATGCTGGGCTCAAATGCCTTGCCGGGCCTTTTTTCCAGATACTTGCTCGTTTGGTGAATGAGTCTGGAATGATTTTAAACCATCCCAAACAGTGACAACTTTTTACATTCCACAAGAGGAAGGATTTGGAAAATATCTTGAAAAATGAAGAAAATGTTAAACAGTGTTAAGTCCTTCTATATTCTGTGAATATTAATACAGAGTTATTGTTCTTGTCTTTATTTATATATTACCTCCCTTTATTGATTATTTCAGATCAGCAGGTGGTTCTATCTCTCTACCAATGGGTGCGTTCAGGGTTCTCCCATCGGTAACCGAGTGTATTTACCGTCGGCTACCAATGGTACCATCGGTAGCCAATGGCACCGTCGGCAACCAACAAACACTGAACGAAAACTGTACCGATCGGTAAAAAAGGCGGATAATCAATTACCAAGAGCGTATTCTCCCCGCAGAGTGATCGTCCGTTTTCAAAAACTACGAATAAAAAGATATTTTCAGAAATAAATGCCTAAATGAAATAACTGTAGCTTCAACTATTACAATAAATTCTATCAAGAACGGTTAGAATGCTATTCGCTTGCTATTGAAGAAAATATATGATTAGGATCGCCGTGGTTGGATTGTTATCCGCCATCTTACTGTAATGAAAACGAGGCTACCGATGCTACCCGACTTGTCTACTCTCGGGACAATTGGTTACCAACAAAATATCCATCGGTATGCCGACGGTTACCGATGGCTACCGATGGTTACCAACGGCACCAATGGCTACCGATGGGAGAACCCTGAACGCACCCAATGTTAAACAGTCTGGAGTCCCTCTATATTCTGGGTATATTAATACAGAGTAATTGTTCTTGTCTTATATATTACCTCCCTTTATTAATTATTTCAGATCAGCAGGTGGTTCTATCTCTCTACCAATGTTAAACAGTCTGGAGTCCCTCTATATTCTGGGTATATTAATACAGAGTTACCGTTCTTGTCTTTATTTATTCATTACCTCCCTTTATTATTTCAGATCACCTGGAGGTACCATCTCTCTACCAATGTTAAACAGTGTGGAATCACTTTATATTCTGGGTATAATACCAGTAGAGCTGTATAACAGTGTTATCCACCATGCCATTGGACTTTCTACACAGTTACCATTCCTGCCCTTACTTATTACCTCCCTTTATTGTGCTGTTGGTGTTACTTACTGCTGGTTAAAGTATTATTGGATAACATTTACCAGTAGTGAGAAATCCAAACTTAAACAAAGTTAATTCATTGACTGAAGAGCAATTTTCATCTTTGTAATTGATGCAAACTAAGAAAAACCATTTATCATCAACTGTGTAAAACAATACCAAGCTTATTTGACAAACGTGAAAAATGTCAGCAAAAGATAAAATTAAAGTTGAACCCATTAACAGACATTGTCGCTAAACAAGATAAAAACTTTGGAAAACATTGTGGAAAATGAAGGAATTGCTTGTGACAAGCAATTTCTTCATTTCCCACAATATTCGCCACATATAATGACAAAGAGAATATAAAATTTCATTCACTTAATATCTGCATCATCTGCATCTGCATCATCTTTGAATTTGGATAAGTTAGTCTAAAATTTTGTTGTTGGTAATGGGTTAAGTATCTAAGGATCTGAAGTGCTTCCAATTATTTTGTCAATTATTGTTTAATTAAAAATGATAATGTATTGTGAATTTGTTTTCAATTTTGTTGAGTCTGCAATGAGTGTTTGTGCGTCAGAATTATTTTGTGCAGATAATCTCCTGAGGTAACTGTCGGGATTTTGTCATACAGAAAAAGATGTGACTACGGCATTTGTTTTACATTTAGGGGCTATCTGATTAACCCTTTCCCAAACAAGACCTGGTTCTGACATCTTTGATAGACATGGCTTAGGAAAACATTGAGACATAGGAAGGAAATGCTGGTGACCAGCATTTTCTCCTTTTATCTCAATACTTTCTGAGCTATGTTATGCATAAATGACACTTCCAATAAATTCTATTAACCCTTTCCGAAACGACAAAAATTTAGGATGGTCCAATTTGAAAGTTGCAGCAGACGACAAAATGGACATTGAAAAAGAAAGGATTTTTGTACAATATAGCTAAGAAAATGTTGAGACAAAAGGAGAAACTGCTGGTTATCAGCAGTTTCTTCTTTTGTTTCAATGTTTTCTCAAGCCTTTTCTATTAGGGACGTCAAAACCAGGTCTTGTTTGGGAAATGGTTAAGCAGCTTTCAAATCTGATCACCCTAAAATTTTGCCATTTGGGATAGGGTTAAAATACTGTGTTATCTGATAGTAACATCTGACGGAAACCAGTAAGGGATCATCTTCTATGAAATTGGAAGAGCAAAAATTGGCTGTACCGGTATTGCTTAAATATATTTATCCACGACAAGCACAATGTCATGCAAACACATGGTTCTGCACTCAAAAATGCAATATCCTTGTGGAGGACAGAATCTTGAAAGCGTTTATTTGATTGGTTAGAAGAAAAGGTCAGAGAAGATGACCCCTTACTTGTTCCTGTCAGATGTTACCGTAAGTTAGGGGCAATACCAACTGTTTATCAAAACATAACGGGAAACCTATTTTTAGCACAAAATTCTTTGCTCTTGATGCTCAACATAAACCTACAAGTCATTCTGCTTATCTTGAGGTTTGCACCAAAAACAATAACAAATGCGACTTGTGTACTTAATGCAGTTTAACCCTCTCCCAAACAAGACCTGGTTTTGACGACCCTAATAGAAAAGGCTTGGGAAAACATTGAAACAAAAGAAGAAACTGCTAATAACCAGCAGTTTCTCCTTTTGTCTCAATATTTTCTGTACCACATTTTACACAAATCCTATCTATAATAACATGCATTTGTCATTTGTGGCAGTTTTTTGAGGTGGATTACCCTAAAATTTTTAAGTTTGGGAAAGGGTTAAATGTAGGTAAAGTATGGATGACATTGAAATTTCATTGATTTGTTTGAAATTGGTAATTTCAAATTCACAGCTCCCAACTTAGACCTGTTCAATTATTGTTGGCGCAAGATCGTATGACACATGTTCACATTTTGTCCAAATGTAAACAAAACAGTGTTGTATAAAAGATGAATAAATTCTTTGTATGTAGTGACATAGACATGTTGAAAATTTAGGTACAGTGATAGAGTGGTCAGTTCACTGTTCAGGGTTTTCTGTGTTTTATCGAACAATGTTTTGTTTACATTCGAACAAAATGTAAACATGTGCTATACAATCTTGCGCCAACAATAGCAGTATATTTTGTTGGGATAGCTCAGTAGGATAAGTCTGAATCTATCATCCAAAAGGTCATGAATTTGAACCCCTGCTCGGCCAATATCCTTTCTGTCATTTGTCTCTCACTAATAGAGGTGGATCATTTAAGTTAAAAAGCAGCTGGAGGCTTGGTTTTGATATTGTGGTAGTACTTGCAAGATGAATTCCAGGAATCCATGTTTAGGTGCTCAAGCCACCGCAGTATGAACATAGCAGTTGAATGAGGCGTAAAACCCCATTCGATCAAATGGCAGTAGCCTTATATACTGACCACATAAAGAAACGCAACACTCATTCAATATCAAATATCTCAAAACTTATCAATAAATCTAAGGATATTTTTGTTTTGACATCATAAGTAATATTTCATCAAACAGTCAACGAAACATCGTAAGAATGCTAAGATATTTACAGACAAAAAATTCAACCCAAAGACACCCGGTGTAAATTAAAAAGTCACAAACAAATTTATGGTAATAATTATCCCTTGTATTCATCAACAAGTGACATCTTGGTCTCACTGACACAATTTTTGAAGCCTTTTGGTGTTAAAGAAACTTAGTTCACTCACACTGAAGAGTTGTTCAATCCCAAAACAAGTTTGCTGGAGGGTTAAGACTACCACGAATGCGCCAATTCAGATTATCCCGAAATTGTTCGATAGAAGACCTTTCATGGAATAAGGGCAGTAACCTTGTTTTGCTGCACAACTGTCGTGTGAAAGCAGCAGTGTGTGCAGGAATGCCGCAGACCTGCAGCTCTTAAACTGGATCAGACCGTCTTCGAAAGGATAAGTTGTCTTAAATAGAGAAAGTTATCCCAAAATTTAGGCAATTGCAGATATAAAACTGGTTACTTCTGGTTGAATCATTCACTTGCGATGGCTTACACATGTATGCCAATGTTCATTTATGTGGAATCTGCTGCTATTAAGATTCTTTTCAAAATGTTCAAGGCTCTTTGGCTAATACCCTACAGACTGATTGTAACTGGTCAAGTCGATGATCTAGGTCGATCCTGGACACTGGCGTTTCAAACAAGAGGGCCAGAATGGCCCTATATCGCTCACCTGAAAGAAGTTTGTGACACGCCCACTTTTTTTACAAATCAAAAATTCGTGAACAAATTTTGAAAAGGGTCACTCAAGGAACATTGTTGCCAAGTTTGGTTCAAATTGGCTCAATGCTTCATTTTTAAAGAGTTTTCGTATGATTTCTCTAAGTCTGATAACACTGCCCTTCCACACCCACATTTTTAGACGACAAAGAAAATTTGTGTACACATTTTTAAAAGTCACTCAAGGAAAATTCTTGCTAAGTTTTGTTCAAATTGGCCCAATGTGTTTTTTAAAGAATTTTCTTAGGGTGTCTCTAACTTCCATTAGCCACGCCCTGCCACGCCCGCTTTATCTGACGAATCAAAATCCGCAAACAAATTTTAAAAAGAGTCACCCAAAGAATAATTCTATTAAAGTTTGGTTCAAATTGGGCCAACGGTTGATTTTTAAAGAATTTTCTTAGGATTTCTCTAAGTCCGATAAGCAACGCCCTGCCACGCCCACTTTTCCTGACAAATCAAAAATTCACCACCAAATTTTGAAGAGTGTTACCCAAGGAACATTTCTACCAAGTTTGGTTCAAATTGGGCCAATGGTTGATTTTTGAAGAATTTTCTTAGGATTTCTCTAAGTCCGATAAGCCACGCCCTGCCATGCCCACTTTTCCTGACAAATAAAAAATTCACCAACAAATTTTGAAGAGTGTCACCCAAGAAACATTTCTGCCAAGTTTTGTTCAAATTGGGCCAATGGTTTGTTTTTAGCTCACCTGAGCACGAAGTGCTCGAGGGGAGCTATTGTGGTCACTCACCGTCCGTCGTCCGTCTGTCCATCCGTCAACAATTTCTTCAAACATCTTCTTCTCCAAAACTAATAGGCCAATTTTGACCAAACTTTGCAGGAATGTTCCTTGATTGACCCTTCTCAAAACTTGTTCGCGGATTTTTGATTCGTCAAAAAATGTGGGCGTGGCAGGGCGGGGCTTATCGCACTTAGAGAAATCCTAAGAAAATTCTTTAAACATCAACCATAGTTCCAATTTGAACCAAACTTGGCAGAATTGTTCCTTGAGTGACCCTTCTCAAACTTGTTCTCAGATTTTTGATTCGTCAAAAAATGTGGCCGTGGCAGGGAGAAAGGGGCTTATCAGACTTAGAAAAATCATAAGAAAATTCTTTAAAAATCAACCATTGGGCCAATTTGAACCAGACTTTGCAGGGATGTGCCTTAAGCCATTCTTTTTAAAATTTGTTCACAAATATTTTCATTTGTAAAAAATTGTGGCCGTGGCAGGGAGAAAGGGGCTGATCAGACTTAGAGAAATCATAAAAAAATTCTCTAAAAATCAGGAAACCATTGGGCCTATTTGTAGCAGACTTGGCAGGAATGTTCTTTGAGTCTCTCTTTTCAAAATTGATTCACAAATTTTTCCATTTGTCAAAAAATGAGGGCGTGGCAGGGAGGAAGGGGCTTATCAGCCTTAGAGAAATCCTAAGTAAATTCTTTAAAAATCAACCAATGGGCCAATTTGAACCAAACTTGGCAGAATTGTTCCTTGAGTGACCCTCTTCAACATTTTGTTCATAAATTTATAGTTTCGTCAAAAAATGTGGGTGTGGCAGGGCAGGGTTTATCTAACCAAGAGAAATTGTTAAAAAATTCTTCAAAAATCTTTTTCTCCTTAACAATAGGGCCAATTAAAACTGAATTTGGCAGGAATGTTCCTTGGGTAACCCTTCTTAAGATTCCTGTGAAGTTTGGTTAAGATTGGTCATGAAGTTTTGTAGAAAAAATTATTTAACAATTTTTCGAAAATTCAATTTAATTAAATTTATCAAAAATTTAAGTTCTACACAGAAATTATTTTTTTAAGGAATTTAGAGGAGATAAATGCAAGGAAGATTCGTGTGAAGTTTGGTTAAAATTGGTCCAGTAGTTTTGGAAAAGAAGATTTTTCGAAAATTTAACCCCTTCGCTGCCCCGTGACGGCCTGAGTCGTCATGCGAAAATGTCGCTATACTGCCCCGTGACGGCCTGAGCCATCATGAGGGGAGAAAGATGTTTTTCTTTGAAATTCAATAACAACAAATGTAATTTCCAAAATGAATAAAAATATATTCACTGAATAGCATTTTCAATTATCTTTCAGAAAATATAAGGTTTTATATAGTTTTATTGAATAGCTTTTTAGTTATAAGTTGATTTCTTACACTACCGTCAATTTCTTGGAAAATAACTTGGCAAATAGGAACCAATTTTCGAATATTTGTCTGGCAGCGAAGGGGTTAATTCAATTTAATTAATCAAAAATTAAGTTCTACATATAATTTATTTTTTTGAAGGAATTAAGAAGAGATTAATGCAAGGAACATTTCTGTAAAGTTTGGTTGAAATTGGTCCAGTAGTTTTGGAGGAGAAGAATTTTTAAAGATTTTTCGAAAATTTAATTTAATTAAATTAATTACAATTTAAGTTCTACATAGAATTTATTTTTTTGAAGGAATTAAGAAGAGATAAATGCAAGGAACATTTCTGTAAAGTTTGGTTGAAATTGGTCCAGTTGTTTTGGAGAAGAAAATTTTTTAAAGATTTTTCGAAAATTTAAATCAATAAAGTTATTTAAAATTCAAGTTCTGCACGGATTTTATTCTTTTGTAAGAACTTAGTAGAGATTCATGCAAGGAAGATTTCTGTGAAGTTTGTTTTAAATTGGTCCAGTAGTTTTGGAGAAGAAGAATTTTTAAAGATTTTTCGAAAATTTAAATTAATTAAATTAATTAAAATTCAAGTTCTGCATAGATTTTATTCTTTTGAAGGAATTTGGTAAAGATTCATGCAAGGATGATTGGTGTGAAGTTTGGTTGAAATTGGTCTAATAGTTTTGGAGAAGAAGAATTTTTAAAGATTTTTCGAAAATTTAAATCAATTAAATTAATCAAAATTCAAGTTCTGCTCGGATTTTATTCTCTAGAAGGAATTTTGTAGAGATTCATGCAAGGATGATTCGTGTGAAGTTTGGTTGAAATTGGTCCAGTAGTTTTGGAGAAGAAGAATTTTTAAAGATTTTTCGAAAATTTAAATCAATTAAATTAATTAAAATTCAAGTTCTGCATAGATTTTATTCTTTTGAAGGAATTTGGTAGAGATTCATGCAAGGATGATTCGTGTGAAGTTTGGTTGAAATTGGTCTAGTAGTTTTGGAGAAGAAGATGTTTGAAAATTGTTTACGCACGGACGCACGCACGCACGGACGCACGACGGACACAGGGCCATGACATAAGCCCCGCTGGCCTTCGGCCAGTGGAGCTAAAAATGGTACAACAACCTCGAAATTGTAGATAATTTGGACGCCAAGATTTTTGGTCCCTGCCAATTGAATTTTCCAGAACGCAAAATTCAAGTGATATGTTGACGGCTGTAATGACATGACGCTTAGTGCGCACAGTGACAATTTTTCGTGTTTTTACTGTGTAACGGACGACATACTATCAGTAAAACTATCTTTTAGGATTGTTTTTTTAACTTGCAAGACGTCAGGACGAATTTAATGTGAAATAATAAAGGGATGTAATTCTGGCTTGTTCGTTGGAAATTTAAATATTTTATCAAAAATAACTATCATAAACCTTCCTTGCAAACTATAGAAAGTACCTTTTTAGATCCTGGTTTGTTTGAAACAGAATTATTGAAATTTGAAAATGTCGCGTTACTTTATGTGGTAAGTGTACACATCCTTAATCAGCATCAGTAGTCTGCCACTAATCCTTTCCCAAATGGGAGGTCCATTTTTAAAGCAGCTGCATTAAAACTAATTGGACGTTAGTGAAGATAGGCTGAGGGTATGATATAGCACAGAAAATATTGGGGCAAAAGGAGAAAATGCTGATTATCAGCATTTTCTTCTTTTATTTCAAAATTTTCTTAGACATATTCTTCTTGTTTGGGAAAGAGTTATTTAAACAGAACCATATTTAAATCCTTTAGCTCTTCTCCACATACAAATACACCCTGATACAGTTCCAAATTTTTAACCGTGACCTGCGCATGATGTGAGCAAACAAAAGGTCACGTGGTCTTTTTACTATATAATTCATTGTGCGAGTCGTTATTTTCGCGCGAGCATTTTTCATTTATTCTGCCTAAGTATTAAGAATATCTTATACAGTCATTTGCGTTAATTATTAGAGTTTTCAAGTACAGGAATATTTTTGCAACTTTGATTGAAAAAAAGAGATTTTTTGGCTTGTAATCATTCGTACCCTGTCTCCATCGCCCATTACCACCATGCTAGTTCAGGATGAGCTACTGCTTTTGAAAACCATATAAAAAGAATTCTGCAGGAGCAAGTGAGCTCCTTAGTACTGTCCAAGTGTGAGCGGTAATATTTTGCATGTGTTTGTGCTCTAGATTAGAGCCAATAATGGACAGGTCACAGATGGATTCCCAGCCGCGGAGCGTGGACAATTATAAATTAACTTATTGCTAAAATATTCTTGAAAGGCGTTAAATTAAAAAAAGAAATGAAAAGAAAAATGTTTTAAACTTTTACCAAACAAGAAATGTTAATGTTTTGACTGTCAAGGGCGGATCCAGGATTTTTTTTCAAGGGGTGGGGGGGTGAGGTCTAGCCTATCAGATGGCTTTAAATTTGTGAATTTTGTAATGTTAGATACCATACTGACGCTGTGTAGTCAAAATTCGATTCTCGACCTATTCAAGACGGGGTCCGGACCCCCGACCCCCTTTTAGATCCGTCTTTGACTGTCTTACAGAGATTGTTTCAAAAATCATTTCAAGGGGCAAAATAATGAAATACTTTTAATCAGCATTTTCTCCTTTTGCCTCAAGGTTTTCGTTAC